>JAHTLZ010000108.1:12254460-12267257 GCA_023846285.1 Phrynocephalus versicolor
GTGTGTGTGTGTGTGTGTGTGTGTGTGTGTGTGTGTGTGTGTGTGTGGTGTGTGTGGATTAAAGTTTGCTGTGGATTTCAGTGGTCATGTGAAAGCAGCCTCGATCAGAAGTTCCCGAACAGTGCAACAGAAGGATCATCCCTGTGGTTTGAAGAAAGATGACAGCATCAGTCAAGAATATTGGCACATAGCCCCACAGTTCTTGCTTGTGTGTGTGTGTGTGTGTGTGTGTGTGTGTGTGTTTATTTAACCCCAGGGAATAAAGACCCTTTTTATCAGATTATCTGCTTTGTCAAACAGAATTAATAAAAACCCTAACCTAAGGCATGTGGCTTTCATTAAATAACTTAAGATTTGATGGTGCTGGTGCTAAAGAAGAATAAATTAGTAAAATAGGGGTTAGGTATACCTTGTGAGAAATAAAATCAGCATTTAAGTAGTTGACTGAGACTTCCAGCCATGTGGTACTGGCCTATGACCTGGTGTGTATGTGTGTTAAACCACTTGTTCTGGGAAGCAAGAGTTATATATACAACACAGGCAGTAACTACATTGTAAGCCTTCCTGAAATGAACAGGACTGGGTTGCTATGTATTCATGGTGGAATGAGCCTGATATCATTAATTTTGCATTCATGAAATAACCTTGCATTTGTATTAATGAATTAACTTGTATTAAACTATTTAACTATGATGTAAAGGAAAGCTCTTTAATGTTAACATGAAGTTTGCAACTTAAAGCCTAGTATTAGCATTCTTTGATTAATAAGCCAGCAAAGTCATTGCTCTGACAAGTCTCTGTTGACTGGATTATTACTTTCTTGGGAAAAGAGTTATTAAATTCAATTTTAAGACTCAACCATGTTTTCATATTTTAGACCTTCATGTACAAAATCAATATTAATAGACTTTCTAAAATGATTCAAAGGTGGTTTTTTTTAAAGTCAAATTATAAACAAATGGCTAACATGTAGGCCCAAGAAAAAGCAATACTGCAGAGTTCATTAAAGCATGAAGTAGAAAAATGTGTGCATGGGAACATAAAGAACCTGCCTGTGGGACTTATTGAAACCAGGAAAAGCATTGCCATTCAGATCCAGACAGAACTATACTTTAAATGATGCTAAAATCTTCCTCAACTTATTGAGTTCTATTCTTTTAAGCATTTATTATAACTTATACTTTGTTCTGATGTTATAGTAAGTATCTAGATAATTTTATTTTCTGTTTAAGTGATGTATGAGGAGAAAACCAAGCAGACCCATATTTGGATCAAACAACCCTGGGAAGACTGAGGTACAACTCCTCAGGGGATCCCTGGATGGGTACAGTGGCCCTTTCCCCAGTTTGGAGTGATTGATCCTCTAGCTGGCGGATAGAGTGAGGAGTCTGGGCATTGTCCTGGATCCAGCTCTGTCCCTGGAAGCCCAGGTGGCAGCTGTTTCCAGGGCCGCCTTTTGTCAGCTTAAGTTTATCACCCAGATTCACCCATACCTCAATGTGGATTCCCTTAGAATGGTATTGCAGGCGCTGTGCTACATGGGGCTACCCTTGACCCTTGTTTGGTGACTGCAGTGGATGCAGAATGTGGGATCCAGGCTGGTCATTGGTGCGGACAGGTTTGACCACATCAATCCCAACCTGGCTCGCCTGCATTGGCTTTCCGTTGCCTCCCAAATAAGGTTCAAGATATTGGTTTTGGTTTACAAAACCCCCCATGGCTTGGGACCTAACTATCTCTCAGAGGTCAGATTTGTCCCAACTGACCATAGCTTCACTCGCCTTCTCCCTCCAGGTGGCCACTCCGAGGGAGGCTTGAAGGGTTTCTACCCACAATCAGGCCTTCTCAGTGTCCGCCTTAGCACTTTGGAACAAACTGCCCATGGAGTCTCTGCCAGCCTTTAGGAGAGCCCTAAAGACTTGGTGATTACTGGGAGTATGACTATGTGTTGTGTGTTGGTTGTATTGTTTTGTCCCAGCCCTTTTTCTTGCCAGATTTTTATGTTGATGTATCATCGTTATTTATTGTTTTTATATTTTTATATTTGTTTGTTTATTACAGGGGTTTTATATGGGCAAATTGTTTTCCAATCTGTTGTAAACTCCCAGAGTTCCAAAGGGAAAGTGAAGTGGTTAATAAATAAATAAATAAATAAATACATGGTATGATACCTTCCTTCCCCAATATTGGGAAGACTCACTAATTAAGTGGGTAGCCTTTTCTATTTGTATAAGTACCTGAGCCTTGTGGAAGCCAGGATTATTTGGCTGTGCATTTTCCTCATCCCAAGTATCAACAAATTATATATGAACAATCTTATACGAACAAGGATACAAGAGATTCTTCTTTCCCTGACCAAACCCTGTTCCCCTCCTTCACACAAGCAGATTTTAGCACATTGACTTCGGCAATCACTGCATGAGTACTGGGATGATTACACTGTGCATGACATTGAGGCAACACCAATTGTGTGTGCCTTTTTCCTTTCAAAGGTCCAAATACCTGCAATGCTCATTACACAAGATGAGTGCTGTAAAATAATGCCTTCTGTGATTTTTGAACAGTGTTAAACCATATTTTAGCATTAAATCCGTCACATTTTTTGCATGTTTGAGCCTTCAGAAGGGCTTATTATGGTGCCCTCATAGTTAATTAATTAATTAATTAATTTAGAATATTTTTGCCCCACCTTTCTCCTTAGAAAAGGACCCAAGGCAGCTTACAATAATGAAGGGCAATATACTGCCCAGAATATTTAAGACATACTCAAGCTAGGAACAGGGAATTAGAAGAGGCACCTTACAGCATTCAAAGGTAACATTAAAGCTTCAAAGATCATGTGAAAAAAATTCAGTATGAGGGACGGAAACTAACATGGAAACATTGGTGTTCATGCATGGTAATCCATCTAAAAAGTCACATAATAAGTAGTCCATCATTGCCGGAAGAGAAAGGTCTTTGCCTGCTTCCGGAAAGACGGCAGAGATGGGGCAATCCTGACCTCCAGTTCCAGGACTGAATAATATGCAGTTCCAACACTGATTTCAGCTTATATGTTCACATATTGAATTTAAAGTTGTCCAGAGTGCTCATTAGTCAAATGTTTAGGAGTTCCTGAGTAGCCTGAACCTCTTCCAAACATAAACAATTCAAATTTCAACATTTCATTTACTAATCTGTATTCCAAATACTATTTACATTTTGTTTTATTTGATTTTGCTTGTTCACTCATCATTGTCGCATTGTATGGTTGCTTGCACTGCTATGAACTGCCCAGAATGACAGTATAACTAAAGTGTTTTGGGAACTACTGTTTAAAAATCAGAAACCGTTGATGTCGTTTCTGATGTTGATATTAATGAGAATTTTATTTTGTATTTCAGAGCTGTGACCTGCCCCAGCAGAGCATTGTCCATGTTGTTCAGACTCCACAGAAAAAAGATCAAGAAGAGTTTCAGCCCCAAAGGGGAAAGTTCTGTGGCACTCTAATGAGAAACGGAAAGGATGCAACAAGCCTTACTCATGTGGATCTCAATACCAACCTTCTGCCTTCTATCTCAGCGGGTCTGGCTGTGATTTTAGACACCAAGGACAACAGCATTGCTCCTCCATCTGTCAATTCAGGTAACACAACGATCCTTCTATTTCATAATACAATATGTATCTTTACACCTCTTTTTGGTCAAAAATTTTCCAGCCTTTTGGGTGAATGTGCACATGAAAAACTCAGAGGTGCAGTGCTGTGTTTTGAGCTGTTGTGGCCCACATCCTGGTAATTAACTTTTGCATGCCTTGATGATCTGGAGCATAACTGCTGCCATCTTATAGCATTCAATGCCATCAGTCAATAATGGTATGCAGTATGCACATATACTTCATTCCCGCTGGAAAACTGTTTTTACCACATCAAACAGACAAAAGGTGTATTCAATCTAGTCTGCCTGCCCTCCTGGAATTCTAATTTTAAATGTAGTTGATAGGATTTTGTTTTAACCTGCCAAAGATGTGGTCATTTAGTTTTCATTTATTTTGCCATTCATGACTTTCACAACTGCAGCTGGGTCATGGGTCCAAGGGAAGGACTGTCAAGAAACATAGAAGCACAGCTTCCTCTTTGCCTTAATTTTGTTGCCTTCATGTAGTGGAACTTTTCTTTGCTTCTTTTATTTGCCTACCACTATTGTAATATGAGTGTAATGTGAAGATCTATCAGCTTTTAACATCAGTTTATGAAAAAAGCTACCTAGATCTCTTCATTCAATCTTTCTTTAAAAGAGCTCCATGTTTATATTAGTAAGAGAATCCAAAAATTTGACCAGGCACAAGGAGCCTTCTGGGTCTTACAGTTGTTATAGCTTGAGGCACTGTTTTGATATTTCCATGTCTATTATCCATGAGGCAAGAGAGCAAAGCATTCTCATGATTGCTGTGCTATAGAAAGCTTTGAGTGACTTTTATTGAAGAATGTGAAAGGAGCCAGCTCTTTAGCCTAAAGCAAGGCACTTTTCATTGGCTCTCTAGCCTCGTACCTGCTTTACGTGATGTTTTGTTGAACCAGTGAGAGATGATGGAAGATAAGGCACCTAAGAGCCCAGGCGTAAGGATCACAAAAGTCCTGGTTTGGCAGGCTCTGGCTCAGTGCATTCTCTTTTGCTGAGAATACTTAAATAGAGACTGGACAGCCATTTCTTATAGATACTGCAAAAATTTTCTCCTGAGTTTCGTTAAAATATTAAAATATTAAAAACCTGTGGTCATCCTCTGAATGACCTCCCACCTGGAAAAAAAGATTTCAAAAACAACTGAACACATTCAAGCAAAATAACCCTATCTACAGAAGTAAATTTATCAGAGGAAAATATTAGCCTCACTTTTTTACTGGTATTCCAATTGTTTTATGTGCAATGCTTAGCCAAAATAAACAGCAAATTCTTCATCTTCAATATAAAGCCCTAATATAGTCCATAAAGGATTTACCATTTGTTAGTTACAGCATGAAGCTCAACTCTTACTTTTCTTCACATCAGTGGTCATGCCCAGTCCACTCTCAGAATAAATACTGGAAGTAGATTTCTGTGTGCTAGTGGAAGGCACAATAGTCTCCATCATGAGAGTGATCAGAGATGGAGTGAAAAAGATTTTAAATGATTTTTTTCCTTGTCCTGAAGCAATGATCTGTGAAATGTTGAGATCGATTCACAACTACAATAAAGGTGGCAGAGCAATCTGTAGCAACCTTGAATAAGAAGTTAAGAATTTTGCAGATGCATGCAAAGATGATCAAAAACTGAAATAACTTCCAGTGATTTCACACAGCATGCAGAAAGTATACAGATCACAAGAGAGGTACTGACTTGTGCAGTTGGCTTGATCAACCTCAGGCTGTCTACAAAGGATGACCATGTTTGCTTTAGGAACATATTGGTGCCTCAGTTAATGACATGAACATCAAAGTCCGAGTATATAATGAGACATATTTAGTGGTGAATGGGAAATTTGCTGTATGGAATCTATTTATTCCCAATTTCATGTCACCAGCTTTTGGGGGAGCTGTGATGATGAAAAGATAAGCCTTCTGGTTTTATGAGAGAAGCTTACCAGATGACTGTTTCGACAATAGTTCAACTTGTCCAGGTGACATTATGTCAAAATGGCCAGAGAAATAATTTGTGCTAGTTGTATATACCTTTCCTACCTTTTCTCCCTCCTTTCAGTAGAACTAGCTACCTGACTGTTGCTCACCTCCTTGTCGTTTTATGCTACATTTTTGAATAGAAGAAGAGGCCAAGTATAAAATCTCATTTTTAAAAATTTCTTGGTAGTCCATCCTTAGCTGAGATGGATTAAAAAGGCCTTTGATTGTGCCCTTTGAGGTTATAAGAACATAAGAAGAGCCATGCTGGATCAGGCCACGGGCCCATCTAGTCCAGCTTCCTGTATCACACAGTGGCCCCGCCAGATGCCTCTGGGAGGTATGTGCTAGATACCTGTCTCCTGATGCAATTCTCCATGTGACTGACAGGAGATACCACCCTTTTAATCCTCATCCCCATCATTGCTTATAACCTGTGATGGGCTTTTCCTCTAGAAGTCTGTTCAATCCCCTTTTAAAGGCATCTAGACCAGATGCCATCTCCACATTCATTTTCAAGTCATTCCATAGACTAAAAACATGGCTGAGTAAAGAAATATTTTCTCTTGTTTGTTGTCACTCTCCCTATCCTCAGATTGAGTAGATGAGCCCTGGTTCTGGTATTGTGTGTGAGAGAAAAGAGCTTCCCTCTATTCACTTTTACCATCCCCTGCGTAATTTTGTACATCTCAGTCATGTCCTTCCTCAGGAGCATTTTTTTCTAGACTAAAAAGCATCAAGCACTGTAGCCATTTCTCATAAGGGAGGTGCCCAATAATCATTTTAGTTGCTCTCTTCTGCACCTTTGCCCTCCCAGCCAGGAAATAAAGAGGCAAGACATGTTTATGGGTTTAAAATTGGGCCACAATTTATAGGTATGAAATTCACTCAATTCAACTGTTATACATCCCTTAAACTAGGCAGCCTGAATGTAGCTCAAGCAGATCAGTTAATGATCCCTAATACCTCTGATAATGAATTTAAATTCATAAATAAATAAGTAAATTCATTACCTCTGATAATGAATTAGAGGTAATTACCTCTGATAATGAATTTTAATTGGTTCCCAGAGGCAATTCGTTATCAGAAAAAAGTTGTTATCCAAAATGCTGTTTCCTATTGAAATGAATGGGAAATCATTTAATCCATCCCGGAGGTCCGGAAAAAAGGCAAAAAAGCTGGTGGGTGGGTGGGTGTTTCAGACATCACCTCACCCCTCTGTTTTGCTATAGAAAGCTGTGGAAAGACAGAAAAAAGGCAGGAGGATTCTCTGCAAACTCCTCTGCCTTGCAGTCCTCAATTGCAAACCTCAGCCCACTTGTCCATTTTTCAATATAAAGCATTGGAAAAACAGAAAAAAGCCAGGAGGACTGTCTGCAAACCCCAACTCTGTTCAACCCTCTGTTTTAAAACGGAAAGCAATGGAAACAGAAAGAAGACATGACTGTTCTCTGCAAACAGACTTGGGAAAAGCAAGGAAACCTCAGCTCCTTACCTTTCCAAGTTCAAAAGGTCCAAATCCCTCAGCAAAAACGGTCCCGAAGGGTTCCAAAACACCATGAAAAAAAATGTTCTATCACCCCTCCACAAACTATGGGGGTGTAATGCATCCTGGGTACACTTTTTTCCTAAGACATGATGAAACTTTTGTTATCAGAGGCAGCCCATAGGGAACATTCGCTATCCAAGGCAGACCTATACCCAAAAAATCATTATCAGGGGCATTCGTTATCTGAGGTATTACTATATTATTAGAAGGGTGCTGCCCACCTGTTTAGCACCATCCCAAAACCTGTGGTCTGTGCAGCCCTGATTCATAACCTTTAAGCCTATTTATACCTAACACCTAATGTTCCTAATTTCCTAATTCATATTGAGGGCTACCAGCTCACTAGGGAATATTATTCAATACATTTCACCTGACTTAAATTTTCCACTTGCAGTATCCGCTAATTGTGACCCCTTTGCCTTAAGTGAATGGGATGGGCGAAAACTGTCAAGTTTTTATGCTTGAGCAAAGTTATAAAAAACATAAATAAAATATCAAACATGCCTTACTCAGAAGAGTACAGCCACTCAGAGTTTGTGTGTGGATAAAACACATACAGCTGTTGAGATTGCCAGGAAAAACTCTGAGGCTGCAGCAGCATCGGACAGGTGCTAGTGATTGTGGCTACAGTTTGTTGTATAAATGTAGCACCGAGGGATCACAAGTTACTGGTCGTGGTTTAAAGCCGGTCACACTGTTACTGTGTAAGGTTAGTTGAATTTTTGCGGATCAAGGTAATTGTATCAGGCATGTTTTTATGTATAATGTTTTTTGCTGAAAACAAGCTCTCTAAGTTGAATGTTTAAATATAAAATTATTTTTCTAATGCAAGTTGTCTGCAAAGGTTTTTTGGTATCCTGAAGAGCACTAGGTTTCTGCTGGATCTCAGGTGTCTTTTCCAGTATGCAATGTTTTATTAAGACTATGTTATAGTCTATCAGGGTTTTTTTTAGGGGGAACGCTGTGCATATAAAGTCCTAACTTTTTCCGACAAAAACACACTGACACTCCAGTCGAATTGAGTAGTAGCCAAAAATTTCTATCCGGCCCTTATGCGACCAGCTACTCTCATTCTCTCAATTGGGAAGGAGGGAGGAAAGAAAGATCGTTAGATCACAAAAGAGGCCTCTCACCACATGGTGAGGCCTTATGAAGATTCTGGCCCCTGCTGAGCAGCCCCTAGGCTGCACAAACATGACTGTAGCCATGCGGGGGGGGGGCGGGCGGGCAAAGTGGCCCTGCCCAGCAATATGGCTGTTCGGAGCTTCCATTTCCAGTTCTGCAATGTCTTTTTTGAGATGAGACTAGATCTGTATGCAATATTCCAGGTACAATGGCATTATACTATTGGCTGTTTTGTTTTCAATCTCCTCTTAATGATCCTTGGCATGGAATTGGTCATCTTCACTGCTGCCACACACTGGGTTGACACTTTCACAGGACTGTCCAGCAGAACACCAAGATCTCTTTCCTGATCCATCATGGATGTCCCAGAACCCATTAGCTGATAAGTCAAGTTTATATTCGCCCCCCCACCCCATGTGCATTACTTTACATTTTCCTATCTGATTCCTGATGGAAACCTGGGTATGAAAAGGGTTTACCTGGTCCCTTTTCCATAATTATGCTGTCCTGCATCTGTGTTTAAAAATGTCTATGAAATAACCTTTATGTCACATGAGTGGCTTTGTGTTTTGATCAAGATCCAAAGAACTTGGTCTTATGAGCTAAGGCCATAATTAATGCAACTGAGTTATTCACATCCCTCCACAGTTTCTCTGTCTTTTTCCATGTACCTTTTTTACAAGAGAGATAATGGTATAGTGTTCATAATTCCCTGGGCAGCATGAAATCCACTTTCTCAGTATATTGTAAGGGTTCCAGAGACAACAACATTGTTTGAAATTATTGCAATGTTGATGTAAGAACAATTGTCCCATTCAGGTTTTTAGATTCTGAAAGATAGCTCAGTGGAGGGAAGAGGCAAAAGTGACAGAGGTAGAATGTTGGATTAATTCCCCTCCTTGTATCCAGTTTTATTGATGAGATAAAAAATTCCATAGCTTTTTCACAAGGCATTTATAATTGAAGAGGACAGAGGTGCCCCCCCCCATTTTGATTATGTTGAATGCTTGCTGCCACCTTTGTAAGAGCTAATACCACTTTTACCATGTGATGGTACTGAGAGGTTATGTAATGAAAAGTTGGGTCAGCAGAGAACTGATGTGCATAGTTAAATAATGAGAAAAATAAAAGGCAGAGAGAAATCAAAGGGCAACAATAATAAGAGATGAGTATAAGCAAATGGGCACATAAATTGTTTTGTCAACAAGACATGTCAGAATGGCTAGATTTTAGGAAGGATGAATGAAGAAAGGTGGTAGCAGGTAGTTCAGTCTAAGTGATCATCATGTGAGCTGGTCATTTATTACTTCACTGGCATCTTAAAATAACCCATTAATTAACCTTTGTTCATGAGCTTTCTGGAACTACTAGAAAATATACACATACAGATAGGAGTAGTCAGTTGGACAACAATGAGGGCTTAAAAATATATTTTAAAAAATGAGGGCTAGCATAACAGAAAAGGAGGACTTTGATTTGTATTTGGATATGCTGATTGGTATACAGGTGCAAAATTATTAGTGAATTCTATAATGTAAACAGAGTTACTGTACATCTCACTTGGATGAGAAAGCCTATGACCAGATGGCCTGTATGTCCTCTAAATCAACTGCCCGGGTGCTCACTGTGAAGGGTCAATTTCAGGGCCCCTGACCACTACCCTTCTGTATCTTTAGCTTTAAATCTGACTTGACTTGGACAACCTTTCCAATGAAGGGCACTTTAAAGAGGGGGATGGTCCTCTGGAAACCCTTTTAAATGGACAATCATTTTCTCCATAAAAGAGAAGATATGGCCAATTTACATTCAGGATTCAACTACATAGGACGTGGTTTTGTTGGTTTGTTTTTGCTTTTGTTTTTAAGCATAAGCAGGTGAAGAGGTCTGCAATGAGGGTTGCCCATAAAGGGCTGAGCTTTTTTGAGCCACGCATAGGGCCTTGTCCCTAGAAATAAATAATATTTTGGCATTGCCTATCTTAAATTGCAAGGCTGAGAGTCCCTTTAAAGGAGCTAAGATAAGACTTTTTCTTATTTACTAGAGATGGGCACGACTAAAAAAAAAATGGTGTTTCATTTGTCGTTTGGTCGTTTAGGGGTCCGTTTCAGTTCGTTTTCGTTTTTCGGTGGGTTTTTGCAGTTTTCATTTTCGTTTTTGTTGCGTAACAAAATGAAAAAACGAAAGCAAAAACAAAAAATTGCTGTTTCGTTAGCATTCTTTTCAGTTCAATGCATTTGCTGCAACGAAAACGAAAAACACGGCAAAATTGGTCGTTTTCGTTTTCATTTTGTTTTGAATTTTTTTCATTTCATTTTTGTTGCATGATGAAACAAAAAAACAAAAACGAAAAATCACTCGTTTCATGCCCATCTCTATTAGTTACTGATTATTAAGGAACATTTTTTTAAAAAAATGTTCTGTATCTCACTTTTGCCTCAAGCAAACAAGAAGCCCAAGTTTTACCACTGCTTGTCATATTTTTAAAATTTACACTGCCAAATTAGTTCCAGGTCAGATAATGAAAAAAAATGTTTGTCTCCTCTTCTGCATTTTAATCTGGCATTAGCTGAATACTCTTTAACTTGGAATAAACTGCTGGAAGACAACCCTCATTCCCACTTGACTAACACCTTATCATTTTCTTAAGCATAACTATCAAATGTGAGCACTGAACCATCCAGAATGGCCTCCAGCATAGCACACATGAATGTACTGATAGCATGGAACATGAACGTGTATAAATGCTCAACAAATGAACCAGATGAAAACAGTCATTACTCTTTATGGCCTATTTTCAGTTTCTCTGTCAAAAAGCTGAATGTCTAAAAATTTATCATTAAATATATTTTCACAAGGCTTTATTGTGCTTTAACAAGCTTTTCATGCAAAGAAACAATGCATTTGATATTGCCAGTCTTCCATAGATTAATAGTGGGCTACATTTTGCAATTAAATCTGTTTTCTGTCCATGTTGATCATGTGAATCAATAATTACTGGGTCTATCTCCTCCAATTTGCATAAATTAATTAGTTCATTTTTTAGAAAGGTTTATTGAGTTTTAGGCCTATTTGTGAGGTATAACAAAACATCGTAGGACAAACTCTAGTTGTTTCCCCCCAAGAACAGATATAGGTTATAGAAATATAGGATGTGCATGGTTTTCTTTTAGTGTTGATAGAATTCAGGTTTGCCAAACTGCAATTCTTGTTCCTTGCACTCGCGTGCCAGGAGATCTATTGCTCTCCAAATAAAGAGATTAACTAGTTCAGTACAGAACAGACTTCTGTAAATCCCATAAGTATAGCTCCGGGGATCCATGTTTCTCTTCAGTGAAAGAGAACAGACATCTGCTTTGCCCTAACAGAGTAAGCAGTAGGGAACTCAGAACGGAGAAGTGCATGGAGGGAAAGAGGAGAAAGAAGAGAGTAAGAAAGGAAATTGTGTTTTCTATATGCCCCTCTCTGTCTCTCTTAGGTGACAGAGTGACCTTTGAGTAAAAGATTGAGGGCCTGTTATTGTGTTAAATTTGTAGTGATGGACTTGCTACAGTTAAGTGAGAAAGCAGGGGTTGCCAAGAATGCTTGCTAAATTGTTCTCTTTATGGAGATGCCTCAAGGAATAATTATGCCCTGCAAGATTCCTCACCTTCAAGAAACAGTGAGATTAGGAGCACTTACTTCTTTTTGACAGTGATCTTTCTCATCAAGAACCAAAGCACATATACAGTTGTTGTTGTTGTTCAGTCGTTCAGTCATGTCTGACTCTTCGTGATCCCATGGACCAGAGCACGCCAAGCCCTTCTGTCTTCCACTGCCTCCTGGAGTTTGGTCAAATCCATATTGGTTGCATCAATAACACCATCCAACCATCTCATTCTCTGTCATCCCCTTTTCCTTTTGCCTTCAATCTCTCCACATGAGGTGACCAAAGTATTGAAGTCTCAGCTTCAAAATCTGTCCTTCCAAAGAACATCTAGGGTTGATTTCTTTCAGGATGGGATGGATACAGTTAATTGAATGCAAAACAGACACCTGATTGTTAAATGAGATAGACAGCCATTTATTAACTGATTTGTTTGTTTGTGCCCATCTTTTCCCCAACTGAATGATCTCAGAAGTGTTACAGAAAACTGTAAAAACAACTAAAAATACAGTAAATCACTTTTTTTTGCTAACTTGAGAAAGCCTCAAATGCAACCACTTTAACAACATTTAATATTTAAAAAGGTAATGTGTACAATTCTGCCATTAAAGTCCATTGCTTAATAGGTAGAAGGACAGCAGAAGGACAAGAGGGATGGGGGGGGGGTCAGACTACTTGCTGTTAGAAGGGTTTCCAAGGCCTGGGAGCAATCACTGAAAAGAACGACTCTTGTGTCTGTGACAAACCCTGCAGACAAGAGTGATGAATATGCAAATCATCAGCCAATCCCAGCAGGAGGGCGGGGGATGGTAGGATATAAAAAGGGTGGAGCCTATGCAGTTCAGTAA
>JAHTLZ010000108.1:12275636-12322213 GCA_023846285.1 Phrynocephalus versicolor
GGGGGGGGGCAAAAAAAGAACAAACAGAAGCAAGGAGAGCCTGGCAGTCACTACGTTATATCCACATCAGGAATTTTCACCTCCGGAGAGCAGGTACCTGAAAAGTGCTCTGGGACGCGCTTAGGTGGGCGTGGTCGCACTTAATTATCTGTAAACTCCAGAGATAGTGGGGAAACAATTTTAAGCTCCGGAGCTGGGAGCCATTTGCGGCGGAGTTTAGGGGTCGTGTACAAATTATATGCACCCATCAGGCTTGAATATCTATCCCCCTTTTTAGAAAGAACAGTCCATAGGGACCCAACTCACAGATTGTCTTATCTTCTTTCGGGCTCTAATATGTACATTGTTCGCAAAGTTGCCAAGTTTGTAATTAAAGCTGCAGCTTTAAGAACGCAATACGTCGAACAAATTGGAGTATCCTGCAAAGGAGATCTACATTTATGACCTCTGAATATTCTGAATCTGTATTGTAAGGTACCCTATTGGATGGTGTTGCATGTACTTCAATGTATTTTATATTCTGTGTTGTTAATGGTTGATATGGTCATAGGACTAATCAATAAATTTATTTGTCTTGTCTTGTACAAATACCCCTAGTTTTTCTATACCAGGGGAATAACAGGGAAGATTGTTTTCAAATTAAGAGTCTCAGCTAGCTTGTTAGATGCTGTGTAACAAAAATAAAACAAAAATAAAACACTATTTGGTATATTATTTCCGTAGTTTAAAGCTATCCGTCTCTCTGCCTAGTCAACATGATTATTTTGCACTGCAACCAAGTAAGACAACATTAAAACACTGTGGTGATGTGCCATGACAAATTGTCATGACCTAGATATAGACATAATATTTTGCATCTTGCTGGACAGCTGTTAAAGTGTCAGGTCCCATAAACGAATGTGATATCGAAGCCTTTAAGAGGTTTTTTTTATTTTTTGTTTTTTGGTAGAATGAACAGCTCCTTAAAAAATATGTATAGCAACACTACAGTTACAACATCATTGTATAAAGTGTGGCATCCCAAGTGAATTATACTTACCTCTTTCTTGGTTTGTTTTTCTGAGACTCATTTCCTGGAGATGTTTTTAAAAAATGTCAACAGGTTCATATCTAAGTGAGATGCAGAGAATCCAAGAAGGGGGGGAATGCTGCAGATCATTGAAGAATCTCCCCACTCACCGACTGTCATTAGTGTTACTGTTTAGGTTTGTTCTAACACCCGTTATGAAACATTTTGCCCAGCCAAATGACCTCAGGCCGATGGTCATCTTCCTTCCTGCAACACATAATCATGTCATATTTATGAGGAAAAATAAAGGGTGACGTGAGGGAACCTGAAGAATATTACAGATATGTTTTTATGTACACTTCATTCATGGGTCTGTTACACACCGCTAATTTGCTGGAGTACAAATGGTCTTAGGTTATGTCCAATTTAGTTTTTATTCTGGGAAGGGGGAGGCTTCCCTGTAAGCTTTCAAGAATACACCTTGTTCTTAATTACATATATTCAAGGCAATTGCACCCACCGCTACCACTTCCCATGCACTCTCTGTGTTAAGATGATCTATCATAGTTGCATTTTTCTTTCCCACAGAGCTGCTCCTAATGAAAAATCACATGAGGTTTGAAATACTGGTAGTGCCAGTTCTCCTCCGTCTTCCTCAATGGGCCCTGGATAGCGGAGAGCAGAGCAAATAAATATATGAAGGATTGGGTGATCCACAGACACACACTGTCTCAGTCTGACCTACTTCAATGTTCTTGTGAGGATTATGGGGGAAGGAGGAAAGAGACATGTATGCTACCTTGAGTGCAGTGAATGAAAAGTGGATTAACAGTGGTGGTGGTGGTGGTGGTGGGAAGGTAAGTTACATAGTTAAAGGTGTTGATTACATGTCAAAATACCCCTGGGTTTGCTTTGGGTTAACACACTTCAAATTGATTCAAAAATAAATATTTAATGTGCACCTTTTTGGTCGGGAGATGTGTTTGTGAGTGTGATTTATTTTGAAACATTTTTCCATTGTGCTCACCTGTGTCAGAATAAATTGTGTCCCTGGGTTTAATCACATATTGGGTTGCATGTCAGGATCACAGGGTTCCAGTCTTCAGGGTAACCTTGCTGTCCAATCTGTTCTACCGCCCCGAGTTCCATTTCGGAAGAGGGGGCGGTATATAAATATAATATAATAAATAAATAAATAATGGTGGCAACTGTCAAATAATTTTTTAAAGCCCATGTAACCCCCTCAACTAATACGTCACACATCTTATACCTTGATTGAAAAGTTGTCCCAAGTGGTCACATGCACTGAATGCAGATTCCAATTTATTTTAATTGTATAACAACACTCTAACTCTGCAAAAAAAATTCCATTTTCTATAAATTATTTCTGTCAGTGTATGCATACTACAATCTAACAAACACTCTGAAACAGTTTTCCCTTCCTATCTCTAGGCCAGCCAATTTTCTCCTCTGTGATCCTGAATGGACTTAATTGCTTCGCTTCTCCCCAAATTCCACTGTAGTCCTTTAAGACCTGGGGTGAACAAGCTCTTCTTTTGTTGTTTCGTCTAGGAATCACATATTTTCCCACTTACTTCCAACATTATTTTTGCTAGACATTGAGGAGCAGTGCGTTACATTACAAGGAAGGGGGAACTGGGGACAATATTTTCTTTTCTAAGTATGTACGGCAGGATCCTTCTGTTGTGAATGGGAGAAAGATGAAATACATGATTTGTCCCATGTTCTTCTCTAACAACGATTCTATACACTCAAATTAGTATTCTCTTTTAACTACTATAGTAAAGAAGGAACTAATGAATTATCCAAATACTATGGAATTATCACATTCTCACAAGAATTGCAAAACAGAGAACGATGGTGAGCCTGAATCTTAAAGTACCAGCAACCATTCTAATGGTTTACCTCTTGTCATACCTGCGTTCATGACTGCAAACTGCAGCACTTGCCAACAAACATCTGTTGTTCATTAGAGACATTTAATCAAAACAGTGCCTAAAATATAATTGACCTTCATCCTCCCATAAATCAGCTCACATATGTTGCTCACATATGTTGTGGCTCTTGGCTACTTTCATAGCATTGAAAGAGTCTCATAACCTTCTCCTGTTGACTTTTGGAAGGAGATATATATCCACTACTTTAAAAATATAATCATTTGTGAACTACGATGCAGTCACCTATTTCTTCTTGATGAGGGAAATCAAGGACAACTGCTTCATGGGCACACAGTCATGTATCAACATGGAGCTCAGAGAATTAGGCAAATGCTATCTACACCTTTGGTCAGAAACGGCCTAGTTGCCTGGATCCTAAATGTGGTTACATTACACAAATTCTCATTGGTTCATTCAACATATTCTACAGACATCTTACCAGGCCATAGACTCCTTGTTATTTCTTAATAACCTTGAAGCACCAAAAAGCCAAAAATTATTTTCTCTTAGTGTTGCCTTATAAATAAGTATGTGTGTGCCCTTGTGTATGGGCGCACACATACATACAAGTGTGCATTTCTAATATATTGAAAGACAGATGTCCTTCTCCGTGACAGTTGTTATGAATATTTAATGCTGTCAGTTACAGTTTATTAAGAGTTTATAATACCATTCATAACATACTTACTAATTTATAATCATGTCGGTGGCTTTTTATGTTCTATCAAGTATTTATCTGTGACCCTGACGAGGAAGTGTTACAGATTTGCTGTGAATAATGTATGTGTTTAATATAAAATTTAATGCTCCAGATTTCTATCATGAGCTGCACCAAGCTTTTAGAGATTTATTTTCTTTTCCACTTGAGTTGCTCCGGGCATGGAATCTTTAAACCTGTTTGAGATTGGTTCTGATAGTCCCCTGCTTCACCCCAACATTTCCTCTTTTCCATTATTTGTCTGTCTTTACGTGTTTGTGTATACATTCAGAACACTGACAGAGTTTTCCTCACGTTGTCCTGTCAAGTGGCAATGTTTACAAGACTCTTAAGAGCAAATCAAAAGCAATTTAATTGATCACCTTATGTAAAGTTAATTATAAAAACATTTATTAGCATTTGAGTGTTGACTAAACTGTGGGATGCAAAGCTTTCATGCCCCATGCCTATGCCACTTCTTAGGCGAAACTTTTACCTTAAAATATTGTATCACTTTAAATATAGAACATTACATGACACTGGAACTTCCAGTAAAATCAAGAAGCGAATAACTTCACAAAGTCAATGGAAAGCAGCTCACAGAGATTTTTTTTCTGCACTCTTCTACACTAAGTCATGAAATTTTTTCTAGCTTTATGAGGGTCATGAGACAAATAAAACAAGTCACATCCTATAGGTTGGGTAGTATGGATAGTGTGTCATTTTGAGATTCTGGGATATACTCCAAGGAAATTGTAATCTTTAGAGGGGGATCCTTTGTTTTATGCTGTGCTGTGCCACTTTCTTAGTTTTAGAGGACTATTTTGTGCATAAAGGCATAACATGCCACCTAATACTGTCCCATCGTATTTCTACTCAGTTTCTCCTCATTGTTTTCCACCCTTTATTCGTATTAAAAATGGTTGTGGCTTTCTTAGTGCAAAATGCTGCTACACCTCTTTGATCAGGTTACTAGCGCTCACCTCCAACAATTAACTCCACACTGTCTTTTATTATGCATTTTTCCTCTGCTGTCCTATTGATTGCTACAGACCCAAGTATTGGTTTGTTGTCTGCATAAAGTTGCTGGTTTTTGTTTTTTTGTTCTGTCAGAGGTTCAGGAAGGCTCATGACACAGCTTTATACTTGCACAGTGGAAAATATGCATTCTTTTAAAAGTTATGTACTACCTCTTAGTGGAAAAAGAGGGTAAAAATATAATAATTTGATCAACACTTCTGGCATCATCAGCATGTATACAGGTTGCTAGTCCTAATTTCTACCTCACCCATTTGTTCTTGGGACTAAAGGGTGAGAGGTCATCTCCTCCAGCTGAACTCTCTGTGGGCGGTCCTCCAAGAAGGAGGAGAACCACTGCAAGGCAGTGCCTCCAATCCACAACTTGGAGACCCTCCCCAGGAGGATACTGTGGTTGATCTCAGAGAGATCCATTAATTATTACCATGGCCCATTTGGTAGTCACCGGCCTAGCTGCTTTTATTAGCCAGGCCGGTTAGTAGTCAAGGGAGGAGGAGGTGGTGCAACAGCGATACAGGGCACTGTCCACTTCAGACAATGTCACAGGTTGAAAGTTGGTCAGAGTAACTGGGCAAGGCAGTGCACTGGAGGTCTCTGCTTGATCTGCTGTTTGCAACTGGAGGTCTAGGTCTCAGCAGATGGCCTCCACTTCTGATTTTAAAAATGCCACAAATTGGTGGCAGGAAATACTAGGGGGAGGGTTCTCTTTACTGTTTATGCTCTGTCATGGTTGTGGAAGCTCAGACTTTGTTACTGTCACTAATCAGAAGAAGAATAGATACCAGGTGGAATGGAGAGAACATATGCGCCTCCTTATACAACATCGTTTCATTGTCAAGATATGCCTTTTTTGTCAAAAGCTTAGATAATAAGACTAGTCAAGCTGACTCTGTTGTCCTAAGAAACACTATTTTTAATTTAAAGAATTTAAGTTCTAGGAAATAAAAAACTACTCACAAAGCATTGTTATATTTTTAAAAAAAAACAGGTTTAAGCAACTTTGTAAAACTACAGCATTGTCGGGAAAGAGTGGAGAGTGGCAAGAGAAGTGTAAACTGGAGCAGTTGGAAGTAAATGGGACGAACAATCTGGACTTGAAAATGAAATTAGCCACGCGAATCGGAAACCAGCTGTTAATTTCAGACTGAAGAAATACAGCCTGAAACAAAGATTTAAAATTCCCCAGACAAAGACTCTGGTATACAAAATTTCTGCATTTCTTTCCAGGTAGTTTAAAAACTACATCATATAATTCACACCAGTAGTTTCGTCAATTGAGCTAAAAATTCCTTCTTGTTTGAATAAAATAGGTCTATCAATAAAGGTAGAGCATTGTTAATTAATGTAAAAGGACTTTTTGGTCATCTTAATGCCACAGTATTTCTGTTAATAACTTGGAATCATTTAGATAGTTTATTAAGCAGTCCTTTTCCAGTGTACAGATTACATCAGTTTCTCAAATTAATGTTGTGCCTGCACGGAAATAGCATTTTCATAAAAATAATGCCGATGCATCAACATTTAAATTCCATATAGATTTGAACAAGCCTTGATGTGATAGAATGGCAGTCATCATCATAATCATCAAAATGTTTTTGCCAAGAATTATCCAATCACATTAGATTAATTAAATTATTTTTAATAACCTGATTACCTTTTGATAGTAAACATCTGAGGCTGTGGGAGTCAAGGAAGAAGATGGGGTAAAGGGCTTATCTTCTGTTTGCCCGGACAAAGAGTAGGAAGTAGAAATAGTACTTGTTCACACATGCACTTGACTAAGACCAACACACTCTAATGAATGGTTTTTTTGCTTCCTGTTCTAATGGCCTTCTACCTTAGGTCTTTCTTTCGGGGGATTTACGTATTCAGTGTAAGACTCCAGAATGGAGCATTCTGGGACCTAGAGTGCCCCTAAAACCACATGAATGCCACATCTATAATAGAGATCTAATTGGAATTTATATTGTTTCTCCTCTTTTTGAATTGAAGTATAGCATTACTTGTCGTCCACATAACCATAGAAGAATTCCCAGTGGCTCTTTAGGCAAATAATTTTATTATTTAAACACAGAGTAGATATTTTACTTCCATTTCAGTGCACTGTAATTAATCCAGTCAAGAAAAAAAATGAATTCATTAATATAATGGTTCTTTTGACCCAGCATCTGCTTTGGACAAATTGATTCACCTAGGGATGTTAAACAGCTAAATTAGATTACTGGCCTCAGAGAGGATTGGTTTTGAACTCTTTAACTTAACAATAAAATCAAATTAGTTTCCTTAGCCACTTTAAAACTGATTTAAAAGCTTCCCAGAAGTTTGATGGCATGGAAATAATATCTTCATAATTTCTGAAAGTCTTCTTGATCAAGTCATAGCCTTTTTTGGAAGTAAGTGAAAACTTATACATCAGTGAGGGATTTCCTATAAGATAAGGTAGTCGTCATTACTCTGTAATTTAAAATCACACAATAAAGAAAACACCAAAGGGGGAATTACAATCACATATACTGTAATACTATAGCTACATAGAACAATGTCCCAACCAAATTGGTTCTTGTTTTCAGGATTCCCACGGGATGAGTTGGCTGGAAAAAGAGCAAAGAAGGAGAACTGAACTGTATATTTGTATACATGTAGTAGGCTTGTAATGGAACACCAATGATACTCCTCAAGCAAGCTGTACAATCTAGGTGATTTTGCCTTGGTTTTATTTTAAATCCTTCCAAATTCACAATGAAATTGAAGATATATACATATGTAAAAAGAAGATGATGACATTTACATTGTGACTTTTCACTTGGATGTGGTTAGTAGCAATGTTAACATGCCAAATACGCACGTTTTGATTCTAACAAAGGCGATGCAGTGCTGAATGATAGGACAACAGGAAATTGTGGAGTCCACACTCCACAGCCTTTTCTTTCTCTGTCTCTCCATTCCAGCTTTTGCTTTCTTTTCAGATAGTGTTTTGTTTGATCCCCCTCCTCTTACCTCTTCTTCCCTTCCCTCCTCATTATTTATAACCTTTGCCAATGTCTTACTGGCCTATCTGGTGCACTGCTATATTTGGTAGCAGAACAATTTTAAAAATCCTGATATGAGCCATCAGACAAGGCAGAAACCAAATCAAAGGCATGTTGGCCGAATCATGACAAAATAGTAGGATCCCCCCGACAGCCAGTTACAATACAACAAATTTCCATAGAGAAAAAAAAACTGGGTTTCCACGTGCTTAATTGTATATTGTGTAGTGATTGGTAAGTACTTCAGTTTTAAATACAGTATTAAGTGTGGTATTTTTCGTAGTGTACGCAAGGCTTAAAAAGGAGTTTCATACACTTTGCTGATGTCAAAAGTCTTATTAATTTGGGTATAGAAATTGTACTACTGCACCTGTCCAGCAAAGTGGCATTCCTACATATATGTTATAGATACCTGTTACAGTTAATAGCACTATGGCTCTTTCATGCCAGTCTTGCCAGTGATTATATCGCAAAATGGATGCCATTGTCCCAATTTGCAGTCTGATGTTGATTACTTACTTACAGACCCAAACACACACTCTAATTTTAAAATCAACCCCAGTTTTATATGTACATGCTTGCATGTGCATCCAACACCAGGGGTTGTGTATAAAAATAGGATACTAATTTTTTTAATTGCCCACTGCTGTATTTGCAAATTTGAGCAGAAAGGCAGTGCTGCAGTGCCAACTCAAGTATTAATAGAAAACTCCATGAAAACCAATAGGGCTTGATTGAATGAGGGGAGAGAAGGTTGATGATGCAACAGTTCTAGTGATTGCTGGTGCTGCGTCTCATTTATGATTTTCTGTATTAATGCCGCTTTGACATTGGTCTTGCTTTTGAGGCAGATTTATTTCTCCTTTTCCCTGTGAAAACAAAGAATTTAATCTCAATCAAGGCTGTTTGTGCAAAAAATTAATGCTGACGATTCTCAGGGAACAGGGACTGTTCATGTTAGATTAGGATTTGTGTAGCTTGGGGGAGGTGTAGTATGTTCATATTCTTTTAATTTATTCTGATTGTTCTTGTATTGCCAGAGTTTTTCCTCTGCAAAGATAATGTGTTTATAGAAGTGAGGGATGGCTATCAATTCATCCGCATAAAGTGGTGCAAGAGTCACTGGAAATGTCCCTTGGCTCCTTTTTCGAAGATGCGAGCGTGCTCCCATTTTGCTCTCAACATCCAGCAGTTTTGCTGTGAGAAAAAAGAACTGGCAAGTGATCCCAGCTTGTCTGCACAGGTCCTGCTTGTTGGCAGGGTTCATCTAGCTCTATTTCAGGCATATTTCTGCTGCGTTAAGTTTAATGCCTGTGGTTTCTCTTTAATAGTATTCATGAAAGAGACTGATAGTACTGGGAGCTGTGTTAAGCACCGGGGTAGCCTACTGGGTTTTGTGCAGGGTTGTATGAGGTACACTAAGTAGGAAATGCTCTGCAGTTCTCACTTCTGTTTTCCCTGTTGTTTTGGTTGCATCCAAACACACATGCATGCATGTGCATGAGGCAGAGTCAGACAACATGCACATGTGCACGCACGCATGCACACACACACACACACGGGCACACACACACACTTCTGCATTCTTTCCTTGTCATCCCTCAGTTTACTATCACTGTCAATTAGGCCTTGCTGCTCAATCAAACTGGTGTAATCTCGGGGGTGGGGAGAAAAATATTTGAAAAATGGGTTTTGAGTTATAATTAGAGATGGGCATGAACTGCTGGTTCGGTAGTTTGTATCGGTTGGGGTGATGGCCCAAAAGGTGTTGCACAGTTCAGGCTCCCACCCCACTTCACTGGGTTCCCACTCAGAGGCAGTGTCCTGGCTTCCTTACCCTGCCTCTCTGGCAGTTTGTGCCCAATCATTGGGGGCATTATCCCAAGCTTTGAAAAAGCTCATAGAGGAAATGCATCATGTATTATGTTAAGTGAGCTAACAGTACAATCCAGTGCATATTTACAGTGTATTAAACCCTGCCTTCTGCACTGTGGCTTACCCTCTTCTCACCTTGGCAGCAAAAACACATATGTCTACACATGTAAAAGAGGAGTTGTGGAGATTGTCATAGCAAATTGCAACTAATTGATAAGTTGTTCAGTGCAAGACTGGCACACAGTTAGGAATGTGACCTTTTGTGACTGGCATCTTGTCAGCGACCTGTAGTAAATTCTATAATTGCTGTTGCGTGCAGATTAATGCTCTGAATTTGTCCATTTTTGCAAAAAAGCAAAATTTGCCCGTTTTGCTTTTTTTGCAAAAAGCAAAAGAAACAAAGTGCTGCCTTTTCAATGCATCAGAAGCTGTTTCTAATCTACAAGTGGGATTAGTTTTTCTGTTAATACACATTATGAAGTTTAATAACAGTGACTGTGTATGACAAGTAACTAGTCTGTTAAAAAATCTGAATGCTGCATGGAATGCATTTTAATTTCTCCCAGTACTTGAAACCTCCCCCTGAAAATTAGCAAAAGTAGCTGAAATTTTGGTGAACTTAAATAAAATGAACATGGTTGTCCCTCCTTTCACCATCTTCTCATTTCACTCTTCATTCCTTTTATTGGCATTAGTAAATGTAGTTTACACCCTGAGCTGCAGGTAAATTAATTACAGTAAATCTGATCTGGCTCACACAACAAGAGCTTACCCGTCAAATATTTAATGCCATCACGTTTTAAATTAGTACAATAAATTGAAAAGCTTGCAACTTGTCAACTTTTCTGTTCCATTCTGTGTCTCGAGTTGAAAGATTGCCTTTTCATTAAGGAAGCAGTAAATTAACATTTGGTAGCCTGACAGCTTTCAGTGCATGCAAACTTGACTCCGGGCTTATGTAACTTTTTTGAACTGTTAAATTAAACAAGGCCAACTTCCTCATTTTGGGAAACACCCCCGGCTGGCAAGAAGGCACCGAAAAGGCTTTTTAGAAGGTCAGGACGTGTACAACAGACACAATTCCATCCTACATAGGTCTTGCAGGATGACTTCCTGAAGCAAAGGAAGTCTGATACAGAATGCCTTTTATCTATATTTTTAGGTTTTATTGCCTGACTCTCTCCATGCATAAATAGAAAACAACTTTATTGTTATTTCTAACAGTCACACTCTGTGTCAAGGTCTTGTACAGCTTTTTCTGTCCTCCTTGGAGCTAAACTACATGGTACATTAAATAAATTCTATTAGTACCAATAGAGGCTTTTGATTTATTTAAAGTTCCCACATAGAATAGGGTCCACCATTTAGATGTTAGTTCATTTCATTATTTGTTATTCGTTTTGTTACCTAACAAAATGAATAACGAACCCAGAGTGAATTTAGAACAAACTGAACCAAACTGAAAAAAATTGTTTGATTTGGTCCATTTTGTTAATGGCAGCAATGTATCCTACCTAGTGGTGGACAGTCTTCCTTGAAAAAAAATAGATTTTTTTTTAAAAGAAGCACCGACCAGGCCCCGGGGGTGGCCTGGTCGGCACCATAAAATTGATTTAAAAAAAAAAAAAAAAAACACCAACTGGGCCCCAGGGGCCGTATGGTTGGGGCTTGGAGGGGGGAGCCAGCCCACACTACAGCTGTAGCTGGGCTGGAACCCAGAAGTAAAAACAAAACAAAACAAAACAAAACAAAACAAAATAAAGGAGTATTGACCCGTATCCAGGGGTGGCCAGGTTGGTGCTCTAAAATAAAGAAAAAAACAAAATAAGCGCCCACCTGGCCCCAGGGGCTGCATGGTGGGCACTTGAAAACAAAACAAAAAAGAGGCACTGGCAAAAAGCCCCTGCGGCAGGGGCCAGGATCTGCTGCTGCCACCACCACCATGGAGCCGCTGCCGCTGCCGCTGCCGGTAACAACCCAAACCAGTTCGGATTTGTACATTTTTTTTAAAATTCGTACGAACCTGAACCCGAACCGAACCAAGGGTGGGCCCGAACCAGACAAACCTGAACCATAGGTTTTCTGGTTCGTGCTCACCTCTAGTTGAGATGGCTGGAGTGTCCTGCTTCTCTCCCCACCCCCTACCCCGTATTGACAGATAAGTGACATTTGCTCTCAGAATTCAGATTGTGGGATGATCTTTCATTTTTCAATAACTTATGTTCAGCAGTGGAGAGGAAAACTAATAGATTTATTATGACATGTGCTTTCATGGATATAAAGGCCACTTCTTCAGATGCAAGATGACATCCTCAGTGGTTTTCATTTTTAATACAACAAAAAGATGCCAGCCTTTGACTTTAAGCCACCCCTTTCTCCCCTTCCTTTATAGTCTTTATCTTCGTGAAAACCTTTTCCATATATATTCATGACTATGACTACTTCTAATATTTTCTTGAAACCATGGAGGATAGGTGAACTGTTGCATAACTGGAGGAGGGCTAACATTGTTCCTGTCTTTTAAAAGTGCAAAAAGGATGAACATAGAAACTACAGACCTGACATCAATACCAGGGATCATTCTGGAACAGATTATAAAGCAGTCACTTTACAAGCACCTTGAACACAGTGCAGTAATAACTAGAAGCCCACACAGATTTGCTCAAATCTTCCCAGATTAATTTTATCTCATTTTTTAAATTGTATAACCTCCCAGTGGAAACGATGTAGATGCAATATATGTTGACATCAGCAAAGTCTTTAAGTATCCCCTTGATATTCTGATTACTGCACTAACTAGGTGTGGGGTAGATAGAACATCTGTCAGGTGAATACAGTGTTGGTTGTAGAATCGTGCACAGAAAGTGCTTATGAATGATTTCTCAAACTGGGGGAAAAGTAACAAGTATGGTACCACAAGGATCAGTCCTGACCCTAATGCTTTTCAACTTATTCAATTTATTAATGACTTGAACGAGGGGTTGTATAGAGAATGCTGTCGCAGAGTGGTTAATGCTCAGCGGAAGGACTGTGTAAAAGTGTGGGCTTTAACAACCAGATAGCAGTGCTAAAGACGCAAACACAGCGGTGACTCCCTTCACCAAGAACTGTATATACAAAAATATATACAAGTCCAGCAAACAAAAACAGGATCGGCAGGCATATACCTCGTTAGTAGATAAACAGTCCAGTGGTCCAAAACTTCCGGGAATCCAAACTGGCAGAACAAGCTGCTTTTCCCAACAACATCCCACACCACACCAAACAACTGTCTTGCTTTTATACATGTGTCTGATGCAATCATTACTCAGCAAATTGACAACAGAACATGACTGAACTGTCACCTAACTTGACTAGTTGCACAGGTGCCCACTCTCCCTTGTCATTCCCAATTTGCATCATAACTTGCAATAAGACAATTCCATTTTGTACAATTCTCAACAAATGCTTCTCAAATTTGAGGATGACACAAAAATGGGTGGAATAGCTACTACCATGGAGGACAGAAACAAAATTCAAAGAGGTCTTGATAGCCTCAGGTGCTGGGCTGAAAACAACAGAATGACACTTAACGGGGATAAGAGCAAAGTTCTACACCTGGAGGGGTTCGGGGAACCAAACACAGTTACGAGATGAAAAAATATTTGTGTCAGAGATATTATGAGCAAGTAGGATCTTGGAATTGCTGCAGATAACAAACAATATGAGCCAACAACGTGAAGTAGCTGCAAAAAGAAAGCAAATTCTGAAGCACTAGTTCCTTTGGCAAGCCTCATTTTGAATTATGTGTCCTCTCTTGAACACCACATTTTAAGACGGATCCTGACATACTAGGATAAATTTAGAGGAAAGCAACAAGGATGATCAGGGGATGGGAAACCAAGCTCAATAAAGTCTTAAAGAACTGTGTATGTTTACCCTTGAGAAAAGAAGACTGATATGCTAACACTCTTCAGATATGTGAAGGGTATCCATAGAGGGAGGGGCAGGATCTGTTCTTGATCATCCCAGACTGCAGGACATATAATAGTGGACTCTGAAACTGAAACCAGATTTCAGATGAATATAAAGAAAAATATTTTAACAATTAGAATAGTACAAGAATGGGACAAATTACCTTTGGAGGTGGTGAGCACTCCAACATTAGAGCCAATCAAGAGAAAAGTGGACAAGCATCAGTCAGATCTGTCATGATTTGTATTCTTTCCCTGAGCAAAGGGTTGGATTTGATGGCCTCACAGACCCCTTCCAATTCGATTATTCAATGATTCTATAACATATAGGTCACTTATTCTTAACAAGGATATTGAGGAAGATGAGACAAGCATGCAACAGAAAAAGGAAGGACAAGAAGTATGAAATAGATAATTCCCATGATCCTGTGAGATCGAGGAGCATGCAATATTATAGAAGGCTCCCCATTATCTCCTACAGTTGCCTTCAGTTTGTTTTCAAGACAGCAGATCAACTTAATAATTTGAGTAAACATCAGTTTACTCAAAGTGGAACGAGAGAGAAGGAACAAACTAGGTATGATGTTTGTCTTGTAGTTTTACCTGTGTTTGTTATGTAGTTTTGCCTGTATTATGAATTTTTACCATAAACAAATAACTGACTGGAGGAGGGAAGTTTGAAATAGGACATGGGCAGGTTAAGACTTGGCCCTGATTATTGTCCTAATTAGAAATCCTGCCCTATAGCATAGAATCATAGAGTTGGAAGAGACCTCAAGGGCCATCTAGCCCAACTCCCTGCCATGCAGATACCCTGATCACAGTGCTCCCGACATATGGCCATCCAGCCTCTGCATAAAAACCTCCAAAGAAGGAGACTCCACCACCCTCTGTGGCAGTATATTCCACTGCCAAACAGCTCTAACTGTCATAAAGTTCTTCTTAATGTTTAAATTTAATCTCTTTTGCTGTAGTTTGAGACCATTGCCCCGCATCCTGGTCTCTGAAGCCGTGGAAAACAAACCAGTCCCTTCTTCAATGTAACATCCTTTCAAATATTTAAACATAGCTATCATATCCCCTCTCTGCCTTCTTTTTGAAAGGCTAAACATTCCCAGCTCCTTAAGCCACTCCTCATAAGACATTTCTTCCAGACCCTCAGTCATCTTGGTGGCCCTCCTCTGGACCCATTCAAGACTGTCAACATCCTTTTTAAATTGAGGAGAACATACAGTAACTGGACACAGTACTCCAGGTGGAGTCTGAGCAGAGCAGAATAGAGTGGTACTATCACTTCCCTTGATCTAGACGCTATGCTTCTGTTGATGCAATGAAGAATTGTGTTGGCTTTCTTGGCCACCACATCACACTGCTGACTCACGTTCCATTTGTGGTCTACCAAGACTCCCAGATCCCTTTCACAGGTACTATTTTCCAGCCAGGTATCTCCCCTCCTATATCTGTGCAATTAATTCCTTTTACCTAGATGCACCACCCTACATTTCCCTCTGTTGGGCCCCATTCCGGTAGCTTTGGCCTAGCACTCTAATCTGTCAAGGTCATTTTGGATTTTTATCCCATCCTCTAGGGAATTAGCAACCCCACCCATTTGGTATCATCTGCAAATTTGATCAGCTTACTCTCTATTCCTTCCTCCAAGTCATTAATAAAGATATTGAATAGCACCAGACCCAGAAGAATCTCTCCAAGCTGAAGAGAAGCCATTAATGATCTCCCTTTGAGTGTGATCAGTTTATTTATAATGGGAAGAAAGCTCTCATTGCCAATTAAAGGACACCATCTCTAGAATGGAGCAACTAAGTTGCTCAGTCAGAGAGCAATTGGTGTACCCAAGAAATCTTTGGAGGACTGATCTTTATTTTTGGACCAGCATTACCTGACCATGTTGTTAATTTCATCACACACAATGAATACAGAGTGTATTGACATACCTACCTTGGACTTACTGAGTCTCAGAAGTTGAAAATAAACTGTGTCCTCATCAGTGTGTCAGAGTATATTTTATAACTCGTAGGCTTTCTTTTTGCCACATTGCCTTTGGTGTGATAAAAAACCATCACAGGTAACAACGTAACCTGCACAAAATATCCACGAGCTGTTCTTGCTTCACAGCAGTTATGTTTTAATTAACTACCTTTATATGCTTTCTTGGTTTGATGCTATTTCCTGCTAACAAGCCATAAAAGAAAGAATATCCAAACTTTCCAAAGATGATCTAAGAATTTTTATTTTATTTTATTTTATTTTATTTTTTGCAACGTGAAAATGGGAAAGAGAAAGCCTAAGTAAACACTGTTACAGAACTCAGAACTTAACCATCTTGGTTGACTATTTCAGTTCAGTTTATTTTTGAAATCAAAATTTAACTAAAGTTGCAGCATACATATATGGGAGAAGGTGAAACTAACAAATGCTCCATCAGTTGCCTCCTAGTCAAAGTCTGTATGGTGACACAGAAACCAACACACCTCACTTGATAAAACAGATTTCTCTCTCTCTCCCTTTCTCTCTCTCTCTCTCTCACACACACACACACCTATCTATCTATCTATCTATTCAGTGCTGAAAGTAAATAAGAAAGCATTGTGGAGAATGGCACATTCAAAAGTCATCTTCAACATTATTTAAAAAGCCAGTGTTTCAAAAAAAATTTATAGTGCACCGAGACTGACAAAGTCAACAACAGACATACCTATTTAGAGTAATCTGGGGGACTTGAAAGCAAAGGCCACCTGGCAAACCTCCGTATGGAGCAGTGCTTAGAGAAGGAATTGCATGCTGAAAATCTTAGTGTCCCACAAAATGGGCAGATACATACAAGATGCTGCTATTGCCGTGTGTGGATGCAAGACAAAGGATGGCTGTGAATATTGCCCAGTTCCAAGCCCAGGTCCTATAGCTACTCGGGCACCTTACCCCGTTTGCTCAAGAGTGGGTGAGTCCAGACGACGAGTTGTGATTAATTATAATAATTGCATGTTGCCAGTAGATTCTGGCTCTTTCAGGGGTTTTCTAGGTAGAGAAACACAGGTTTACCGTTCTCTTCTTCTGGGAGTGTCCTGGGACTGTGTAGTTTGCCTGCAGCCACACAGGCTGGCTTTTTCCCCAGGATGTAAAGTGGAGAAAAACTGTCAAACTCTGGCAGTAAGCTTCTAATCTATCCAGCCAGCTGAGTTGTGATTAAAGTTATAAAAACAACTTGCCACCTGCACCTCCCAACAGCCCCATCTTCCTCAACTTGGCAGTGCTTCTGAAGAGCCCCAAATCCACAGGTTTTAAGCACTATGAGCCAGTATACCCACCTTACAAGGAACAGCCACAAAATATCCCAAGCTACCTGCAGCTAGTGAATGGCAAGACCTGGAATTAGTACTATGTGCCCTTTGAGTCAAACCCCAAAATTGCTGGAATTTTTAAAAACAGATTATTAAATAAAGAAGATGCAAAAATATTTTTAAAAGCATTTGGCTCAAAAGTACGATTGAGACAAAACCAAGGTAATCATGAAGCATGCCATGAGTCAAGCCTAGCCACTTCCAGGATCTTCTGAAGCCCTTTGTGTATACCCCCATTCTTCGCTCTTCCAGGTGAACCCCCCCCCCAATCAAGGCTTCAGGTTCCCTCAAATGTTCATGGAAGGCAAAAACACTTTCAGCCCCCTCCCTTATGGATGAAATTGTTTCCCTAGTTAGACAAGTACCCGGAAATGGGTAGGTCTGCTCTTGAAAGCTTAGTGCTTACCATTATAGCTCTTAGCCCATCTCCCCAGCCCACGCTCCCAGGCCTCATTTCCCATTCTGAATTCTAGGTTCCAGTTTGAAAATTTCCTCAGTTTTTCAGTCCCTTCACATGTTGTACTGATAAACTTCCAAACGGCTACAGAACTGAAAAATGTATTGGTCAGTTTCCTGTATACAGAACTATGTGTCTTAAACTGTCTACTTTCTTGTAGTGCATTAAAAAAAAAAACATATTTTCACTGTTCCGTTGGTTCTCTTCATTTGTTATAGAGTCTCATTTTATACACTTGAAATGTGAATATGGTGTCATGCTAAAAAATCATTGTTTGATTTTGTCTTCCCAACAGGTGCTTCTACTTACAACAGCTTTTATGTTTTCTGCAAAAGTTCTTGCCAAGCTGTGAAACCAGGAAAACTTCGGGTCCGCTGTAGAACATGCAAGGAAGGGACGCTGACGTTATCCAGGGTAGGCAAGAAATTCAGTCTTAAAAACAAAAACATGTTGGCAGGCTTGAAAGTAAGCCGGGTGGTAAATACTGTACAAAATTGTATCACTGTGAATGTAGCAGAAAACAAAATTCTAACATCTTTCTTGGTGAATGTCCTCAGTCTTTCTATAAGTTTGCATCTTGGTGTAATTTTTGGTACCATTGCAAAACAGATGTTGGTACAGTTAATGTTGAAAGAAGCTGATATTAAATCTCTGACTTTGAGAAATATTTTTGCAGTTGAGAGTTGTGTAATTGTAGAGTAGAACATTTCATTAAACCTTGCATTAATGCAACCTAGTCTTCATTTTTAACTTGTGGTTATATTTGAATTGTGGTCAGGAAAATTGACCAGTGTAGGTCAGGGAAAGTCAGGGAAATGAAAAATAAAATTTTAGTGGCAGCCCTGTTCTGCTTAGAGGAAACAACCGTTTTGTTGTTACCTGCCTGTTTGAAATATATACAGTATTTATGCAGGGGGAGAAAAGAAGACCCTGAACATGCTCAGTATACTCAGTTCTTTGTGCCAGAATTTTTGTAGACTCAAGACAGTGAGCCTATGTGTAAACAACATAGAAGTAACCATTATGGCTGAAATCCTGTTGCTTAGTGTTGACTCAATGGATCTTACAGAGAAGTTGACAATCTCCCTTGAGGCTGAGTTACCTTTAGTAGATACTTCTACAATTCATTCTCTGTTAGTTACCATCACTGGGGTTTGCATCCTCAAAGTCTGGTGACATCTGGACTTCAATACGGTCTCAATCCACCCCCTGCTGTTTAAGGAAGGCTTGAACTATTGGTGGCTCAATGGCTTTGTACTTCTTGTCCCTCTTCTCTAGCCACCACTGGTGCCCGTTCAGTCTCTAGCACCTTTTCTGGGTAAGGGTGGGGCCTGGGGCCTCCCCAGATTGCTGACAGACTGTCACCACACTGTCACTCTTGGGCAATGGAGACCTCTATGGGGACCTCAGTCCATGAATTCTCTATATGCATGTAGCCAACATCCTTGCCTATCCAAAAAAAAAAAAAATTGGTTTAGCTCCTTCGTAGCCTTGCCCCACATCTCCCCTCCTTGGGTTATCAGTTGAGAATCAGTACCAGCTTGTCCTTCCTCTTCCTCACCCTCCCTCCTTCATCCCTACCAGCTGCACACTAGCTCTGCCTCCTTCCTCAGCTGAGCCCTGTCTATTCTGCCTGTTCTCCATCCTGGGCCTGCCATCTTGCTCACTTGTGAAGCCTGGGTGTTACATCTCCTGTTGGTTTTCCAGGAAGAGACTGCTAGAGGAGCCATCAGTGATCCTCTCACATTTTTTTACAGCTATGTTATTCGTAATGGTGGTTTATATTCCTTGCCAGTCTGACATATGAGTCTGTCCACTTTGGATAAAGTATGAGGGTTAGTATGAGGGCAAGACTTCATTTGAAAGAAATTAAAATTGTAAATCCGAGCCATCCAATACATTAGAGGGATGCAAGATCACATACTTAGAATTGAGACATTACTGGTATTTCTAGGCGCTATTCTCAGCACAAGAAATTTTCTGGCATGAATGTAATGCTAAATTATAATGTATTGGCATTAGTATTACCCTTACCCCAGATCACTTGTTACCTACCAGGGATGACAAAGAAATCCATATTCATTCATGGCATGTGAGATAATTAGCAAAAACAAATGCATATCTTTTAATTTCCTATTAATAAGGATGAAATTGGAAGCAGCAGATTCCCCCTCTTTTGAGTTATATGCAAACATGTTCACTCAGTTTGAAATGTGTGCATCTTAAAATGTATGCAAACATGTTAGCAACAATTGAGGAAGTGTACAAAGATGTGTAGAAAAAAGAATAATCCATCAAGATGTGTGTCCATTAGGAAATGTACATTGTGAATACATTTTGTGAAGAATGTGGATTCCACACAAAACCATATGAAAGAAGAGGGGTATGAAAATGAAGGTGGGATATAGGCAAAAAATAACATAAAGATTGAGATACAGTAACCCCCCATCATTTCGCGGTTCAGGTACCGCGGTACCGCTACATCGCGGGATCGCAGTACCTGCACCAAGGGGGGGCATCTGGTCGCTCCGTGCACCCCCTGTGCCTCCGAGAAGCCCAAAAGGCCTCGGAGCCGCATGGGACAGCGGCGGGGATGGACGGCGTCCCTCTCCATAGCAGCCCCGGGTGCCTACGGAAGGCCCAGCAGCCGCGGGGCGGCACGGGGGTGATCGGGTTGCTCCACGCTGCCCCCCACGCTCCTCCAAGGCTTTCCCGACAGGCGTGTGATCACCCCACCTGCCCCCAGACCCCCCACCTGCTTCCGCATATTGCAGATTTTCATGGATCGCGGGTTGGGTGGGGTCCCTACCCCCCGCGATCAGCGGGGGGTTACTGTGTGTTCATACTCCTAATCCCCCACTGTGGTGTAAGCACAAGGAGGGGATCAGAGACTTCCAACTTCATCTGAGATGGACCATCTTAATATGCCATCCTAACCTTGAGTTAATCCTAATCTTAACAGTAATTAGTAAAACCAACCATCTGCATAAGCAGCAGCTTTAAGTCAGCTTGTTTCAAAGAACCAAGCAATAGAAACCACACATTGTCCAGGGTTGGAAAACAAAAGGAATCTACACTTGGAGCAGTTCCCAAACTCTGAATGACTATGCCAAAGGAAGGAGGGGTGGGGTGGAAATACAGACTCAAGGCTCACTACCTACATAGATATAAATGCTATTAGGGTCTTCTCATTAGACAAGCTTCAGCATGGTATTACATTCAAGCAAGTCCATCCACAAAATGTGGCAGCACAAATGCACACACAAAAGTAGGTTCTTCTCTGCAGGTTTGCCTTCTGTTTTCCCTAGCAGAAAGATTAATATTTCTTTAGGACTGTGCCAATAAGCACATTAGTAAATTGCCCTTTGATTTAATCAACAGAAGCTCACAAACCCATAGACCATATTTCAGGACTGGGCATACAACTAAAACAGAAAGATGCAGTGCCCATTGATTTTCTGTTTCTCTCATCGTTTTCATTGACTGTTTCAACTTTTGTATATGTTTCAGTAATTAGATGGTTCCACAACATTTAATACATCTATGGATTTACTGCACTCCTTGATATTGGCCTGTTCTCTTGCCCCAAACAATCAACTCAGCAGTTTTAGTTTTAATATTGGCTTCATTTTATTGGCTTTTGAAATCTTGGCACCTGCTTCTCTTTTTTTCCTATTGAGGGTGAAACTGATTGTACTTGGGACTCAACATGTAAACATTTCCTCACAAGAAAGAGGCTTCTAACATATTGGCCAAAACCCTGTTGCTTAGCCTAGGAAATTGCAATCAAGTAGGTCATGGAATCGTGTGGTGAATCAGTTCCTACATAAATTACATTGATTGAATTGGACCTACTCTAAGTGCAGGTTAATTATGATATCAAGTTGCAACTAGAGTAGGCCCATTTGAATCAATGAGCTTACAGAGGATATGAGTCACCAACATCCTCACTGATTCAGCGGGCCTACTCTATTTCCAGTTAGTACACCAAACAAAAGCTCTTTTGTCTCCTCTAAAAATCACCCATGAGCACACATCCTGCCAACCTGGTCCATGCAGGGCTGCTCTTCCCCTGCATACCCAAAGCTATCCTGATTGCAATGGAAGCAGTGTGGGTGGGTGTATCTTGCACATGTGTGTACTCCTGGGTCAAGTCTCATATGTGAGGAACACAGCCCTGTTTAGCAGGGCTGAAAGTTACAGGCAACATTGCTCCTCATACATTCCAGCATTACTCTACTCTTTGTTGGCTTTATGCCATAGGGAGAATAACAAAAATGTTGCTAATATTTTGAGGGTAAAACCCTCTTCCTCAGAGTATTACCAATAGGTTATAATATGGCGGAAGATAGATTAACCAGGAGTTATTTCTTAATTGTAAGGTCCTTGGCAAGATGGGGGGAGGGGGGAGCCAGACAGTTTCTTAGTTGAGGCTAGGAGCTTGGATGTTTCTAGGCTGCATCCGAAATGAAGGGAGGGAGGTGTTTTTATTGTCCCAGTCCTGCCAAAGACGTGCCACGGCTCACGTACACACATTCACACCTCTCCTCAATGTGCCTTATTGAGGCCTATGGCGCCGGCCTTGCCACTGAGTAACCTCTTTCTGTTTTACTTGATCCAATTGGCTACACTAAGTGGACATTTCCAAATTGTATCCCAATCCTCAAATGAAATGCATAGGCCTTCTGCACCAACCCCCCTCCCCCTTCGCTGGAAAGGCAGGGGCCATAAGCCTCGATAAGCCACATTGAGGGGCTTGTAGCCTAAAGGTATCATCTGTTCCACTGTTGTATTTGGTTTTTGTGATGGCTATATGGCTCCTCAACTTGTTTTGCTTCAACTGTAGGGAGAGACACTGATCTCCCAGTTTTGGTGGGAATGGCGAGTAGATTGACAGGAAGAAGGCAAGACTGACAGTAATAATCTTGCTCTTGAACACTGTGTGTAAGGCTTACGTGAAAAAGAAAAGTAGTGTATTCTAAAATTAGTCAGAATGGTGACTTTCTGAATGTCTCACAAATAGAGATGGGCACGACTCAAAAAAATTGTGTTTCATTTGTTGTTTGGTTGTTTAGGGGTCCGTTTCAGTTCGTTTTTATTTTCGTGAGGTTTTTTGCAAAAAAATTCATTTTCGTTTTGTTACATAACGAAATGAAAAAATGAAAACGAAAATGAAAAATTGCTGTTTCGTTACCATTTAGCACAATGCAATGTATTTGCCGTAACGAAAATGAAGCGGTCAACAAAATTTTTCGTGTTTTGGGTCATTTTGTTTCATTTTGGAGTCAAAATTCATTTTTCGTTTCGTTAAGTAACGAAATGAAAATACGAAAATGAAAATGAAAAATCGCTTGTTTCGTGCCCATCTCTACTCACAAAGAGGCAGCAAGGGTGGGGAGGCTGCCTTCCCATATGCCTGTAAAGCCAACAGAACACAGTAACACGCTCCTCTGTCTTTTACTGTTGATTTTTGTTCTCTGTTATTGTCTTGTCACATAGATGGTGCAGTTGTAAATTCCCCAGAATAGCCTTGCAGCTAGATGAGCAGTATGGAAATATAATGAATACATGAATAAATAAGAAATAAGTAGAGATGGGCACAAAATGAATTTTTTTGTTTCGTTATTCTTTTTTCGTTTCGTTACATAACAAAACGAGAAATGAAATGACCCATCAAAGAAAAATAAAATGAAACACAATGAAATTTTCATTTCATTCAATTTTGTTTTTTGTTTTTTGTTTTGTTTTCCAATAGGAATGCATTGAAGCAATGCATTCCTATGGGGGAAAGCCAGCAGCCCCCCCTATGCTCCTGATTGGGCGCAGGGAAACCACAGAGTTTTTCAACATTTTTTCCCACCCAAAGCCAGCACTGATCAGCTGGAGCATGGGGCTTCAGTGGGGGGGGGAGTTTTAAAAGCCTGCCCTTTCCCCCACCCGATTGGGCACGGGGAAAGGGTGGACTTTTAAAACCTTTTCCCCTGGCAAAGCCCCATGCTCCAGCTGATCAGCACTGGCTTCGGTGTGTGTGGGGGGGAAGGTTTTAAAAGCCTACTCTTTCCCCCACCTGGTCTGTCCCGAACTGTCTAACCAACCATTTTCAGAGGGGTCCTGCTGAGCTTTAAAAATGGCCCAATCAGCATCAAGGGTATTCCCTGGTGCCGACTGGGCCATTTTCAGAGGGGTCCTGCTGAGCTGTCATGGGCTGGACCCCTTGTTCAATATATTGCAATGTACATTTGATGTTTTTAAGAGACTTTGGCTTGCAGGATTCTGCAGTTAATGTCCAATAATCCAGTAACAGCCAGTAGTTCCTTCTGTAGCTCAGAATTTTTTTTCCTGCCTTTTTTATTTATTTGTTTATTACTTATTTATTTATTACACTTATATACCGCTCTATTTCCCATAAAAAGGACTCAGGGCGGTTAACAACAGTAAAGATAAAACAACAGTCAATACAACAGCTAAAACAGCAGTTTCCAAGAATAAATAGATCGGCAGGTTATATAAGGAAAAAAAAAAACCACAGTAGGATCCCTAGAGATCGCCAAAGGCGTCGCAGAAAAGAAAGGTCTTTAGGTTTTTCCTAAAAGACGCCAGCGAGGGAGCCTGCCGTAATTCACCGGGAAGCTTGTTCCACATTGTTGGTGCCACTACCGAGAAGGCCCGTCCTCGAGTTCTTGTTTTACGGGCCTCCCTCGGAGTGACTGTCCTCAGCGAAAGGGCCACCGAAGAGCGGGTGGGTCGGGCTAGATCTGATTGTCGGGAAAGACGCTCCACCAAATAGGCAGGGGCCAAGCCATGGAGGGTTTTGTAAACCAAAACCAACACCTTGAACCTTATTCGGGAGGCAACGGGTAACCAGTGTAGGTGAGCCAGGATGGGGGTGGCGCGGTCAAAACGGCGCGCACCAACCACCAGCCTGGCCGCCGTATTCTGGACCCGCTGCAATCGCCGAACAAGGTTCAAGGGAAGCCCCATGTAGAGAGCGTTGCAGTAGTCCAGCCTCGACATGACCAGTGCCTGTACCACAGTCCTCAAGGAGCCCTCATCGAGGTATGGGCGAATCTGGGCGATAAGACTTAGATGATAAAAGGCCGATCTGACCACGGCTGACACCTGAGATTCCAGGGTCAGATCCGGGTCCAGGACGATGCCCAGATTCCTCACTCTTTGCGCCAGCTGGAGGGCGGACCCGCCCAGACTGGGAAGAGGGCCACAATACCCCTCCGAAGTACCCCCGAAGAACATAACCTCGGTCTTGCCAGGGTTGAGCTTGAGTCTGTGAGTCCTGGTCCAGTCCAGAACCGCAGCCAGGCAACGATCAAGGGTCCGAACGGCCTCCACTGCATCGGTGGAAAAGGAGAGATAGAGCTGCGTGTCATCAGCATACTGATGGCAGCAGACTCCATAACTCTGGATGATCTCAGCCAGCGGCTTCATATAGATGTTAAAGAGCATTGGGGAGAGTGACGACCCCTGAGGCACTCCACAAGAGAGTGTCCAGGGAGCCAACAACTCACCCCCCAAGCTCACTCGCTGGGTGCGGCGCTCAAGGAAGGACCGGAGCCAGCGCAAGGCCTGGCCCCCAATCCCCACCTCCGAGAGCCGCTCCAGCAAGATACCGTGGTCGACGGTATCAAAAGCCGCTGACAGGTCGAGAAGGACCAGCAGGGTAGAGCAACCCCCGTCGGCCCTCCTCAACAGATCATCATGCAGCGCGACCAGAGCCGTCTCGGTCCCATGACGCGGCCTGAACCCGGACTGGAAGGGATCCAGGACATGGTTCTCCTCCAGGAACGACTGGAGATGCAGGGCGGCGACTCGCTCAATCACCTTGCCCAAAAAGGGAACATTGGCTATGGGAACATTGGCTATAGTCAAGGTTTCAACAGTGTTAGCAGTGGACTCTGAAATCTGTTAGACTGAAGTGTTTTGTCAGCTATGTAACCAGTTGCTCAGTCAGTGATGATGGTAATTACTGTAATCAGTTAAGCTCAGTGATGTAACAAGTTAATATCACTTATGATGGTTTTTTTATCTATGACAAACTGTAAATAAACAGAAACATTTTATTCTTTCTCATTACCCAGAGTGCTTGAGTGAATGTGTTTAGACAGTTAAGTGCCAACTGAGTGCTAACAAATAAGGGATTATATCCTGGGGAAGACTTGAAGCCCATTTCCTCTTTAGGTTCCTGGGTAGGGTAAAAATATTTTGAACGAATGAACAAACAAACAAATGAATAGATTCACCTTGAAGTGAAAACCACAGGCTCACACGGTGCTGAAGAATGAATGTTACTCCTCATATTTGTAACATTGGGCTCGAGTACTAACTTCAACTGCATCACATCCTTAGTGCCATTTTACTTTCCTCTTTTCCATGTTTGACAAGCAAGGGACTTTAAATGCACACAAATGGAAAAGCAGGGTCTTCTCACCTTCGTGTTTGTTGCAGCCACACATGATCCTTACCAGCTGCTCACTTTCATGAGCAACATTGCACAACAGAGAATATAAGTCTTTCGGTGGCATTTTCTTTTGTTGATGTGAAAGCAAAAACCTGTGTAAGAACCACATAAAATATCAGGCAGAATTAACTTGCTTAAGTCAAGTTAATCCTTTTGGGGTTTGTAAGCTGGCAATGGACAGCTTAATTGAATTGAACTTCATGAACATGCTCTCTTTCTGACACTGGAGAGTGACATTTTAAACATTCATAAGTATTCTTAGTCTAAAACCCGCTTTAGCTGTCATGCTTATTTGCATGTTATTATTTTAAGAGATGTTGGGACTGAATTTAATGATTATAACACTGGAGCAGAGCTAAGGAAACATCTCTCTCTTACACACTAACTCGGCCCAAAACCATCTCTCTCTTTTTTAATATACAGTATCAATGACTTTTAAGACTGGGGTTTTTATGGCTTTTGATGGCCTTCTGCTGAGATTTATGCTGAATTGGATTTAATTATCAGGAAATAGCACTAGCAATATACAGAAAGAGCACTTGGTGATATCAATAAATATTTAGCTCACGTTTCATCTGAAACAGCTTCAGATATGATCAGAGAACGGCTGAGGTGGGAGAAGACTAGAAAGTGCATGTGTTTCTTTCCCTGTTACCACACTTGCTTTTACTAAATTGACAATTACATTGCTAAAAAGCTCCCTACATTTTAATTGCACTTCATGGTACAATGCTTACTAGCATGTCCAAAGTAATTCATGGTTTCCAGGCTATCCGGTCATAAAATAATACCCGATTTAGGGTAGTGGTGCTGGGATATAGTTGTTTAATAGGCAGGAGTGAATTATGTTCAGTCGTTCAGTCGTGTCCAACTCTTCGTGACCCCATGGACCAGAGCTCGCCAGGCCTTCCTATCCTCCACTGCCTCCCGGAGTTTTGTCAAATTCATATTGGTTGCATCAATGACACCGTCCAACTATCTCATTCTCTGTGTTCCTCTTTTCCTTTTGCCTTCGATCTTTCCCAGCATCAGGGACTTTTCCAAGGAGTCCTCTCTTCTCATGAGGTGTCCAAAGCACCGGAGCCTCAGCTTCAAAATCTGTCCTTCCAGTGAACATTTGGGGTTGATTTCTTTCAGAATGGATAGGTTTGATCTCCTTGCAGTCCAGGGGACTCTCAAGACTCTCCTCCAGCACCACAGCTCAAAAGCATCAATTCTGCGGCGATCAGCCTTCTTTATAGTCCAGCTTTCACTTCCATACATCACTACTGGAAAAACCATAGCTTTGACTATCCTGACCTTAGTTGGCAAAGTGATGTCTCTGCTCTTTAGGATGCTATCTAGGTTTGCCATTGCTTTCCTCCCAAGAAGCAGGCGTGTTTTTATTTCGTTGCTGCAGTTGCCATCTGCAGTGATCAAGGAGCCCAAGAAAATAAACACTGTCATTGCCTCCATTTCTTCCCCTTCTGTTTGCCAGGAGATGATGGGACCGGTGGCCATGATCTTAGTTTTTTTGATGTTGAGCTTCAGCCCATTTTTTTTCACTCTCCTCTTTCACCCTCATTAAGAGGTTCTTTAATTCCTCCTCACTCTCTATTATCAGAGTAGTATCATCTGCATATCTGAGGTTGTTGATATTTCTTCCAACTTGTGATTCATCCAGACCTGCCTTTCTCATGATGTACTCTGCATATAAGTTAAATAGGCAAGGTGACAGTGTGCAGCCTTGTAGTACTCCTTTCCCAATTCTATACCAGTCAGTTGTTCCATATCCAGTTCTGACGATTGCTGCTTGTCCCATATATAGATTTCTTAGGAGACAGATAAGGTGGTCAGGCACTCCCATTCCTTTAAGGACTTGCCATAGTTTGTTGTGGTCCACACTGTCAAAGGCTTTGGCATAGTCAATGAAGCAGAAGTAGATGTTTTTCTGGAACTCTCTGGCTTTCTCCATAATCCAGCACATGTTGGCAATTTGATCTCTAGCTCTTCTGCCCCTTTGAAAGCCAGCTTGTACTTCTGGAAGTTCTCTTTCCACATACTGCTGAAGCCTGCCTTGTAGAATTTTGAGCATAACCTTGCTAGTGTGTGAAATGAGTGCAGTTGTGCGATAGTTGGAGCATTCTTTGGCATTTCCGTTCTTTGGGGTAGGGAAGTAGACCGATCTTTTCCAGTCCTCTGGCCACTGCTGGATTTTCCAAATTTGCTGGCATATTGTGTGCAGCACCTTTACAGCATCCTCTTTTAAGATTTAAAGAGTTCAATTGGAATGCCGTCACCTCCACTGGCCTTGTTGTTTGCAATGTTTTCTAAGGCCCACTTGACTTCACTTTCCAGGATGTCTGGCTCCAGGTCAGCAACTACGCTATCTTGGTTATCAGGGACATCCAGATCTTTCTGATATAATTCTTCTGTATATTCTTGCCATCTCTTCTTGATCTCTTCTGCTTCAGTTAGGTCCCTACCATTTTTTGTCCTTTATCATATCCATCTTTGCACGAAATTCCCCTTTAATATCTCCAATTTTCTTGAATAGATCTCTGGTTTTTCCTTTTCTGTTGTTTTCCTCTATTTTTTTTTTTTTTGCACTGTTCATTCAAGAAGGCTGTCCTGTCTCTCCTCGCTATTCTTTGGAAGTCTGCATTCAATTTTCTGTATCTTTCCATTTCTCCTTTGCATTTTGCATCCCTTCTCTCCTCCACTGTTTGTAGGGTCTCGTTGGACAAGCACTTTGCTTTCTTGCATTTTCTTTTCTTTGGAATAGTTTTCATTGCAGCCTCCTGTACAATGTTACAAGCCTCCATCCATAGTTCTTCAGGTGTTCTGTCCACCAAATCTAGTTCCTTAAATCTATTCTTCACTTCCACTGTGTATTCATACAGGATTTGACTTAGATTATACCTGACTGGCCCAGTGGTCTTCCCTACTTTCTTCCGTTTAAGTTTGAATTTTGAAATAAGAAGCTGATGATCTGAGCCACAGTCAGCACCAGGTCTTGTTTTTGCTGACTGTATAGAGCTCCTCCATCTTTGGCTGCAGAGAACATAATCAATCTAATTCTGGTATTGTCCATCTGGTGATGTCCATGTGTAGAGTCGACTTTTGTGTTGTCATTGGAAAAGAGTTTTTGCAATGACCAGCTTGTTCTCTTGACAAAACTCAATTAGCCTTTGCCCTGCTTCATTTGGAACTCCAAGGCCAAACTTGCCAGTTATTCCTTTTATCACTTGACTCCCTACTTTAGCATTCCAATCCCCTATGATGAGAAGAACATCTTTCTTTGGTGTCAGTTCTGGAAGTTGTTGTAAGTCTTCATAAAATTGGTCAATCTCAGACTCCTCAGCACCGGTAGTTGGTGCATAAACTTGGATTACTGTGATGTTGAAAGGACTGCCTTGGAATCGTACCGAAATCATTCTATCATTTTTTAGGTTGTATCCCAGCACTGCTTTTCTCACTCTATTGTTGACTATGAAGGCTACTCCATTTCTTCTATGGAATTCTTGCCCACAGTAGTAGATGTGATAGTCATCTGAACTGAATTCACCCATTCCTGTCCATTTAAGTTCGCTGATGCCCAAGATGTCAATGTTTATTCTTTCCATCTCACGTTTGACCACATCCAGCTTACCCTGGTTCATAGATCTCACATTCCAGGTTCCTATGCAGCATATTTCTTTGCAGTATTGGACTTTCCTTTCTTTTCCAGGCACGTCTGCAGCTGAGCGTCCTTTTGGCTTTGGCCCAGCCACTTGGAGCTACTTGTACTTGTCCTCCGCTCTTCCTCAGTAGCATGTTGGACACCTTCCGACCTGAGGGGCTCATCTTCCAGTGTCATATATTTTAGCCTTTTGTTTCTGTCCATGGGATGTTCTTGGCAGGGATACTGGGGTGGCTTGCCAGTTCCCACCCCAGGAAGTCTTATTACAGGCCTCATTGTCACCAGTGTAATTAGCCTTACAATGATGAAAGCACAGTTCAGCCTGTTTTATTTTGTAGCCTCACTGATCAACTGGAACACAAAAGTAGAAATGTGCCCCATTTAAAAGATATTCCAGACTGAGGCAGGGGAGTGAATTATACTGAAAGCAATATCATTAATTATCTGCTTACTGTCCATTAAGCCAACTGGGATGACAACTAGACTAGCATCCTAGATACATTGTTATTTTAGGGCTTTGTGATGTTGCTCTCTAGGAAAAAGTGGTAATCTCAACACAACAAGACAACATATTGGGGATTCTCCGAGAGACTTGACTTCCAATATGAGACTACAGTGCTAGATGTCTGCTGCCCCATCATGGTTTCTGCGGTTTGCACAAAAATGTATTTTTCGTAACGTTGGCATATTTCCCCTTTCTGAACTTATGCACAGTCAAGCATACAGTTAACACAACAAGGGCAGTTGGTGGATCACAAACATACAGTCTAGTCCAGTGATGGTGAACCTTTTAGGGACTGAATGCCCAAAGTACGGTTCAAAACCTACTAATGTTTCGCAGTGCCAATACAGCAATTTAACCTGAATACAGGTGGTTGTGAAGGGGTGATTTCGGTTTGATGGCACACAAAAACAATATTTAATGTGAGACTGCCACGTAACAGCAAAATAATTGAGTAAGTAGCTTGCAAACCATTTTGCATATTCTTTATAGTCTAGTATTGGAGTGGATCCCAAGTTAGTAACATTTAGAGTATATCAAATGAAATCAGTGAGGTGTAACTTAGTAATATCTATCCTAAATCCCACTAATTTCAAACTAACTTGAATCCCTTTTATTTCATTGGATCTGTCTGAAGCATTACTAAAGTCTGGAATCAACCCACTGATTGTCTTGTATTTGTATTTGTATTTGTATTTGTATTTGTATTTGTATTTGTATTTGTATTTGTATTTGTTTGTTTGTTTGTTTGTTTGCAAGATTTTTTCAGCTGCCCCACTACCAAGAGGGGACATATTCTTTGAAATCATCATTGCAAACAAGTTGTTGCTAGCTAGCTGGCTAGCAGTACAGCAAAAGAGTCGTACTTTTACTCAAATGCCCTAAAGCAACAACACACTTTTGGGATTTCAGAAGGAATTAATCAGACATGAAGCTAATCTGATTCATGTTTGAAGATATTCATATTTTTCCTCAGTTCAATAGAAAGAGCCCATTTAACATCCTCCTCAACATGACTTTGCCTGTCTTTATAGACTTTTCACACTTCCTTCTTGACAACACACTGATTTGTTTGTACACACTCACAGCACCATGGATTGGAGTGTCATAAAAACATTGATGGAGAAATGCTGCTTTGCTGCTCACTATCACTGAAGTGTGAATAGCTTCAGTCAAAAGAGACTAAAGCAATCTTAAACATGAATGTTGAACCCCTTTGAGCTGTGTTGATAAGTTGTTTTGCCTACAGTACAGCAGCCAGCATTAAAAAATGAAGAGCGTTGAGCAAGGAGTGAATGGTAGTGGAACAAGACATTCCATTTGTCAAGATAGGTGATGAAAGATCATACCAGTCATGCAAAGATCATTTCACAGTATTTTTTGAACCATTTCTTATCACTCTGATTTTCCTTTGCCCCTGATGCTTTTAAGGTTCTATCCATGACACCGCAGCTGATACAAGAGTGAATCAGAGGAAATATATTACTTTTCTTCCCTGGCTGGATAGCTTTGTGAGTTAGGTAACTGGCTGCAGAATCAGCGGCTGGGAATTCAGTTTCCCACTGTACCTCCTGGAAGAGCTAGCCTGTGTAACCTCTGGCAAGATGTACTGCCCCACATTCCTCCCAGGATGAGGTATTAGTAAACCATTTCTGAGTTTTCTGTACCTTGAAAACCCTGAGAAAAGTTGTCCTAAGTGGGAACCAACTTGACAGCATATGATTGTTATTAACGAACTCCTCTTTGTCGTCTAGGGAACACACAAAGGAAATCGCAATATGAATACGCTAATTTAATCTATTGTACTCTTGGATAATGGTTGGAGTAGAGACTTCTCATTTGTTGTATAGAGTATTCAGTTTCCTATGATGTAGATCTTTCAAATCCCTTGTGTTGATGTGTTTTAACTGATGGGTGGTTTAAAATTGTTTGTGTTTAAAACTGGTGGCAAGGACATATTTTGTCCTTTGGAGCTAAGAGAAAACTTCAGAACACGGATGAGTCACTGCACTAATATCAAAGCAGGAAGTTTGTTTATTTGAGATTCTTGTTTGAAAGCTCTCAGTTTGTTCTTGGGGCCAAGCTGAGTCATGCTCACAGAAGGGTAGGTGTTTCTTGGTGTGACTTTTTTTTAGAGCTATCCATGGACAAAAAAATAATCTTTCTACAAATAAAATAAGGTCCACAGAAATGGAAAGGCCAGAAAATTCAGCCAAGAAAGAACATATAGCTTTTCCTGCTCTAGAGATGGCATTGTGCTAAGCAACCATCCATGCTTCTTCGTAATTCAGAGGCTTTGAAAAATCAGTAACCAGGTTTTAATTATTTTGGAGAGGTCCATTTTTGATTCATTCTATGTTAATGCTCATCAAATCTTAGCTTTATTAGCTGTCATTATTGAGAGAACCAGATCACATTCTTGTCCCACAGATGATGGTATCAAATGAAGCATATCCGAAGGAGAACGTATTTTCAGCTCTGATAAAACCAGGAGGTGGGGGTAAAATGCTGGAGATATAGGGTGGGTGAGAAGCAGCAGTGTTTTGATTATGCCTAATTGTCCATTGATATTAGGACATTTTGACTGAAAACCTGTTGCACAGCTCCACACATTCAAAGGGAGTAGGGGCAAATTATAATTGGCTGGAAGCTGCCTTGGGTGATTTCACAGTGCACGTAACTCATATAAAATCTAATCAAGTGGGGGATAGGAAAGTGAGGGTGGGAGTGAAGAAAGTTACAGAAATATGTGGATATATATATGCCATAAATAAAAAAATTAGCATACAGTCATCCCCAGCTATATTGTGGTTCATAAACTGCAGTCCCGGTATATCACGGGACTGCAGTATATGAAAGCAAGGGCTCCTGAGACAAGCTGTGTGGAGTAGTAGTTTCCAGAAGTAGTTTCTGGCTGAACTGGAATTGACTTCTGAAAAAAATACAAGTGACTTCCAATTCACCGGAAACCACTTCTGGGGTCTCCAACAGGCCCAGGAAGCCTGTTGGAGGTCCACTTGGGGCAGCACTAGGCCTAAGGTTAGTGCAGGAGGCCCCAAACAGGGCCCCCAGTCCTGACCCATCAACACAACCAAACCAGGGAATCTCTGAGGGAAACAGTTTCAGAACAAATTTGAGTTGAATTCCCTGTGGGCATCTCCTAGAAAATCTTATCCCAGAAAATATAGAAGTATCAGCAGATATGTAAACATCTGTAGTAACACCTCTCCAAAAAGACAAAAATGAATGTTACCTTGACTTTGGAAAGTTTTTAGGATAGAAAGTCCAACAGTTAGGGCATATCAAGAACACTTATGTGTCCTTGTGATAAGAATGCAAGCACTATCAATAACAGTTATTTGTCTTAAATAGCATAACAAAACCTGAGGATCAAGACTGATCTCCAAAGGGCCACTGTTTTAAGTTAGCTTCACACTGAATGGTTTCACGGTCTCTGACAACTGTGACTTTATTTGGTTATATGTGGCTTATAGGAACCACAAAGTATTGAGTTGTCACAATCAATTTTAAATGTAGAGCTGCAATTCAATACATGTCTTACCTTAGAATTAGTCTAGCTGAATTCTGGGGAGTTTGCTTCTGAGAGAATTAGCAATTGAAAGGTCTATCTGCCTCTTTGTAAATACCTACACAAACAGCTTGAAAAGCAAATGAGGAGTTTTATGTAAATTATTGTACATTTTCACAAAATAAACCTTTAAAATGCAATTGAAAGGGAAATGATTTCCCCTCCCCCAGCAAGAACAGTATACTTTAGTTTGTATGTTATTAACTAAGGAGTGAGCATGTCTTGAGACATTCCAATGGGGGATTGGACAGTTCAGTGTAGCATGCAGGTATCAAAACTATTATGTGCTGTAGTAGATTTTAAAATTTGGATGAAGAGCAAGTCTTTCAGGCAACAAAACTGAGACAGTAAAAATCATTTACTGTTTCATCCAGTCAAGCCATGTTGTGAAGCAAACCTTGCTTAGAGCTGGAAACAACTTTCTCTAGCCTCAATAGCAATTGTCAACATGGAAGGGGGGGACCTGAAATAGCTAATTTACTTGCAGATTATATTTTTCTAGAAGCAAATAATGTATCACAGCCAGATGAGTAGCTTGATAAATAAAATAAATTTTAAAATGCATAACTAAGAACAATGATGTGTAACTATTTGTTCCTGAAAGTCTGAAATACTACGAAAATACAAGATTATTGTTCTGTTCCAAAGCCTATTTTGCTTTAATTGACAGCGAATTAAAAACACTTATTTCTGTCTTAAGGAAAGAAGCAGTGATTATATTTACAGAGATCCCCTGTCTATCGCTGGGGTTAGGCACCTGACCTGACCCAGGATATTTGAAAATCTGTGATATGCAGATGCAGGTTGAGTCAGGCCTGGGGGGGGGGGGCTAGCTGGGGGGCTAGCTGGGGGCTCCAGCCTGGCCCTATCCTGAACGGGCCTGTGAGAGCCTTCCTGGGCCTTCTGCAAGGATTAAGGCTACAGATCTCATGATGAATAATAGCTCTAAATATAAGTCCCAGAAAGAATCATTGTTGGCTTTCTAAGCAAGAATCATCATCATCATTCTAAGTTTCTCTCTGACTCTCTGAACAGAACCTAACAGCATCCATCTTGGTTCTCTAATTCCTTGACAATAAATAAATAAATAAATAAATAAATAAATAAATAAATAAATAAATAAATAGCTAACTGCAGCTAATTAACAGAATGCATCTTAGTGAAGCAAACAAGGTATGACTAGACAAGCAACTGGTATCACTAGACATGCCTTAACACCTGATCAAGCAGCCACATTTAGCCACAAGTTGCCCAAACATTTCGTAAATACAAACAGGATTCTAGCCAAAAAATGAAAGAAAGAAAAATCAGAAAGATAATTCAAGAAAGATCACTGAGACATTATAAACATTAACCAGTGAACACACTTAAAGTACTCTGAATTAATATATTTAATTGTAATATTAAAATCCTGTTGACCTTCTGCTTCAAGCAATATTTTATGAATTTTACTTACTATGCCTATCATAAGGATGTGCACAGCATTCAAACGTTTTCTTCTTCTTGATAATTTTGCAAGTGTAAAACAAAACAAAACAGATGAACAAAGCCTGCCAAAACCCAATGCAATTGAATACACTTACCAGAGAATTGTTAACAAGAAAAATGTTGTTTTGAGCAGAATTTTTTAAAAATATATAATTTTATTATGATAAATTATAATATATTCAAAATTAATTCTCTAGTTTCTCATTAACATTCCTTCTTATCAAATACTGATGAAATTGCTAATTTGTAGGACATACCTTTAAATTTTGAATACTTTTTTTATTTAAAAAAAAATCATTTGTCAAAATTTCAGCACAATCTCACATGCCTGTCATGGAAGCCAGTAAGTGCCAGTTTTCTGGCATCCTCTCCAACACAATTCAGACGTGTGTATTCTTTTGATTTAATTTCACAGCAGTTAGATACCCTTTCCACACTAGTTTTTTTTTAAATGCCTTAATCCTTGCAGACATAGATTTCAGTATTCTTATATTCCATATTTTCTCCCCTCTACCAGTACTTTTTTTCTTTCCTCAGATCATGTTTCTATAAAGATCTGCTTCAAGTAAAACTTAATAAATAATGACAGGCATAGTAATTAAAATTGAATAATTTTTACTTACTATGCCTGACATCATTTTATTTTCCTTCGTGCTTTCCTTTTGCCATATTATTTCCTCAAACTTTCTAACTTCCTTGTGTTTTTTTGGGGGGAGGGGAGGGGAGCTACAGAAACTTCACTGAGGAGAAAATGGGGATTTCCCCCCTCATCAACATCAAGAGGAGGTGAGTTTTCCATCCCTACCCTGGAATATTTCAGCCACTGTCTGAAAGGGTTGTTTGCAGATGAAATATTTCTAATGAATGCTGCTTCCCATGCCTAATCATGGTCAATTCTTGATCATATGTTTTGTAGTTTAGTCGCACTTGCACCCTTATCTCATCAAGAACAAGCAAGTTAGAATTAGCAACTTAGCAAGACTTTTTTGTTTATATTCTTATATTAGCCCCAAATATTAGGTGGGCCAAAGTTTCTCTTATATCTGTTCTCCAAAGAACCTTGCAAATATATCTCAAAGTTAGCGTATTTGTTGTTTGTTTATTTGCTTTCCCTAAAAGATCCTGCAAATTTTAAGAGGTAGAAAAACAAATCTAACATGAACAGTACTGAGATCCCAACTTGAATAACTGGATGGGTTGTATTTAATTGGCCAGTCAGGGAGTTGTTGTTGTATTGTTACCAATGTTAGTTGGAGATAAAAACATAAACTTTTATGGCAACTCTACTGATGTCCACATTAATAACTGGATAGGTTATATCTCAGCTGACAATGCTAGCCACAAGATGACAGCAATTTTCTGAAGACGTTACCTGGAAGTACTGTGTGTTGTACTCCTTTTACCTGCTCACCAGCTAGAAACATGAATTTGTAATTTGTATTTTGTATTATTTGTATTTTGTATAAAAAGTATGAAAAATAAAAAAATAATAAGGAAACATGAATTTTGCATAGATAGTAATGGATGGACCATTTTTTGTTTCTCTCCTCACTGACCATGCTAAGTGGTAGAAGGTGAAAGTTGTTTACTTACTGAAACTATCAGAGATAGAAATATGGAATTTTGTATCTCTGCACTGGGTTCTTTATGTTAAATAACAGAACAAGTTTTATATTAGGCTGTGCTAGCTGAAGCATTCTGGAAGTCATAATCCAAAAAGGTTACATTTCTCTTCTGTGAATGCCAGGTGGACCACTTGGGTGAGTACTCTATTCAGAGAGTACTGGGTGGAGCACTTGGGTGAGTACTCTATTTAGAGAGTACTGGGTGGAAAGAAGAAAAAGTTTGGTCGGTTTGAAGATGTGACTAATGGGTTTCTAAACTAGGCAAAGATGGGTATATTTGCTCATTCAGAATATTAACTTGTGTTGCATACTCAGTTTAATTCATCTGCCATCTATCACTCTGCAATTTTTAGTAACAATTTTGCCACTTATTGTTACCATCATGCATTTGGTTTGCTTTACAATTCAGCAACATTTTCTAGCCACTGTTATGTGCATAGAAGGAATATGTATGAGAGATGGGTATAAAGGGAGAGCTCATGACAGTATGTATAATACTTGTTTTAAGGCAAGAACTATCAATCCATGTAAATTTTGCACATTCTCATTTGTCCCTCTATTTCATTGTGTTTCCACATCAAGCTACAACAGTCAATTTAACAAACGCAACCACACATACACACACACACACACACACACACACACACACGTGTGCGCGCGCACGCACACGCACACACACACACACACCTCACATTACCATTCATATTTTAGAATTTAAAAAAAACTTACATCACAAAATTTTAAAAAGCATAAAAACAAGGTTTTATTATATTGTGTTCTTGTCTTAGGAAAAGCAGATTACATCAGTTGATTTAAAATGAAAATGAATAAAACAAAGCCCAAGATTACGCCTTCCGTGCATATAGCATTACAAGCAGAGGCCCTGCCCAAGTGTTCTCATGAACTCACATAAATTATTTGAGCTTGCCACAGCCTGTCCAAAGGTGTTCACTATATAGCTCCCCAAAAACGGTTTATTGTTACACTTTATTCTTATTTTTGTCACCCTATTTTGGCTGTATACGTCCTAGTCGGCAGGCCACAGTCAGTTCCTGAGTACACAGCAAAACTGTCCCAATAGGGGAATTTAGGACATCAGCAATGTAGGGGAGACACATCTTGGGGTTTTTACAAGCTGGGTTGTATGGCTGACTTTTGTCTATACCTCTGTTTCATTGCTTTGATATAAATATAAGTACTAATAAATTTGCATCAGATTATATATGGAAAAGGACATGACACAGGATTGTAAACTGATGTACATGATCGTTCCAGTTGTGCCCCCTCCTGAGTTTCATAATTTCCAAAATATTTATGGTCTGCTCTTTTCAAAGCATCAGTAACAATTATTATAATGATAACTGCATTATTCCATCAACCATAGAAGTGGCAAAACTTGCTAAAACACCATTATGCTGTGATGCATTCATTGTTCTGGAAACTCTGTGCTTATTACTGTTTTGCAAAGGGCAATGCCTACACCCTTTTTCTTTTTATAATCTACCCCTTTTAAACAAAATGAACAGCAAGAATCTTTAACATTTCAGTGCTAGGCACGTTTGTCAGCTTTTGCTTGGAGTTGTGTGTGTGTGTGGGGGGGGGCTAGCAAGCACTCTCAAGACCAGTTACGGGATAATGAGCTATGATGGCTGGAAGGTTAATAAGAAAGAGAGAAAGAAAGAAAGCAGCTTCAGTTTAATCCATTTCTTATCTTTAATTGGCTAGTATGTCTTGACCTCATGATAATATTGAACACACATTCACCATTATTCAGTCGGTGTTTGAGCACCTGTTGTGGCCTGTTTGTGCTGCCACGCTAATTAAAAGAAACCTGAGAACAAATTTGATTCTGTTATACCTGCAAATGACCAAGAAGTTTTGTGTGGGCTCCTGTTTGGATTAAAAACTGGCTCTCGAAAGTTTCAGGTTGATTAAAAATATATGCTCACACATAAAGGTTAGGATGACTTTTATTTAATCAGATTAATATATAAAAGAGCAATCCTGAGTAGGGTGCAGAAGTGAAGCAACTCATCTGCCACTTCCAAACCCATACTAACATGGGTTGGCCAAGGCAGCAGGAAAGCAGACATACTTTGTGCCTTGTCTGTGGCCGTATTTTAACAATAACTCCTGTTGTTTATAATGGGAGAAAAAGCATATATAGTAATACCTTGTTTTAAGAGCACAGTAGTCCTCCACCACATCATGGTTCATATATCGCAGTCCCAGTACATCACAGTTTTTCCCCACCAGCCCTCATCCACCTCGCCAAGCCGAACGCACTGGCAGGGGCTCCTGCCCCCTTGTGCCAAAGATAGGGCACTTGCAAGGTGCCACTTTCACCCTCCTCCACCTCGCCAAGCCAAACTCAAGTGCCCTTTCTTTGGCACAAGCAGGCAGGAACCCGTGCTGAAGAGATGGTACTTGCAAGGACTTTGCCAAGCCAAAATCACCAGCGGGATCATCCTGGCTTTTTTCTGTCTTTCCTTTGCTTTCCATTGCACAATGGAGGGGTGAGCTAAGGAGGGGTTTGCAGACAATCATCCTGGTTTTTTCCTGTCTATTACCATTGATTTCCATTGCACAATGGAGGGGTGAGCTGAGGAGGGGGTTGCAGACAATCATACTGGCTTTTTTCTGCTTTTCCTTTGTTTTCCATTACAAAATGGAGGGTGAGCTGAGAAGAGGTTTGCAGACAATTGTCTTTTCTCCTGTCTTTCCATTGCAAAATGGAGGTTGAGCTGAGGAGGGGTTTGCAGACAATCGTCCTGGCTTTTTTCTGTGTGTTTGGTGGGAACGACCAGGTGTTTTTTGGAGCTTGGTTTTATTGATCTTTGAACTGGTTGCTTTCCATTGCATTCTTGGTGGGAAAAGGCTGGGGTAGTCTTGCTGGATTTTTTTTGTCTATGTTTGCATTGCACTGCTGGGGGGTGTTCGGCGGGGGGGTGTTCCAGCACTGCGAGCCTTTAAAGTTCACTTTATAAAGAAGTCTGGGGGGAAAAAAACAGCTTTTTAAAAATCTTGTTCAGACCTCTGGAACGGATCAATTGGTTTCCCATTCATTTCAATGGGAAACCACATTTTGGATAATGAATCGCCTTGGAGAACGAATTCAATTTGTTATCAGAGGTACCACTGTACTTAATTTGTTTTCAACATCCTTTTGAATTTTTCATACCATTTCTAGTCATGGGGCAGCTAGTCAAGGTTGTATATGGCTACAAATTGCATTTTAATATTGTCAGATTAAAAAAACAGAGTAAAATCCAGTTGTTAGTCCCAAGCAGAGCAGATTCCACAGCCAGGTACCTAAACTATGGTGTGGACGTGGACTTCTAGTCAACTTATTTTGTGAGTTTTGGCATTTTATTTGCACAGTATGTAGTCTATGGGGCCCCAGACTGAATCATCTGAGTTTCCATTATTTCTGATGAGGAAATCTGCATTGATATACTTGTGCTTTGGTTTTCAAGCATATTTCTGGAATGCATTACACTGGTTAACCAAGATATTACTGTACCCTGTCTTGAGAAGGGCATGAACTAGAATCATAGAATCATAGAATCATAGAGTTGGAAGAGACCATCTAGTCCACCCCCCTGCCACGCAGGAACCCCATCACAATATTTCTGACAGATGGCCATCCAGCCTCTGCTAAATATCTCCAAGGAAGGAGACTCCACCACTCTTTGTGGCAGCATATTCCTCTGCCGAACAGCTCTAACTGTCATGGAGTTCTTTTCCTGTAGTTTGAAACCATTGCCCCGAGCAATGGAATAAATCCAGAGGCTTCACAGGAAAAGTAGGGAGGAGAGATTAGATACAGAAAGTCTGCCTTGGCCTTGGACATACAATGTGTAGGCATGAATCTGCCATAGCTTTCTGCATATTTATTTTATTTATTGATTAGATTTCTACACCATACCATCTACCATAAATTTTAAGCTGTTCTTTGTTCTCCTGATGGTACCCATGAGCAGGCCTCTCACGTATGCCAAACTGGAGTTAGAATAGTTAATTAATGAGATGAGGGAATGGTTTAAAAAAGGAGAGTCACCAGACTCAGTAGGGGGACAGGTTGCTAGTCATCTTCCAAGTCTATAGAAGTGTGGGTTCAATGGATTTTTACCTTTCACTCCCTGCCTGAGTTACATGTCTCTAACCAATAAAAATATAATCAGTTGAAGAGTTAATTACATCGAAAAGAACATGTTATTTTGCAGAGTGCTGCAATCAATGAAGATGAAAGTGAACATTTTTGAAAATATACTGTATAGCATTTAGTTGCTAAGGAAACAAGCCAGAAATACTGATGGATCAATGAAGGAAAATTAATATCTGACTTGAACAAAAATGTCTTCATTATGACTATGTACTGATATGTTGACCATGAACGATTAAACTGAGGTTCAAACAGTTTGTGGATTATATCCCAACAATCTTTCCAAGTTAATTCCTTGATTCAAAATCCTGAAAAATTCAGCAAGGATGAGGGTTTGTGCCCCAGAATGTTATGTCAGGAATGGTGATCAAAATGCATTTAGAAGTTGAAATTATTGCTGGAATTACCAGTCTTGCACAGAAACACACCCAAGACTTGTCATAAGAGAAATGAATCTTGCTTTATAGGTTTGTGGATTTGCAAAATCTGTAGTATGTAAAATTGGGTGCAAAGTTCCCACAGCCCTCAAAAATAATGACTGAGCACACAAATAGAATTCTGGGAAGCAAAAGTGGATTTTTAAAATTGCTCTTTGCTCATTTTAGAGGGCCAGTGTCATTTTGCTGGTTTCCTGTGGGCAGACAATTGCCCTACCCCTGGCCCTTTAGAGCTGCTCACCCCATGCTAGTCCAGTGCTGTAGTCAATACAGATATTGGAGAAATTATCAATCTTTGTAACACTGGGTATCAGTGGGAAAGAGGTTTTTAGGGCCTAAAAGGGATTCTCTCCTTTCCCAGTAACTGATTAGTAATGTTCAGTTCTTGGGACTTTAGCTTGCCCATCACCTCTTCATGTCCTTTTTTTTTACTTGCTTTACTCTCTGTTCTTCTCTGAACCTCAGTCAGAGCACACGTGTAATTTTCTGCTCCTACCCCCTGAAACCATGCAGCATTTAACATGACTGAGACTGCAATTTCTATGTTTAACCTTCTTTATTATTCTGATTGTAACTGAAGATCAACTGTAAGTAAATGTATTTTTCTTTTCTATTTCAGTTACTTGTAGAGTGATTTCCCCCATTTTCAATACAAAGGGCTAGTGAAATCAAAGGGGCTGGGTAGAAGCTGTTTTTTTTTTTTTTTGCTCTTCTCTCCATATTTTCCATGATGTATAACTGTTATATAATATTTTATATTTTATATTTACAATATAAATTAACATTTCTACAATAACAGCATGCTGCATATCTTCCAACAGCTGTGGGGGTAGAGTGTACTACTGTGTACTATGTACTATGTATCAGATTAACAGTGATAGTTTGGGATTTCCGTTGTTTTGTTCAGTAGCGTGTGATGATTTCAGTGCAGTTAGCTTAGTGCTCTCACTGCAGTCAAGAAACAAGAATGAACAAGCTTCTTTTCCAAATGAACATCTTGTGCAAAAATATAGGGGGTGTTATGGTGCCAGAGTTTGACCTAAAAACAAAGCCCATATGGATTTGTTCATTTCCAAGTGCAGATTGTTGAGACTATGAATCTCTCACTTAGTCACACATTTTTCTTCGCTAACCATATGGTTGCCAATCCTAGTAGAAGAGGGAGGGGGGGGGAGAAGTAAATACAAACATAGTCTAAAAAGTGACAAGAGAAGTGGAGATTAGTTTCATTTTCCACTCAATTTCACACGGGGCTCTATCTTCAGGAGGTCTAATCAAGCTGAACAAGGGTGGAGAAAGTGTTCACCTGTTTTAAAGCAAGAATGACAAGCTAAGATACAGCAAAATTGACTTCATATTAACACCAGGATCACTTTTCCCCCCTCTACAATTTAATCAAGTACCTATGAAACCAAGTGGGTCTAACAACACAGGTTGTATTACCGTTGTCAAATCCTCACTTTCATATCCTGTTGTCAACAGTCGTTTTCGGTCTTGTAAACAAAAGGTGAACTGCTAAATGCCATTTATAGAATGGGTAAATGTCTTGGCAGCTCTTCAAGGCAGTTTTTTTCCCTGTGCTATCAGGTCTTCTCCTCTAAGGCCATATGCATCAAATTCAGAAGACATGCTGTCTTCAGCCACTAAGAACTGACAGCACCAATTCGGAGTCTGCTCTATGGGTATTTGTACACGACCCCTAAACTCCGCCGCAAATGGCTACCAGCTCCGGAGCTTACAGTTGTTTCCCCACCAGCTCTGGAGTTTGCAGGAAATTAAGTGCGACCACGCCCACCTAAGCGTGTCCCAGCACATTTTTCTTGTACCTGCTCTCAGAGGGTGAAAATCCCTAGATCCCGATGTAATCTGGTGAGTGTGGGCTCTCCTCGCTTCTGTTTTTTTTTGCCTCCCGCCCCTTTAAGAGAAGGAGCGGGAGGCAAAAAAACAAACAAACATAAGAGAAGGAATCAGGACGACAACGGGGCTCCGGGTGGCTTCGGAGGTGAGCCTGCATTTTTTCCTCTCTTTTTTTCTCCCTCCCCTCACACAGACAGGAGCAAGGAAGTGCGGAGGAGTGGGGACGCAGGAAGAGGAACGAACCCCCAAGATCTCTGGTCCAAGTTTAAGTGGCCAGCGGATCTTAGGGGTCGTGTGAAAAGGCCCTTAGTGACTTGCAAGACCCTTTGTATGGAATACTGAGTGGCTTCTGATAAATGGTCTTCCTTGCATCTCAATGGACTTGTAACTTATTAGCAAGATATAAGATACTGCACTAATTCAATATTACTTTTATTGTTATCTTTTTTTAAAGGACTTGCTAAACTTGGGAAGGAAATTCATTCATTTATACTATTAATGCAGACTTATCTTATTCACGTTACCCAAACCAGTATGTAAATTGATACTTCTCCAAAATTTGCAGTGCAGTTCAACAATTTAAAAATGCATGCATAGATCTGAGCTGCTTGGTTTTATCAACTTTAAAAAAAATATTTCTATAAATGCATAAAGAAATATTAAATAAATACAGTGCTGCTATTTATTTCCAGGAAGTGGCTTGAGAAACGTAAGCTTACTATGATGGCACCCCAGATAGCCCTGGGGAAGTTTGTGTTTCTGAACCAACTGTTATGCTTTGTAGTTTGGGGCGCGTACGACTTATACATGGAATTTTATCTACAAAAGGATCCAGTTCCTCTAACCTTAGCATGGTTGAAGGGACAAATGTATATTAGAATTTGGCTTTACTATATGCTACTCTTCAGTTTTTGCACAATCAGTATTTTCATGAACATAGCAGGTAGTAAATAATTATTGGTAGAATGTTTTGTTCTTCATTTACAGTTGTCTTAATTTGAAATTGTTATCAGGCTTTTATTGTGAATTAGCAAAGAAAAAGAATCATCTCTGAACAGCTGAAGAAACTTTATTCTGATTAATTTTAACTGTTTCTTTGTTCCGGTACCATCATGTTTGGAGACCTATCGTTTCATTCATGAGGACTAAAAACAAAGATACAACAAAATAACCACTATATGAATTATTAACAAAATATTTGTGTTATCTGAAGCCTCCTATTAAAATATGAAAGTTAGTCTCACATGTTTTGTGTCTTTTGTTTTATTTTGTTTTATTTTTCTTTGATTTTTGCCTGAAATTCTTGAAAAGACTAACACAGCTACCCTCTCTGAAACTTCCCTTTCTGTATGTCTAGATCACAACAAAATACAAATGACTGATTATTTTTCTAGGTTTTCCCATTAGTTATTTATTTATGTTTGCTCTGGGGCTACAAAAGATGGTGGGAGGCGTGAGAGTGATTTTGCATATCATTGTTTCAGGACAGTGTCTATATAAATGGCATAGGAGTTGCAATCTATCTTCCCATAGGCACTAATTAAAAAGCAATAAAAGCCTAGAAGTATTTGTTTCCATTTTGTTATGTCAGTATTTAATGTGCTATATAGTTCTCCTTGTCCTTTGTTTCCTTTTGAATATTGTCACACATTTAAAAGCAAAGTTCAATGATTCCCACCCAGCCACAATCACCAGTGATCAGTTTACACAATAGAACAGCTAACAACATCCATCAGCTACAAAGAAGGATTGCTGCCACCCCTGATTGTAGTGAAACTTCTTAATCCCTCCATCACAATACAATGACTAACACCTATTCTCCTGCATAGGACAACTTTCCTCTTTCCCACAACATTAAAACCACACAGTCCCACTCGCTCTATAACCCAGAGCACAGAGAGTTCTCCTAGTTCGTTGAGCTCCTTGCCCTCTAAGATGCCGCCCACAGAGTCTGGCAAAACATCAGGAAGAAAAACTTCCTAAACACGACCAAACAGCCCAAAAAACTTATGCTATTTCTGTGAATGTTTCCCTCCTGAGTTTTGTAACTCATGAACAGAAGGAAATGTTCTTATTCCATTCCTTTTATTAGTTATCTACACCTCCCCTAAAAGTCACTCTGGGGGAATGGAGCACAAATACTTTTCTAAGCAATATAGGATGGACCCATATCTACCTGTTTGGCAGCCCCCCCACACACACACCTCCCACGCTGCCCAGGCAATTCCCCCTCTCAAAGTTACTTCTCTGGGGGACATTTCAAGAGTGCAGATTCCTCTAAAGTAGAACAAGTGGATTGAAGATTCTAAATGCCTAGATACATTCTAAGCATGTATACAGTATGGCTAGGTACATATTTTGGAAGTATAGCTGCATAACAGAGTAATGCTGCAAGTTCAATTTTTAGAATGAAACAGTCTTTAGGTCAGAATGACCTCAGGTTGTGAGCATTTTTTCCCGGGCTTGCTGGGAAGCCAAGCGCTGCACTCTGTTATTTGCATGCTTGACTGAGATTAAAACCTATCACGCTGACTAGTTTACAGACTATAATGGTTGTTATGGTAGCTTCTTGTGAAAAAGAGGTTTAACAGAAACGTTATCCCTGCAATCTCTAGAGACCATTTTTAAAATTACAAGGTATACAGGTGGTTCAGGGAATGGTACAGTTCTCCTCATGTTCCCCATTGAGCAAAAACTGTTCTTTTTGTTTTCCAAGAAGTTCAAAACAATGGGGGTGGAGTGGAAGTGACTGGGGTGCTGGGGATGGTGAAGGGAGTTGTAAGAACTAGCCCTCAAGCTGCATGTGGCCCACCCATGCATTAAAATAATTCAACTGAGATGTTACATTTAGAGTGTGAGAAAACAATGAATCCTAAAACCTGATAGTAAGATGTATAATAGCTGCATGGCTCACAATATTGGTGGGCAGTGGTTAGTCCTCGCCACCTGCCCCTTAAATGCCAAAATAGTTTTGTAAGGTAGCTTCAAAAGAGCTAAGCTGAGCCTTTTCAGCTTCACTGAAAGCATATTTGGTGCTTGGTTTTAAACGCCTGGATATTCTGGCTGATAACAGAAATGTTGACAGATAAGGATGAGTATAGCATTAGATAATCGCCATCGTGTAATATTCACAACGATAAAGTGGTGATGCTTATTTTATTTGCCATCTTGCCAGATCTGTGAGTACTGAAATCCTTTCGTAGCTGTTCTGTCATTCTGTATGCTTTTCAAATGCTTCCTCAATCCCCTTAAAGAACAACACCCTCTCTCCCTCTCTCCCTCCCTCCCGATCTCTCTCTCTCCCACCCCCTCTCTCTGTGTGTGTATTTCCACTTGGATGCACTGTGACAGATGTCATGAATGTCCAAGAATTTCTAAAGATACAACCAAGTTGCTCAAAAATAACAG
>JAHTLZ010000108.1:12322223-12337489 GCA_023846285.1 Phrynocephalus versicolor
TGGATAGGAAGGTTATTTAAGCCCTTATATGAGGTTTAGAGACATATCACCTAAACAATGGAAATTTCCTTGAAGGTACATGCACAAACATAAAAAAAAATCATCAATTCATATTCATCATACATGGAGTCCCCCAACAAATATGAATTGATGAATTTGTAGCAATTTTTAATTTGTTAATTTGTTGGGCCATAAAATGGCCCCAAACACACCTAGAGACTCCAGACTTGCAAAGGAGCTTCATCTGATTCTCCTCTACAATCTCTTGAAGTTTGGTCAAGATTGAGTCTTCGGAATCCAGTTACTATAGGGCATGAATTAGGATTCATACATCTAGGGCTCAGAATCCTAATTCTCACCAAACTTCAGGGCATGTAGAAGTTTAGTGAGAATTAAAATCCCCCTGCAATTTGGTGCTTCTAGGTGCCTTGGTATCATTTGTAGCATTTTAAAGTGTAGACAAATCTGTTAGTCAATTTATCACTGGAAATTTGTCAATTCATTGATTTGCCAGCACCAGTGAATCATGAATTGTGAAGTACCACAATTTTAAAAATTTGTAACCATTCCTAGATATTATCCTCTAAATCAGGCATGTCCAAACTTTGGCCCTCCTGATATTTTGGACCACAACTCCCAAAATTCCAAGCCTGTATTTCCAATGGCAAAGGGCTTTGGGGGTTGTGCATATTGTTTGGCAGTTTAAGAATTTGCAGTAATCTCTGAACTTGGCTTTTTGTCAGATGGGTAGTATAGAAATCAAATAAATAAAAATTAAAATATGAAAGTTAGTCTTTAAGTTGCCACATGTTTTATGTCTTCTTTGTTTTGTTTTTCTTTGATTTTTGGCTGCAACAAATAAATAAATAAATAAATAAATGAACTTCATAAATTGAAGAAATGGGCATGTTAACCTTAATTGTTTATTTGATTGGGCAACAACTCATGTGTGTTTTATTTTGGGGTACTAGATCAAAACATTAGGAAGGGCGATGTAGCACAAAGGGGAAGGCCAGAATAGTCATCATGTATGGATTTATGGGTTTGTTAGGGTCATCTGGACTTCATCACCTTCTAGTCTTCTTATCTAGAGGTGTGAATTCTTCTTAACAGGGTCTGAAGTGCTAACCGCACAAAGAACATCCAAACAGTGTTATGATAGCTCTCATATAAAGATTTAGTGGTAAAATTTATGTTTATATTTGTCAGTCTCTGAACTAAATGTTTATGCCATAGTCTGATGTTCACAAAACCCAAAACAAAAACAGCATAACTGGAACATATTTTGACATGATTTGGAAATGCCTTGTCTATTTACAGTATTATTTACTGCAAAAATTTAATTTACTCTCTTTTGTTTTTCATATTACAGTATGAAGTCATGGATAATGCTTCTGAGCAGCTACTCAGTGTTTTCTTTTGGGTTATTGGTTGGCCAACATTGAAGTTGTATACATCTTCTTAACCTAGGAGTAGACATCACTGAACACAGTAAGGCGTCAGCCTTAGTAGGCACACATTTCTATGCAGGGTTAAAAAGGTCATTGCATTGACAAATAAACCATACTTAAAAATCCCCAGTATGTTAAGCCATTGAGCCAGATTAAACATAAATGAACAGTCAGTGTGGTGTAGTGGACAGAACATCAGATTTAGACTCAGAAAACCCAGCTTCAGATACCTGCTTGGCCACCGGAGATAGCCACCACCCATCCAAATGGTGGTTTGTGCCATTTCATATTTGAGTCAAACATTGGGCTGGGAAGTGTCGAACAAAATATGAACCAGAATGAACTTCCAGTTTGGAGGTGCATGCCTATTTCTGTAATGGCCACAGAAGCTCACTGGGGTTGGCAATATTAAACAGTTCATATGCCTCAAAAATTCTTATTAGGTGATCACAACACAACTACATAACGATTGAAATGTGATAGAATCTCCCAACATAAGGAGCCATAAAACAAGTGACTGGATTGAGGTTGCAGTGCTAGTGCAGGAAGCACTGCTTTTTAATTCCTTTCTACCCAAATTTTCCTGCAATAGATTCAACTTAAAACTTCTTTTTAGCTCTGGGTACAAGATACATATGTCCTTCTGCATTATAAAACTTCTTTGAAAGAAGGGACTTGTTAAGAAATGGCATGGTCGAGAAAAGCTAACCATTAGTATGTCCCCAATCCAAACTGGCTCCATGCACGGCTGCTTTTTACCAAAGAAAATCATAGAATCATGAAGTTTCATTGTTTTATTGCTCTAACAGGAGCCCCCCCCCCAATAGTCAACCAAAATCTGGCTTCCTGTAACTTGAGCTCATTGTTGCATATCCTGCATTCTGGGTTGATCAAGAGCAGATCCTACCCATCCTCTGCATGGCAGCCTTTCAAGTACTGTATTTGAAAAGCCCTATCATATCTCCCCTCCATCTCTTTTTCTCAAGGCTAAACATATCAGTTCTTTCAGTCTTTTCTCATAGGTCTTGATTTCCAGTCCACTCATCATCGTTGATCTCCTCCAAACTTGTTCCAATTTGTCATCATCCTTCTTGATGTGTGGTGACCAGAACTGAACACAATACTCAAGATGAGGTCTAATCTGTGGCAAATAAAGGGGGAGGAGCACGTCACAGGATTTGGAGATTTTTCTTCTATCAGTGCAGCCTAAAATAGCATTTACCTTTTTTGTAGCCACATTACACTGTAGGCTCATATTCAGCTTGTAATCTATGACAATTCCAAGATCTTTCTCACAGCATTGCTGAGCCAGGTATCCCCTATCTTGTAACTGTGTGTTTGGTTTATTTTTCCTAGGTGCAGTTTTTCCTAGGTGCTGTTGAATTTCATTCTGTTACTTTCAGCCTAGTGCTCAAGCCTATCTAGATCTTTTTGAATTCTGTTTTTGTCTTCCAGGGTATTAACTATTCCATCCAATTTTTATGCCATCTACAAATTTGATTAGCATTCCCTGCCCCCCTGATCCAGGTCATTAATAAAAATGCCAAAGAGCACTGGGTACAGAATTGAGCCCTGGGAAAGCCCACTGATAATGATGATGATGATGATGATGATGATTTTTACCCCACCTTTGTTACTTCTTCCCATTTTGAGAAGGAGTCATTAATATCATCCTCTGAGTACAATTCTGTATCCAACTGTGTATTCACCTAATAGTTTCTAGCCCACAACTAGTTAGCTTGCTAATCATAATATCATGGGGCACTTTGTCAAAAGCTTTGCTGAAGTCAAGACGTACTATGTCTACATCTGTCCCTCTGTCTATCAGAGATGGGCATGAACCGAAAAAATGGTGATTAGTTTTGTTTTGTTTTGTTTCAGGGTTCGGTTTGGTTCAGTTTGTTTTAAATGACTTTTTTTTAAAAAAAAAATCGCCCTTATTGGGTGGCGGAGGCGGAGGCGGCAGCAGATCCTGGCCCCTGAAATGAATAACGAATAATGAAACAAACCAAAAGTTTGTTTCATGCCCATCTCTAATCAGGAGTCCCAGCTCCGCCAAGGGAATCCAAAGGCAGAGCCAGTTTGCCTCCCCAGGCCGAAGTCATGCGAGACGAGAGTTGGGCTGGTCTCGCGAGGCCGGGAGGTATTGCGGGAAGCCCGACTTTATAAGTGGGCTTCCGCGTGGTCCCGGCCTCTTTTCCGTCCACCACGTGCATTCCCTTGCACCCACCCATTTTTAACTAGCATGTCAGAGTGAGTGTGCTGGTCGCCGGAAAGGGCCGGATAGGAATTTTTTAACCCGCTCTCAGATTGGCAGGAGAGAGCGAGGGTTTTTCCGCCTAACCCGTTCTGACAGGGGAGTGGGACTTCTGTCACTTCAGCCAGGGCGAAGGGTACTGCGCTGAAGGGGCAATGGCGGGTAGTGTGGGGAAAATGCTGGAAGGTGGGCAGTAGGAGTCACCAAGAAGCTAGAACTCCCAACACTTGGGCCCTGCCGATCGTGGAGATTACAGAGCCTGGGGGAAGGGGGTAATTTTACCTGTCCACTGCCGGGTGGGGGGGACCCGCCAGGTGATGGTGTCCCACCCATTTGGGCCCGGCGTATGGCCACTAGCTTCATAAGAACGGAGGGGTGCTGAACTTTAGGTGCCCCCTGGTGCCGAACTACGCTCACCTGGCAAGTTGGAGGGCGGGGTTTAGAGTCAACCCCACCCTGCACACACAATGTCCTGCACTACAGTTGCCCCCTCCTCTCTTTTGGGTAAGCCCTTGATGTGATGATTTATGATTGATGTGTGCATTAATAAACCTGGCCCTGTTTTCATCCCATAAGTGTGTCTTGCGTGTTATTTCGGATGTGGGGGGGGGCAAACATTACACGATCAAAAAATAACATTATTCTGGCAAGATTTGTTCTTGATAAATTGGTGTTGGCTTCTAGTTATTACTGTATTGTGTTGCATAATTACTGCTTTATAACCTGTTCCAAAATTTTCCTTGGAATTAATGTCAGTCTAACTGGCCTGTACCCCAAATTCCTCCCTTTTGCCCTTTTTTGAATATAGGAATATTAGCCCTCCTCCAATCATCGGGTACCTCATCCTTTTCCCATGATTTCAAGAAACTAATAGACAATGGTTCTAAGTGTTCTTCATCCACTTCTGTCAATACTCCTGGATGTAGTTCATCCAGCCCTGGAGATCTGAATTTGTTCACAGTAATTAAGTATTCCTTTACTGTTATTTATCAGTCTCCAGCTTCAATCCTGCCCCCTCCACTTGCACTTCACATGTATCTGAAGAGTCATTCTCTCTCCTTTGGGAAAAACCTGAGCTGAAATAGGAAATTATCAACTTCTGATCTGCACATCATGTATACATTTCTGGATTCAAATAAACATAATGGCAACTTTTTTTAAATAGAAGTGTGAGATCCAATTGTTAAATATTCTGCTTTTCAGAACTTAAACAATTTGCTAATACAAGCTAAGCTGTTATGTGGTACCGAAAGAAGTAAAACAATATAGGAATGTGGCAAGGATTTTCCTCAGTATTATGAACAATTTATACCCAAGTGCCTTATGTAAATTTGCTGAAGTACATTTCATACTATCATAAATGCAAATCTCATTACCTTCAGTGGGACTTCATTATGTATAACTGAGGTCTGAATGAAAGCAGTTAGACAGAGATCATTGGAGGACACTTGAGACTGAATGGAGAAATTTTATTTGGCTTAGCAAATACTTGACTAACATGCTGAATCATTCCTTGTTCAGACCATTGAGATTGCATGTAAGTGGTTTCAGGATTATAGCCACAATCTTAATTGAAACAGTGATTTTAATGAGGTTATTAGGAGAATGGAAGTTGTAGTTAGGCTGTGTGATACCAACAAAATATCCCTAAGCTTTTGGGTGGAATAATTGCAATTGGCAACATTCTCATTAATCATAGCTAATGGTAATGATAGCTCCCTGTGGTGGCTCATGAACGGGTGATGGCCTTAATGAAATTTGACTCACAAGGTAACAGATGGTGGTTACATTTTAGTATGCAATCACTTGGCTCTTTTATTTAAAGAAAACTAAATAGGGACATATCCTTGGTAATAATATAAGAAATCTAACATCTTTTAGCTTTTTGCAGTTCATATGGTTAATCAGTAGCTTATGGCACCCCACCCGCTCCTTGACATTGTCAGGCTTGGGCTCCAGTACAGGCATACAAAACATGTCTCAGCTAGGACAGGACATGTGGACTGAGCTACCCACCTTTTTTTGGTCATTCATCAAGAATAGATCTTTTTAAAAGGAAGCACTGTTGACCCCCACACAAAACAAGAGAAAGCAAAATTGCATTCCACAATGCTAATAATTATTAAGACCTCAACATGTTTCAGTCAAAAAGCATATTCTTGGATTGTGTGAATACTGTTTGAAAATATTTACAAATATTTACTGGAGATTCTGGTCCATATTTTAAAGATGAATACTGTACCCACCTGGGAAGAAGGTATTTTGTCTGAATGCGTAGTTTGGAGATGGGGGGTGTATCTGTGGCTGGTCCCAACTTGCTTGCATTTTGGAGAAATTACGTAGACCAGCTTCAGGATATCCTGTGGCCTTTCAAGAAATAGAAGGAACTTTGAAATCAGTAGATGCAGAATTGCCTTTAGTGTATCTCTTTCCAGGAAGGCCCAATTTCAGGGCCAAATATTAGAGCACTTCCAGGGATAGAATTATACCAGTAGTAATTTCTTGGCATAACTGGGCTTCTAGCCTCTATATGCCATGTAAAAATGAAACTGTTTTCTGTTCGATAGCAGCAGATCTGGCCCATGCTAACACTTGTCAACCATTGAATCTCAAGGTTTGGTAGCTGTTTGGACGGAAGGATGCTGATGCCATATCACTTTCTTTTTTCATGTTTCCCACACATAAAAATCTCCCCCAACTCATTTCAGTATTCATTAACATTCAGCTTGCTCTTGAGTGGGAACTTCAATTTGTTCATGGAAGAGGGGTTGCCGATTTTCATTAATGAAATTATTAGATTTCCTCTAATATTCCTCCTTACAAGGAACAGTTTGGATGTGTCTCTGCTGACAATCAGTATTTTCATAAACCAAAACCAGTTCAGAAAGACCATGACAAATGACCACAAGGAGCATGTTGCCTAATTTGGCTAATAAAACCACAAAGAACTTTGGATCAGATCTTTATCATTTTTGCCTCATGCAGACAGCTAAAACTGCTAAAAGTAGGCCTTTCTGACTGAGCTAAGGAGCAATAAGGTAACCTTAACACACTTCACTTTGTTCATCATCAAGGAAACATATTTACAAATTGAGTGACGTGCCTTGTTGTTAGTAAAATGTAAAGCTATGTGGACTTAGAAGTAGAAACACACCACACAATCAAAGGGGAAAACCCCCACAAAATGTACACTTTCAGTTAGTCCTGTTTTAAAGAGATCCCTCTTAAACCTTGGATGCCTTTTTAGGATGGACTTGAGAGAGAACATTAGCACTTTGTTTACAAAAAACTAAAGTTAAAACCTGTTGTCATACCAATATATGGCATCTCTATATGTTTCAGTTTAGTTTGAGTTGTTTAATAAAGCATCACTTTAGTCCTCCATGTTGCATATCTCAAATGAAGTTGTGTCAAGAATAGCACAATAGTTTATTAACTATAAATCAAACTATCACAGTTTAAGACTTGAGTATGATAGCTGATGAAAGATGGAAGTGTTAATTCACGAGTTCCTAGTGAAGCACCAAGAGAGAACCATGTTGTCATAAAGATTTCTTTTTACAAAACCAGTTAAAGCGATAGCACTCAAAAACCTATTAGTCTTTGAAACTTCAAGTAAAGAGGTGAATATAGAATAGTTGTATAATGGCATTTGAAAAGGGAGAATGGCAATCCCCGATCAAAATAAGGCCATTTTGTTTCACCAGTTGACTCTTCAGATAAATATGAGTCAAGTCTGAGCATAGTGTTGGTTCAAGTTGAATTTTTTTTTCAGATGCTTACACACACACTGATTCATTTGAAATGAGTACTATTTGTTAAGGATTAGTTTGCATCGACTTGCCTTTATTAGAATCAATAATACTGGCTCTCTTTTTCTGCCTCCAGTGTTGTAATAACAGAACTTCAATGAAATAACAATAATAGATATTGAGAGAGAACAAAAAGTTTCCTGTAATAATCCTTATATACTGTACAAGAAAGCTAATAAGTCATTTGAGAGAGGAAAGCCAGTGAAACTGCAACAACAATAACAATAAAAATAATGTTCTCTTTATATGGCAGGTATTCCTTTTCTTCCTTCTCCTTACCTACTGTCTCTCAACCTCCTTTTCTCTGCCATTGAGTTTTTAATCTGATAAACAGGATGGAACACAGTAACAGAAGAATGTTTGTCATTCAGGTGAACAGTGGAATCAAAATGCACTCATCTCATTCTCCGAGTAAGAAATATGAATTTCAAAGATTTTTCTCCCTGCTGGGCAAGAGTACAAGCGTTTTAATACATTTCAAGAATTTTGTTGGACAAAAATTAATGAAAGTTCATCTGTCTGTCTGTAGGGCTGCAAAAAATTCCAAAACACCTTGTATATTTTATGAAAAATGCACGATTTATGCATTTATTTAATTCATTTCCTCCTCTAGATTTACATGGGATGGTTGTTAACTGAAGATGGAACATAAACGCTTCAGACTCCCCTAAAGCTTTCTTCTACATTTTCATAGCTTTGAGAGTGAGATTTCTCATACAAATGTATAACCTAGCTTGAAACACCTTGTACTGGGCAGATTCTTCCAGTTTTTTTTTCTTTTTTTTTAATTTTTATTAGTTTAAAAAAACATATACAAATTACATAAAGGAAAAACAAACATCGACAACAGTGCACCCCTTCACCAACAGGATCGCTCTTCATATTTACATTCATCATCCTCCCCTCCAGAACAGAATTGATTGTTGCGCGGAAACCTTACCCTTATTCCGTACAAGTACGTATTCAATGAATCTACCCCATATATCATAGAAAATATCTCTTTTTAACTCTCCTTTTTTAACCTTGAGAGAGCAAGTCAATTTATCATTTAAAGCTATATTCCATATTTCCTTATACCATTCTTCTAAACATAGTTCATATTTAGATTTCCAATTTCTAGCAATTATTAATCTAGCTGCTGTCAACAAATTTGTAATCAACTCTTTAGTTTTAACATCATAGTTATGGTCCACAAATATTGATAACAACGCAATTTCAGAGATTCTTCCAGTTTTAAGAGTATTTCTAACTAAGTCCTAATGAAAAAAGTACAAGAGCAAAATTGCAACTGGGTAGTGAGAAGCTGTAAGTCATGTGTCCAGAAAATATACATGGCTTTTAGGTTCACAATAAGGAAACTGAAATTGTTGAAGATTGCCCATGCTTTCTATTCTGTCCTCGATTCAGCAAAGGGCCTTTCACACGACCCCTAAGATCCGCTGACCACTTAAATTCGGACCAGAGATCTTGGGGGTTCGTTGCTCTTCCTGCGTCCCCACCCCTCCACACTCCCTTGCTCCTGTCTGTGTGAGGGGAGGGAGAAAAAATGGACAAAAGAATGCAGGCTCACCTCTGTCTGCCGGTCCAAGCCGCCCCGTCGTCCTGATTCCTTCTCTTAAAGGGGCGGGAGGCAAAAAAACCCAAACAGAAGCAAGGAGAGCCCGGCACTCACCAGATTACATCTGGATCTGGGGATTTTCACCCTCCAAGAGCAGGTAAATGAAAAGTGCGCTGGGACGCGCTTAGGTGGGCGTGGTCGCACTTAATTTCCTACAAACTCTGGAGCTGGTGGGGAAACAATTGTAAGCTCCGGAGCTGGCAGCCATTTGCAGTGGAGTTTAGGGGTCATGTACAAATACCCAAAGAGAGACTACAGCCAAAAAATGGGAAGAAAACTGACACTTTTAAAGGTAGCTGTGAAGGAACTGGAAAAGATTCTCACATGTCAGGATGTGCCTTCAATATATCCCTTCAGTACATTATTTATTCTAAGTTATTACTGTTTACATTGCAAGCATGTGAAAGGCAGACTGTGGTCAAAGCCTGCAAGAAAAGAAAAAAGATCTGTTCATTTGGAGGAGAATTTTACAGATACCATGAACTACCAGAAAGACAAATAAATGGCTTGCTAGCTCAAATGAAGCTTGAACTCCCTCACACCAGGCAAACTCTTCACGTATAACTCAGTGTGAGTCTCGGATTCCCAAACCTGAATGCTTTTATTGTGTATGAAAGCCATTATTAAAGGCTTTGCACCATAACTTTGCACCATATACCCAACTGTTTGTTCTGTCTTGTTCATAGACATAGGGCAAAAAGAAATTAATCCCTTAAGATAAACATTTATTTTGAATGGAAAAATTACTTTGGGAAGCAGGTGGGAGGGAGATGGCAGCAAGCACATACTAGAGCAAGCTGGCATATGTTTGTATCATATGTTTCCTAGGTTTGACTAAGCATGAAATTTCCCTTTTGGGAAGGTGCCCTTGGGTGCTTAGGAATGAAGCAATATGCACTTGTTCACTTATTGGCCATCAACATCCAGAATAACCTACTGCAGACGCTGTAACCCTAATCACTGCATGCATTTGATATTCTATTCTATTGCCTTTCTAGTGATTTTTCCAAAAATGCCTAGTGAAGAATTAGTATGACCATCGTTGTTATTTTGGGTTTAAGTGAATATTCAGCATACCTTCCAGAAATAAGGTAAAGGTAAAGGTCCCCCACACACATGCATGCTAGTCGTGTCCAACTCTAGGGGTGGTGCTCATCTCCATATTCATGCCGAAGAGCCAGTGTTGTGCAAGTCCATGGCGACATGGACAGCATGGCTGCAAGGAAACACTGTTTTACCTTCCCACTTTTTACAGTGGTACCTATTTATCTGCTTGCATTTACATGCTTTCAGACTGCTAGGTTGGGAGGAGCTGGGGTTAACAGCAGGAGCTTGCTCTGCTATGTGGCACCAGGGATTCAAACTTTGCAGCCGACATTTTTTGGAGCCTTAGTCTGCTAAGCCACCATGCCTCGCCAGAAATAAACTAAAAGTCAAATAAGGAGAAATAATTAAATCTGTTTTTTGAACAGTGATATGATAGCGCGCCCCCCTCTCCCCCCCCCCCCCCCCCCCCCCCCTGGGGCCCGGGGGGGGGAAGTTTCCCAAGCAAATGGAAAGGACTGAACATAGATGATTAACAGTGGCAGCACATTTGTTGACACTCCAATAGGGAAAGTGCCCTTCATGCCCTCCAATGCAAGGTGCCCTCTCTAGTTAAGGGGGGGGATTCATTTGCAGAGAGAATTTGGGGAGGGAGGGTATTTATTGGTGGAAGCCATGGAGGTTGCCTTCCCCATTGGGACTCCTCCATCAGAGTGCGTGCTCTCTCTCATTCTTTCTTTCTGTGTTCTCTATTCATGTCACTCCCCATTGGCCAGGAATTTGCATTTATTTCTTAAATGAAAACATTAAAAGGGGGTACCCACCACCAATACTATAGTCCCACACCCAAGGTATGGCATATACAGGTGCCTAGACACCCCTTTAGTAAGTTGAAGGTGGTGAATGGGACTGCAGCTTTCCTTCTCAGCGCATCGAACATATTCTGAAATATTTCTTTCTTAAGATAGGATAATTTCATTTGGGTGCACTCTCGGCTTTGTCACCTTGGAATTGTGCCTGGTGGTCCAGCCTCTAGCAGCACCACAGGGGATAAACAGAGCAAGAAGTCTTCAACAAAATGAAATTCAGAACACCCATGAACTGGTGCCAAACTCTTGCATGTGAATGCAATATGAATAAAATGCAACGGCATGCTGGGATTTTATTTGCTAATTACCTGCCTGAAAGTTGGTGGTCAGAAATAACAATGACATGTTAGAACCTCAGTGGAATAAATGCATTTCCTTGGATATTTGCTCTAAATGTGAATGAAGGAGCTCAGGTGTCCCCAGCAGCAGTGACACAGAAAAACATTTATTAGATTATGCTGTGTACTATGTAATACATAACGGGTTGGAAGTGTGCTTTGTTTCCTTTGTATTTCTAAGTATTTCGCAGCTATCAGCTGAAAATCCAGGGCCTATATGCCTGACTCCCTTTTTCTCTAGCAGAAAACAAAGAGAAGAATCCCTCATAAATGGCACTTTAAAAACAAACAAACCCTAAATGCATCGACAAGTTCCAGCTGCTTGAACAGAATTAAATGTTATGTTTGTTTTTATGAAAAAGTACAGTGTTGTAAAAGCAGTGGATAGCATGCAGGTGACAGGGGCATGATGCTACACAAAAGCCGTTTTGATTCATTGGCTCAGAGCTGAATTTATCTTTCTCCTGTAACATTTATATTTTTATTTTTTCCCCATTTATGGTACACAGCCTCTTGGTTTAGATGGGAAAAATCAAGTTCTTGTTGCCATATATTTCAAGTGACACATTCCATCTCTGTGTAGTAGACTAAATTGCTTTCTTTCTGTGCCAGTCCTTTAAAGGCATTCTTTTGGAAAGGTTTCAGTATATTTGGCACCTTTCGTAAATGTAATAGGTGTCACTTTGGCTTTCAGTGGAAACACTCTGCTGTTTAAAAATGGCACAAAGGCAAACCCAGTATCCTTCTTTTAGAGAAGAGCCAGGAAACTGCTTTTTGCATTTCCTAGTCCTACTCTCCCGAGTCCCAACCCTGTCCCATTCTTCATTCTTTCACTGACTGAACTCTCTCTCTCCCTCCCTCCCCCTCCCCCCTCCTTTTCTCTCCCTCTCTCTCACTGAGCACCTCGGAAACCAAACTCCATTTATATTGCTAAGACAGATGCTGTAAAATGAAGTTGAACCATATGTTTCAAAAGAATTGTACGTTTGCAAATGATTACCTGTCATAACGTGGTTTTGGCTTTGTTATTTCTCTCTCTCTCTCTCTCTCTCTCTCTCTCTCTCTCTGTGTGTGTGTGTGTGTGTGGATTTCTATAGTAAAAAAATACTGGATTTCACTGGGAGATGCATGGTGGCTCTTTGCCCCTTTGCAGCAAGATTTAATGCCAGTGAATGTAAAGCCCTCTGTGGTACATCTTGAAGGTACAAGAAAGAGCTCCAATAATTTAATTCCAGCATAGTATGGTCCCTTGCTGTGAGCAGTAGGTTATTTCTTTCTTCATCTGACTTCTGTGACCTTTACTTAAAAATTGGCATCTGAAAATGTAGGGATAAAATTTCCAAATGAAAATCAGATTGTGTTTGACCATCTGTGCCTAGAACCAAACAAATGTCTGATTTCGAAAGCAGTGTAATGGATTGTTAGCTCTTAAAAAGGGGACCCTGCAGAATCTGAAACATAACGGAGAATTTCAAAATTCCATTTGAATTCATTTGAACCAATCAAGATAATTCAAATGGTAGCCAGTCTGAATGGAAATATAAATTTGCCTTATTACTTGTGGGCCATTTTAGTCCCTTTGACTTACATTTTGCTACAAAATCCCTGCAGAACAAGAGCAATAATGCAGTTGTATCTCAGTTTACGGGTATTTTGTAAGACAAGCAAAAAATGTAATAATTTTTTCCTTCGCTTTGTGAGCAATGTTTTACAAACTGAGCACCAGAGCAAACAAATCTACCGTGGCCACAGGGTGATGGTAGCGGCGGCCAGGGGCATCCCTCCCACCCTCTTGGCCCGGCTCACCTCTTCTTCCTCCTCTTTCTTCCCACTGTGACTGCTGCCATCTTGTGATTGTACCCGGATGTTGTCTGGCAGGCTCCCAGGATGGCTAACGGAGGAGGAGGAGAAAGAGGTGATCTGGACCATGTGGGGGGGGGGACAGAAAGTGGCATCTAGCACCCCGCCTCTGCCTCTGCCTCTGCCAAGGCCCTGGGTGGGTCTCGATTGAGGTCTGAAGATGGTGTCCAAGATTTCTGCATAATTCTATACAGCTGGCCACACCGTGGCCCGTATGAGGGTATGCTTTCTTGTGCTCTGTTGTCACACTGTAGCATTAAGTGAAAAAAGCCTTCGATTGCTGAACACACAAGATAATCTCATCTACTAGTGCACACAGAAATCTCTTCATGCAGCTAAATGCAATGCACTGGATAATCATTATACATAATGAATACCAGCAGTCAAGAAGAATTGATGTGTTGGGGCCTAGGGGAGGTCCATGGGATGCATCATGTAGACAGACCCATCAGTCATTCTTGTCAGTGGTTGCTGCTGAAATATCCACTGCAGTGAACGTGTGGGGGAAGAAAAGGCACAGGCCATCAGCTGACAAGGAACAGTTCAGTCAGAACAAGAGTTCAGTCAGAGTGAGACTGGGGGTTAATAACTTCATAATATATAAATGGGAGACAAAAGCAGGGCTTTTCTATTTCTGCTCTAATGAAGGCCCATTGCCAATTGATATCTTAGTTTATTATAGATGAAAATTAAAAATGATTCTGATGATGTGTCAGTAGCTGTTCTAGATGTGAATCTTGTAGTGCCTCCCTCTTAATGTCAAAATGCAGGCGGCAAAGTCTTGGTTCCAAGAAAAAAAGGATGTGTGTGTATGTGTATGTGTGATTGATTCTTCTTTATTTGGGGGCGTTTTTGCAGAGAAAAGGGTTGTTTGCACAGAAGCGAAGTCTTTCTTTCCCCACCAAAGTATCATTCTGTATCTGACGAAATAGGCATGCTGCTGTTCTAGTGTTCTTGATGTAGAAAAGGAGCGCTGTTCTGTGATGGATGCAGCCTTCGCAGGCTAGAAAAGGATGTACATATTGGAAAACACAGCTGAAAATTTTTTTCCTGTAGAAAATCCCACCATCTTTCTGTTGGGTCCTAGAAACGTCCCCATCCCTCTCCTAGTATTGTTTTATAGCAATTCAGTGTTGTGTAACTGTTCTCTAGACAGAAAAAGAAGACCATGTCTGTACACAGTAAAAGGAATTCGGGTTTCTTCAGGTTATCAGTCTACCCTTTGCAGAATATGCTTCTGTTTTGTGCATACTAGAAAACTGGTGGCTGTTTTGCATGCAGAAAAAAAAAGAACTATATTCTATTCAGGATAGATCCCTTTATTTTGCAGGGCACACTTCTAACATGTCTACTGTTTTCTGGATAGAAAATGGGTTTTGGTTTGTTCAAGGTACGTATGTTACCTTGCAAACCCAAGTAAGGATGCCTTGGAAATTCCTTCTTTGAATTAGTTTCTTGCACAGGAAATCCATCTCCATTTCCACCACATCCTATGACCACCATTCAATACTCATGTAATGGTAGTTGTGATGGATATGTAGTTGTTTTCTTGTTTTCCATTGTATCTTCCAATTATAAATCAGGTAGGCCTGTTTATACATTAATAAACCTATACAATTTTTGAAAGGAGATTCTATCTATGGTCGCAACAAAAGAAAGTTGTGATGGATGGTGGTATATCCCTCTTGCTCAGAGGATCTCTAACTTTTGCCACTTAGAACCCGACACAGTCTCCCACATCTTGTGTCATTATCCGGCACACAATAAGCTACGCAAGCTTTTCTTGGAGCAAATCCTCCTTGATTTCCCAGGCCCTCCTGAAGGATATACGGGCTTTCTCCTTCAGGACAGTTCTGAACTAGCCACTGCTTGGGAGGCTGCATTTCTAACAGCTGTATTTTTAAAAAGAGAGAGAGCAACCCTCTGTGAACTTTATTTATTTATTTATTTATTTATTTATTTATTTATTTATACATACATACATACATACATACATACATACATACATACATACATA
>JAHTLZ010000108.1:12337499-12382305 GCA_023846285.1 Phrynocephalus versicolor
ATACATACATACATACATACATACATACATACATACATACATACATACATACATACATACATACATACATACATACATACATACATACAACTTATATGACACCCACTACCCAAAGGTCTCTGGGCGGCTTACAATCAAAGAATTAAAACAATTAAAACATCAAATATCAATAAATAATTAAAACAATAATAAAAACCTTACACTAAAATCATTACACTAAAATTGTCATCAGAGGACCCACAGTCTATATTGTATCAAATAAAAAACTTCTGGAACAGGAAGGTTTTTACCTGGCGCCGAAATGTCATCAATGTTGGTGCCAGGCGGATCTCACTTGGGAGGGCATTCCACAATCTGGGGGCAGCTGCCGAGAAGGCCCTATGTCTGCAAGCCATCCCTCTCACCTCCTTGAGGGATGGCTCTTTCAAGAGGGCCCCCTGGCTCGATCTTAATTGCCGGGTAGGTTCGTATGGAAGGAGGCGGTCCTTCAGTTAGACCATTGATGATGATGATATTTATTTTATAATGTTCTGTCTAACTGTTTAGTATTTATTTGTGTACATCCTTTGTTTTTAAGTCATTAAAGGTTTATGGAATGGAAATTGATGGATTGTGGCAACCTGACTTGTTTTCGGTGTTGTGGGATGTGCTATAAGAAAGTACACAATGAGATCTCACACTTAAACACCTCCACACAAGATATGTATTTCTGATTTAATGTACAACTGGAGTATCTTTATGTTTCAAAAAAAAACCCCACTGTCCAGTGTTGTTTCTTTGGGTCAGTAGGGAAATGTGTGCTTCAGATTTTGCATTAAAAAGCGAACAAACTCATGGGCATTTGTTTCTGGAATTGGTTGTTATATTCACAGTTGTCCTCATTCAGAGCTTTTTCAGTCTTAAGAAACTGTAGGAATTGGAAAAATATTACATCTGACTATTAGAACCACGTTGGGTCAATCAACAGACATATTGATTCCAATTTTCTACTCACCGCAGAATGGTTTCAGCTTAGAAGCTCAGCCTGCTGAGCAGTTCATAATAACAGGGATTGCAAGGCAAAAGAAATTTCCATACATGTCTCTTTCCTGCATCAATATAACGTGTGTGGGGCATAACTGTATCAGGACAATAATAAAAAGAGGATTGAGTCCAGAAGCATACCCAAGCTGTGGACCTGTCCTTTTTAAGGGGAGTGTAACCCCATTCAGTACAGGCTGAATCTCTGTCTTCTAATTTGCCTTGTGACTGATCATAAGCACCTCTGCTCTGGTAATAAGTTTCATTTTGTTAGTCCTCATCCAGTCCACCAGTGACAACAGACATTGGTTTAAGCACAGAACATACTGACAGCATCAGACCTCCAAATTCCGGACAGTCTTTCCTGGTGCTTTCATGTAGATGTTGAATACCACGGGGGAAGACAAGACTGGACCCTGAGATACCACAGACCAATGGCTAAGCTATTGAACAGGGTTCTCCTAACATCACCTTCTGTGTTTGATCCTCCAGGAAAAATCCGAACCATTTTAAAACAGTAACTCCAAAACCCATCCAAGAAAGGCATCTTGAAAGGATAACATGGTATCAAAAGCTGCTGAGAGGTCCAGAAGAACCAACAGAGACACACTCCCTCTGTCTATTACTTGGTGTGCTACCAAGGAGAACAAAGCTGTTTCTGTTCAATAACCAGACCTGAAGCCAGACTTAAATAAATCTAGATCTGTGGTCTCCAGTCCAGGGTAACCCAGGTGTTCTTGGACTTCAGTTCCCAGAAACCTTAGCCAGTACACCTGGCGGTAAAGGCGTCTGGGAATTGCAGCGATTGGCCAATTATTATCCAATATAATGGATTCTTTTTTTAAAAAAAGATATGTTACCAGAATATCTTACTACAGCCTTTAGACATTCTGGTAACATACCTTTTTGTAAGAAGGTTCTCCGCTTCTCTAACGGACTCAGCCACTCTACATGTAGAAATATTTTCCTTTTCCACATGAAGGCCAGTGCAGCAAATGTTTACAGTTTGATTTTTGGAAATTCTGTTTTTAACTCTCTTAGGAGCTTTACAGCCTGGGATCTTTGGGATATAACTAGAGAAGGCCTATATTTTTCCATTATTAAATCTGGTGTTTGCAGTTTCATTCTGGCACCCTAGAATCAATTACGGGAAACATAAATAGCTATTTACATTTTAACAAGATTGAAAAGAAAATGAGTAGCACAATTTTTAATTATGCTCAGATTTCATTACGATTGTTACTGAAACATCTTTAGGAATTATTAGGCATTGTACTTTGCTAAATGGCTTATTAATGGACTTTGGAAATGACATTGTATTTATATATTTCAGAAGTCATTTAAAGCACTATTACCCTGAAATGATATAAACATATTGAAAGAATTGAAAGTAGAACAAAGATAATTTGAGACAGTGGCTTTTTAGCAGAAAAATATATAGCCTGTGTTATGTTGTTAAATGAGGCTGAATGCTTGATAAACGCTAAATATTCTTATGTAATTGCATCCCAGTACTTCACACTCAAGTATAATAGAATGTCTAGACTTGCTTTTAGATTTAGACAGGTTACATAAATGCAGAAAAAGAATTCTGTTCTCTTAAGGACACTTGCATAAATGCCTTGAACATATGGAACTCACACCTAGGAATTTGTTCTAAACAACTTCTCTTGATAGTCCGATGGCCTTTGACTGTAATCCTGATATTTATTTACATCCTTTTTCTATAAGAAAATTAAAATAGCATACATTACTCTACACCAGCGAATCCTCATCATTATCCTCTAGAACAGGCCTGCACCATGTGGTGACTGTGGGCAACCGGTAGCTCACGGTGCTGTTAGAAGTAGTCTGCCAGGTCCCCACCAGCCTCCCAATCTGCTGCCAGCAGTGGCGTGTTCAGAAAAAAAAATTTTTTTTGGACGACCCGCTCACCCTGATGTTTGGTCCAGATTTGTTTCATTACCTTACCTTTCACCGCCAAGCCCCACCCCCTCACTTGGCTCCTCCAAAGGATAAGCCTTCCTTATCTGGAGCACTGGCGAAGCGAGGAGCTGCTGACTGGGTGGCACACACACACGTGTGTGTTTCTGTAAGTAGACCACAGGGATGTTTGGCAATTCAAAGTAGACCACGGGGACGTTTATAGTAGACCGTGAGCCATTCAAAGTTGGGCAGCCCTGCTCTAGAATACATTAGTGTGAGAGACAGACACCAGCTCAATATCACTCAGTGCTCTTAGTAGCAACTTTAGTGAAGATTTGAACCCCAAACGCCTTTGCTCAACATTTAAATTTTTGCTTCCGAGAGTAGCACTAGATATTAGGAAAATGTATTTCTCTATGATCAATTTGTTTTCCTTCCTGCACCCAGATTTCTTCAAAGATAATGCTTCAGGAATCAATCTTGGAAATTTGGACCATGTTTACCTACCAAAGACTGAACAGTTCACAAGGCTGAAACAAAGCATACAAAATACAGAATATGTAGGTGAGAGAGGTCATGAGCTATGATGAACAAATATCTTTCACTGCATTATTTATTTATTTATTTATTTACCATGCCATCCAGCCCAAAGGCTACTCTGAGCACAATTTGAGAGTGCATCTCTTTTAATAGCATGTAAAATGTAACATATAACTTCACATTCACCTTATGTGTATAATACCATGCTACCAATCTGATAGATAGATTTTATGGATTTGAGCCTTCAAATGGAAATTAAGCAGATCGTGAAGTGTTTGAATTTGCACTAATGGCTGCATGAATCTGAGAAACTCAAAAGACCAAAACCCAATTTGGTCTACCTGCTCTCCATGCTTGTGCCAAGTTACAGATCTGATTGGATTGGGTTTACCCATTGATGATAAATTATCCCCCCATTTTTTGGCATGAGAAACCCCATAATACCACAGTCAGCAACATTGCCAGTTAATTCTCAAGGTTATATTCTGAAAATATATATTCCCCACCTCTTTCTTTGTTAACTAGAGTTAAGCTGTTGCTAAAAACTAAACAAAAGAGTTATTTATAATTTATTTTCATTCATTCATTCAATTCATCATTTCATTTTATTGTTTATACCTCACTTATCTATTGGAAAAGATCCAAGGCGTCTTGCAATGTTAAATATTTTAGAAGCTAAAACTATACATTATTTGAGTATTGAAAGCCTATACCTTATAAACAAAACATGCAAGCCCTTAAAAGAAACACTCCCAGGTAGCCAGGGGGGTTAGGTGTGGGTTGGGAGTTTGATTCCCCATTGTGCCTTCTGTGACTAGAGCCAGCCTGTATGGTCTTGGGCAAGCCACATAGTCCTAGAGTGTCCAGGAAATTGTTGTTGTGGTGGTGGTAGTGGTAGTGGTAGTGGTGGTGGTGGTGTGATTTACTGGAGAAGTGCAGGCCTGAAGAGAAAGGACTTTGCCTGCCAGCAGAAGGACAGGAAAAACATAGTTTTACAATTTCCCAATATATTTTGGAGTTTTGTCTCAGATGTCTTTCCATTTGGTCATCCATTTGTGTGGCTTTCAATTTAAACTAAAGGTCATTCAAACACCAGGCTTAATCATCAGGGCTGTTAGAACAGAACTATTTCCCGTATTCACCTCAGAATTAAGCAAAATTATATTCTCTACCAGTGGAAGTATAATCTGAAAATATTCAGTGTGGACACCTGCCACTCATTAAAATTAGTCTTTGACATACTGAAAGATGAGATGAAGCAATGCATGGCAAGAGGGGGGGATGAGTGTGTGAGCTGCATGCAGTTCATCTGGGGGCCTATTGCAACCCCCTTACCAGGACCTAAAATCTTCCTAAAGTTGAAAAAAAATCAAGCAGAATGCAAGTTGCACCCCACAGATATGGCCATGGTGTCCCCCCACAGAAATATGGGGTTGAGAAGATGGTCAGAGGGTCTTCAGGGTCCAGAGGAAGGCAGAATGGCTCCAGCCCCTTGGAAGCTGTTCACCCCATGGTACATATTTAACAGCTACCTTGCAGTGACAATCCATTTTGCAAGTATCTGATATCAGAACCTGAGAACAACTTTTTTTTAAAAAAATGTTACTTGTAGTGAATGGCTAAGCTGCATTATGATTCTAACTTAACCAAGGGTCATGATTCCAATTTTTACATTTTTAACTATGACTTAGTTACTTTCAAAGGTATAGAGATGTGGCCTCACTAAATGATGGAGGGGGAATATTATAAGTGAAATATTTGCCCATGCTATGTAAAAAGCTGTTTTGGTCAATTGTGGATGTTGGAGCAAGGAATGAGGTGAGCAGAAAGAGTGCCAGACAGTCAGGCAACTTGTGACATTCAAATAGTTTTTTTTTTTAAAGTAAGCAATAAGTAACTATTTTAATAGCTGTTTTATTTTATACTACTTTTTAATTCAAGTACAGTAGGACCCCCTTATCTATGAGATCAATATCTTATCTAAATATTTTATCCTAATATTAAAAGAATGATCCCCAAAATGTGTATTTTTAATGATGAAGTTTTCAGAAATTGACATAGGAGGGAACCAGAGGCCTCATGATTTATAGCATTCACTATTATAATCATGTTTGCTACAATCCAGGCCTGCCCAACAGGTAGACTGTGGGCTACCGGTAGCCCACAAAGGGTTCAAAAGTAGCCCGACGCCCACCAATAAAAAAGTAAGGGGATAAGTTCTCTCCCCTCTGTTCCCCCATCCCAAGTGCCACCACTGCCAACCCACTGTCTCAGCTGAGTGAGGCAGTTCAAGTGCTATGGTGTGGTCCTCTGCTGCCCCTGCTGGCCAGATGATTGAGCGGGTGCAAGGGAAGTGTGTGCATGGTCAGCCTTCCCATAGGAATGCATTGAAAATCAATTAATCCGTTCCAGAGGGAACAGATTTCAATGCATTCCTATGGGAAACTGCTGCCCTACTTACAATTTTTTTAAACTTAAAAGCATATGCTTGGAATGGATAAAATTCATAAGTAGAGGCATTAGTGTAGTAGCCCTTGGGCACTTTGGGTCAGAAAAAGTAGACCTTGGCCTGTTCAAAGTTGGACAGCCCTGCATAATCCATGTTTGCGGTCATCTGGGTGGTGGTGGCTTGAAACAACCCCCACACACAGATTGGAGGGGTCATTCTGTATCAGACGAAGCAATTAGTTTCTGGCCTTGGAAGCTTAGTAGGAGAAATAATTTCCCAATATCTCAATGGCAGTATCTGTCAATAGGTAAGAAGTTTTTGATACCCTACATACAGTATGAATCAATGGAACAATATCTAACTTCTAATATGCAACAGATAATAACATTTTTAATACATAGCTCTAAGTGGACAGAAGTAGTCAGCATCTTTTGGAGTTTCACCTCTGACTTGAACAGAATATAGTAAAATTTCAATTTCTTTTCTGGAACTTCCCCCCCCCCTCCTGTAAAAGTATAAGCACTAGCAAGGTGAAAGGGGAGGTCAGTTTCAAGGGGAAAGGTGTCTCAGATACTGCCAGAATGGAGATAAGTAGCAGCACAGATTATTTTTAATTTTTGAAATTTTGAATTAATTGCTATTTTGCTGCAAGGCAATGAGGGCAATCATCTCTATCTCCCTGCCTCTGAAAATTATTCTGTGTCATGATACAGTATCATTTTTAAAAAGCATTACTGGAGAGATAATGGCCCATTGAGTACCAGCTACTGCAACTCGGCCATGGGTTGCTGCAGAAATTCAGCTGAGCTACAGACAGAAAAATATTTCCATTAAGAATAAAGCTGCCTCTGCTTTCTTTATTAAGCACTTCTTGTTCATTTATTAAAGATTTTCCCCCATGTCCCAAAAAAACTCTGAAATACTTACACAGCACTGCAATCTGAGAAAGAGCCACAAAGAAGGTATTTCAGCTCAGCTGTAGAAGATAGTAAATCTTTTATAAAACACAATACTTTCATTTTGCCACTGGGAATGGATGGGTTTTGAGGTAAGAGTCTGGTTCTGAAATTTCAGTGTAAAATTTATAGATCAAGTTGACAAGAAACTGAGGGATCATGGACTCTGGTGCTGTTTTGAAAATCCAGGCTTTGTAGTTATAGTCACTCCCCACCATTTCGCGGTTCAGGTACTGCGGTCCCGCTATATCCCGGGATCGCAGTACATGCACCTCGGAGCCACACGGGGGGGTGGCGGGGAACGATTGGGTCGCTCCCCGCCGGCCCCCAGCCCCCCCGAGAAGTGTTTGGTGGCGTGGGCGGGTGGAGGCGGGAGGTCAGATCCCACAACACCACCTGTGCATGCCACGCCAAGACTTCTCGGACAGGCGTGCGATCACCCCCCACCTGCTCCCAGCCCCCCCAGTCACTTCCACATATCACAGATTTTCATGCATCGCGGGTGGGTTGGGTCCCTGACCCCCACAATCGGTGGAGATTACTGTATTGCCTGGTAGGTGCTGACAGAGAGAATTTATTTATTTATTTATTTTTGCATTTATATACTGCTCCCATTTCCCAAAGGGAACTCTGGGTGGTTCACACAAAAGGTTAAAAACAAAGACATCAATTTAAGAATGTAAATTTAAGAATGGGGTTAATGGCCAGAAATAATGGGAAAGGAGTAAGCCTTTGTAGCTTATTGGTGTGAGATCAGTCTTCAAGGCCAGGCTGGCTCATTCTTTGGCACTGAGCTAATCAGGGCAATGGTTTTCAACTGAAGAAGGGCAGGGTGCAGAAACTGCTCTTGCCTTTGTGAATGCTCAAGGTAATGAAAAGCCTGATTGGGAGATCCTCTAGAAACTGCAAAAACAGAAGCTTAACATATATATAAATGGGATTAGAAGTTACATTGGTTAGCTTAGTTATCTCTTAGGAGACACTATGCTCGTTTGCTGTCCTACTGTAAAGAATGTGTGCTCTGGAACTATGCTGAAACTAATCTAGACTCTAAGCCAGGCATGTCCAAAATCAGGCCCGAGGGCCAAATGTGGCCCATTTTCAAATTTCAAGCGGCCCGCGGCCTCTTCTGCCCATCAGCTCAGCTTGTCACTCATCCCTGCCAGCTGGCCCGTCCTCATACTGGATGGAGACATCACCTTGCAGTTGTACATTTTGCATGTCCTCCCTGCCTCTGTCCATCCCCCCACCCACCTGTCTAGCCTACCCTCCCCCTGCTCCGTTGCTGCAGGGTCCTCCCCGCCTCCTTGCATGTTACAGAGACTTGTCCAAAGTCCGGCCTGGGGGTCAAATGTGACTGATGGTCGTCTCCCACATATTTGCACCTCACCAAATCTGGCCCTCCCTGCCAAAAGTTTGGACACCCCTGCTCTAAGCTTTCTTATTTTCTTGTGTGCTTACTCTGTATTGCTCCTGTCTCAAGCTTTTAATTTATTATTTACCCTTTTAAGTTTTATTTACAACCATAGCAACTATTTTGAAACTCTTTTGATCTCTTTGACCATCCTTAATTTAAAAAAAAAAATCTTCATACACTTGTTTTATCTTTTTTGAATTAAGAGGGGGTGTGCTGCTTTAAACCAGGCCATCTGTTGAGAGCCTGTATGTTTTGTGGGGGTTGTGGCATTTTACCTTATACGGCTGGCATAAAAGTTAAAGTGCCTAATGCTTGGGGATTTGGGGAACTCCCTGGAAGCACTGTTTAATCTGGTTAGACTCAGGTGTTGGGAGAACATAAGAGCCCTGCTAATCAGGGCAAGGGCCCATCTGGTCCGGCTTTCTGTATCTCACAGTGGCCTTACCAGAGTGGTTGCCAGCAGGAAGATTCCTTCACCCGTCTGCACATTTGGCCCCCCTGGTTTCACTCACTCAAGGGCAGCTAGGGGAGAATGCCTTAGAAATTAGTGTGGGCCTTCCTGAGCCAGGAATGCTGAATGCATGTATTGACATTTGAATTTGACTTTCCGCTCAGCAGTCAGGCCCTTGTATGCCATAGCAGATGCAAAGGAAATGTGAAGTCAGAAGTAATACTATATTATAAAATAATGTACAGTAATACCTGGGTTTAAGAGTATCTTGGTTTAAGAGTGTTTTGCAAGCCAAGCCAACATTTCTTCTAAATTTTGCCTTGAACAATGTCTTGCAATACAAACACTGGAGCATATCAAATGATCATCATCACAAGTGAGCCAAGGGTCTCTCCCCCCTGCCCCCCCGGATAGTGGGGGATTGTATGGAGCACTCCATCTCAGGCAAGCCTCAAAGCAGAGGGAGGAGAGAGGAAAGGAGGTCTCCCATGCACCACCCACAAAGGTTTTCAAAGGGGAGCACAAGTTAAGGATTTGTTTTATTTTTGTTTATATTTCTCTTTAATTTGTTTTCCACATCCTTTTTTATTTTTCAAACCATTTCTAGTTATAGCGCCACTAGTCAAATTGCACTTTATTATTGTCACATTAAAAACAGAGTAAAAACCAGTTGTTAGTCCCAAGCAGAGCAGATTCCACAGCCAAGTACCTAAGCCATGGTGTGGATGTGGACTTCTAGCCAACTTCTTTTGTGAATTTTGGCATTTTGTGTGTATATTATGTGGTTTTGGGGGCCCAAGAATGAATAATCTGAGTTTTCTTTATTTCTTATTGGGAAATTTGCTTTGATATAAGAGTGTTTTGGTTTACAAGCATGTTTCTGGAATAGATTACGCTCAAAAACCAAGATGTCACTGCAATTTATTTAGCATACGTTTCCTCTAAGTATAGCTAAATGTTTAAAATTAATTCTGAGATGTTTAAAATATAATTTTAAACAATTTATACACAAAATGATTAATAAATTGAACCATCCTTTATATGATGAATTGCTACTTTAATTGCCTGATGTGCTTAAACTTTGCAGGCTCTAGTTATAAACCAATGTTTTATTATTGTGAAAAAAGAGATAATTCTGGAATAGGTTCTAAGCTCCCACATTTGAATGCCATCAGGATTAAATGACATGGCTCTGATTCTTCTCTCGGAAGCATGTATTTCAAAAGTGTCTCTTGTAGAGATAATATCTTTGTAGGAGACCCTTACTGACTTGGAAGTGAATACAAATTGTACACCTTCCAAATGAAATTCTGTACTTTGAAAATGACATTCAGCCAAGCAGGTCTGGTATTCATAATCCTACCTGCTACAGTTCTTCATATGTATTCAGCTGTGTAGTTGGTCTAGGATAGATGGATAGATAAACAGATACTGCACTAATGCACAAGGAGTCATTGACTGTGTTAAACTGCAATCCCACTCTCACATCCGGGACTAAGACCCTTTAGAAACCCATTTCTGAATACCTATGTACAAGATTATGCTAGTGCACCCCCTACACCACTTGCAATGATGACTGAATGCTCATCCTGATCATTACTATGATCGGGATGAGCATTCATGTAGAAGATAAGTGGGATATAAATACAACAATAAAATTACTATGAAAATATAATCCAGGTAAAAGTACCTCTGGCACAAGACTTTTCAGTCATTTTTAATTATACATTTTGCCACATACAATACTGTTGCATGTAATTATAGATAGCAGAAACACAGAACAGGAACTCATTTTGGATTAAATTCTACTATGCTTCTCAGGTATTATCCTGAGCCAATACAAATATTAAAGTATTAATTTGACTATTCAATATATAAATTGTTATAAATAACACCAAAATGGGCCTTCAGAGAAATGACATTAGAAAACAAGTGTATAACAACATGAACTATTGGGAATGACCCAGATTCTAATCTCAATTGCATTAATTCAGTGCCCCATCTAGCAGAAATTTGAAATTGGTATTCACTTCTTCCAAGCATAGTAGATGAGAATAATCTCCCATCCTCCTCCCAAGAAGGTAGATATTTTAAAGAATAGACCGGAGAGAATGTATCTTCCACTCTGAATGTTAAGGTGTCATTCTGCTGACATAGCAGTTTGTTGCAGAATAGGTCATTCAGTTACTAATTTAAGGCAAAAAAAAAAAAAAACCAACCCACAAACACACACACACACACAAACTCCACCCCAATTCAGGCTGATTTTAAAGAAACAGTGCATAAAGGTTCCCATTTGCATGTTTCACTGGTCATTTAGAATATGCTTAGACATTCCAAGACATTGCAACTCCTGAGGCCATAGGAGAATAATGCAATACAGATTACTGTAGCAATTTTACATGTTTATAAGAGCAAGAAGACACAGATTGTTTGGCTTGGCTCATTGTGCGGAAGAGGCCACAGTTCTGTAGTACGGCACAGGTTTTGCTGCCATTCGTTACCAGTTTCTGATTCCTCAATGCCTCTAGTTCACGTCTTGAGTAGGAAAGATCTCTTTCTTAAGATTTAAGAGATATGTTATTGACAAGTTATGCAGCTCCAATCAAAATGGCTTAGTAGCCTGATTTTTTAAAAAGCTGGTTTATGAGCAGAATTATGTGGCTGTTAGTGATCACATGTGGCCATGCTCAAACAAGGGAAGGCACCTGTTTTCTGATCTATTTGTCACATGGCCAGTCTTTTTCCAGACAGTACAGTTGATCACATAGGTGCTTTCAGGAGCAGGTATAGAACTCAACACTTGGGAAAGCAAGGGAGCCACACATAGTATTGCCTTAGAAATTGCCTTCTGTTGGACATTTGCCCATGTATTTAAATCCATAGCCTTTAAATTGTACTTCCTTGGCCATGTGGGAAGCCTCAAGGGGAAGAGAAGTTCCTGGGGTAAGTGGATAGGTTGAATAGCTGAAAATCGTCAGAAAAAATGACTACGTACCTTATCTACCAACAAGCCATGAAAGGCCTTTCATGGCTTGGTGGTAGATAAGGTATGACAGGGGCAGCAGGACCTTAGACAGCTCCAGGGATCAGCTCAGGTAGTGCATGGAAACCAGATCTCCATGCCTTCCCTTGGTTTGGCTACTATCACAAGTTCTGACCTTATCAGTAGATGGCTACGTTTAACAGGATGGTCCTCATTCACAGTGCTTGGCTCTAAGTGAGTCCATCACTTGTATCACATGGGTGTTACATCTGGATGTCTTTGAACAGAGCAAATATGAATTCATCCAGGTTATGGCCAGGAGATTGTTTCCCTATGTAGGTTCATTTCAGGAGGCTTTTAATGAAGATAGCCTAGGGCAGTGATGGCGAATCTTTTAGAGACCAAGTGTTCAAACTGCAATTCAGAACCTGCTATTTTTATTTTTTTATTTTTTTTGCAAAGTGCCAATACAGCACTTTAACCTGAATACAGGTGGCTATGAAGGGGCAGTGTTGGGTGCCCACAGAAAGGACTCCAAATGATACTTTTGGCACTCATGCCATAGGTTCGCCAACACTGGCCTAGAGTGCTATTGGGATCTATGGTTGCCAAGACTATAATCTGGACGATTGTACCACAATTGTGACACTGAAGTATCATCTTGATTGTTATTGTCTCTGGTGTGACACCCAGATTTAAATGGTTTGGGATACCTTCCTATCATGATTTCTTATCATTACTATTTGCACAATATATTGTGCAATATATGTTGCTCAATATAATATGCTGAATTATATGCTAATTTTTTATGTACAAAACAGTCTTTTTCCATTTGGAAGCTAAGCACTTCCACTTTAGACACACCAGGGCAAGCTGATTGATCAGAAAGACACAAATAACCTGTCCCATGCTATTACTTTTATATTTCATATTACAAGATAGAAATAATCACATTTTCCAATACTTCATAGTAATACGCAAAAAATGCACATTTTCTCATGGACTGACCTTTCAAATTATCTATCTTACAGCAACTCACTTTGAGTTTTTGTTTTTGTTTTTGTTTTGCACTCAGAAGCAGCCAGGCGAAGCAACCCTCAGTAGCCTTGGGTGCCTTGAAATGGGGAGTGATTTGCCAACTTCAAACCTTGGCTCATACGTGACACGTCCTTGGTAGTTCTGGGATTGATTCCCACCTTTTCCTCATCTTCTCCTTATGCGTGCCATTTTCCAGCTTCAGAAAATGATGAAACAGACCTGGTGGCCTCTCAGGCCTGTGAAGAGGTTAGGGAGGTAACAGATTCACAGCTGTCCCTTTCTCAGATGCAACTTGCAGCTGTCTCTGTATATCATTTAAAGTGTTACCACTAGAATCACCACCACCAGAATATTGGTGGCCTTTCTGTGGGAGTCCTGGGGAATTCTAGAATGGTGTATTTACCACTGGTGAAAGTATATTTCCACTCACCTTATGTCTTCCTTTCCAGCCATAGAATGTGAGGGTTAGAACTGTTGTCTTGATCCATTAATTCATTAGCCATTCATGTGGCTTTTCGTTTAACGTAACTAAATTTTCTGTCTTTAAAGATCCTCCTGGTTTTCCGTCCCCAATTTAATCTGCTCTTTCATGAACAGAATGAAAAAGCAGATCCACTGACCAGAAAGAAGGGAACGGCAGTCAGCTAAATGTGAGAAGTAGCATGAAACATCACCACTTATATCTACAAGGGAGAGGATTGGCAAGATAATATTTTGCACACTGTTCTAGGGCAGCATCAAGCAGTCTCTCCATCACTACCCCTGCCCTCAAGGAAAGGGAAACTGCAGCATCTGAATTAAACATCTGACTTAAGTCCTTTCTGGTTATCACCACAACTTTCTCCCCATTACTGGAGAGTCTGCTTTCAGAATGCATTCCTTGTTTCTTTTCTTGATATTTTTCTTCCTCACGTTCTTCCTATTTATATTAAAGAAGCAAGGTGTGATAAAAGATAGAGATGGGCACGACTTAGCGCAATTTTCGTTTTCGTTTTCGTTTTTTCGTTTTCGTTACGTAACTAAACGAAAACGAAAAACGGTTCAAAAATGGACCGAAAACGGAAACAAAACGACTAATTTTGAGCCAGTTTTCGTTTTTCGTTACTGGAAAAGTACTCAATGGAGCTAAATGGGGAGAAACGAAAATTTTTTCGTTTTCATTTTCGGTTTTCGGTTTCGTTACGTAACGAAACGAAAACGAAAAATTTTGAAAATTAGCTCACGAAAACGGAAACGAAACGAAGCGGACCCTAGCCGAAAACGGAAACGAAAACGAAAATTTTTTTCTGAGTCGTGCCCATCTCTAATAAAAGAAATTAGCCATTTTTCGTTTAATCAGGGAGAAATGGTGAGGTCTAGCGCCGCCAGCTAGAGTTACTGCACCAGCAACAAACAGTTCTTTTCCCCATGTTTCCCCCCGGGGTGCCGCTGGAAAGCAGATGTCCTCTGCTAAGGTCTTTGTTTTTCAATCCACCCAATTATGACATAAATGACAGCAAGATAGGACATTTTGGACGTTACTCATTCATCGGTCTCCATAAGTCAGAAGTGACTTGGTGGCATGTAACAACATGAATTACAAGCACTAGATGACACAATACAATTTGTTTCTGGGTTAAATTATGATGTTAACTTTAGAAATGAGCAGGTTCAGTCTTCATTTTGTTTCATTTCATTAATAAAATATTTTTAAAAGAATTTTCGTCATGAAACAAAATGAAACAAAATGCTGCATAAGATTATAAATAATGGGGAGCTTTCCTTTTTTTTATTTAACAGGGAGCCTACTTCCCTAAATTAAAAACCCTAAAACCTTCCAATCAATTTTCTTTTAAGCAAAGAATCCTCTGTGAACAAGCAAGAAACCTTATGATAGCTGCTACACAGAGAGATGGGAGAGATAAGCTCAACAGTTGATCAGCGGTGCAGTGAGGGAAGGAAGGAAAATAGTTAAAAAAAAAAAAACTCCACAGTCCTGCTTAATCAGGAAAGGTTGGGAAAACAATCAATTTAAATCAACCTGCAGACACAGCCAGCAAAGAGAAGAGCTCAGCTCCTAGCTAGATGAAGATTGTAGATAAGCTATCTCAACAGCTGAAGCACAGGAAGGAAGTAAAATAAACTGAATAGTTTAAAAATAAACCTCCTGTTCTTAAGACGGCTGGATCAAAATGCTAGAATGAATTGTTTCATTTCTGAAACAAAAATGGTGTTTTGTTTCATTTCTTAACAACATGCTGTTTGCTGTTTTGTTTCATTTTGTAAAGTTTCATAAGCTTACGAAACAACAAAACAGCATGTCATTTTTTAAGGTGCCCATCCCTAGTTAATTACTAAAACTTCTAAAATCCTAAGTAACCATTAGCTACAGATGTTTTTGACTACTACAAAATAAAAGTACTGTTCCACGATAAGTCATTACCACCCACATTTGGTTTAAAAAAATGGATATAGCTATGATATTTTCTCTCATTAAGACAGTTTCCAGATTCATCATTCTTCAGTGATTGTGAACAATGGACATGCAAAGGATCTATTTATTGGCAATAGGTTTCACATCTAAGAGCCCTCTGAGTGATAGAATTGAATTATACTACAATTTTTCTTTACTTTTGAGTCGACTATCTCATTGGGAATATAGTAAGAGAAAAAATGGAACTGACAACCAACCCCCCAAGACAGTTGAAGTATGCTAATTTATTTAAATTTAATTGATTAAAAACTAGATGATTAATCAACTGAAAAATGTTTAATTAGTTGGCAGTCCTAATTAGAATTAATACTAATAATGATAAGTGGCACTTAAAAGAGTTTCCTGGTTTGGTTTTGTTCTCCTCCACACCCATGAGACCCATCAGGGATGTTTTGCACTACTATGTAACAGTTTTGTGAAGGGTAGCAATGTGATTCTGTTCCAGTAGAAAAATCAAACAGTTCTGTAGCACTTTAAATATGCACAGATTTATTATAGCATAAGCTTTTATGTGGAATAGAATTTAGCAGTAACTACATTTTTCTTAAAGGTGCCGTGAGACTCTTTTATTGGGGTATATTTGGGCAGCTTTTCTGCCTTTATACCAAAACAAATACATAAACCCATTTTTTTGGAGAAGTATTGTCGTTAATACTGAGCTAGATCCCTAGGAGCACCAGTAAGGCAGCTTTCAGTATTTTAGTTTCAGATGTTTACTACAATCTCTGTAGCAGCCACTATAATAACATAACCAAATGGCTGTGAGTGACTGCCTATTTATTCCTCCTGAAGTCCTTCAGTACTACACTCAGGCAGGGATTCAATCTTGAAGTGAAAAAATATGAAAGGTTAATAGACTCCGTTGAGGGCACTAGCATCTTTTCACCTGGGAAAAATTATCTGAAACAACTTGGATACATATATTTCAACACTCTTAGATTGTTAAATCTACCACATTTAGCCATCACATCAGGAAGGGAGTGTGGTGGCCCCATCCCTTCTGTCATTCTTTTATAAATGAGCAAGGCTTTTGAAAAACTAAGGGTCCTTTTCTCTTAAGTGGGTTTAAAATGTGAATTATGGCTGCATAGGCATGCAACCCTGTATTGTGCTCTTAAGAACAGAAAACATAATGCAAGACAAATAAAAAAATGGGGATACCAAAAATAAAGTGGATACAAGAACTAGACATTGGATCAGTGCCAAATTTGGTACCGATGTACTAGAAAGTCCGCTCTTGCTCTTTGCCAGACATTTGGGCAAAGAGTTTTCAAGCTGTTTTTTAAAAGTAACACTGCTCTACTCCATGCAAACATAGCTAAGCCTGCATTTGCAACCCACTGAAGAAAGATGACAAACACTGGTAAAACAAAATTTACATCCTGCTTTCAACCCCCCCCCCTCCCATTTAGAATGAGGAAGCCATTCATGGCTCTAAATTAGGCATTCTAAATTTTAAATTTCATCTGTTTTAGATTTTATGGTTCAGTACTGTAGATTAATGAAGATACCTTGGACAGCCAGAGTCACTAATGTGGCTGCATTACAGCACATGAATAAAAAAGTTAGAAATCCTCAATACTGTAAAGAGAAGAAAATGACATATTTTGGACACATAATGCACAATGAGACATACCATCTGCTGCAGGTTATCCTTCAAAGAAAAATAGATGGAAAGCATGGCCCGGGGCATAGAAGAACATTCTGGATTAAGAACTTAACCCAGGCCTGCCCAAAGTCCGGCCCGGGGGCCAAATACGGCCTGTTAGGCCATTCGGAGTGGCCTGCGGCTGGCTGGCCCACCCCTCCCTCTCCCTCCTTTGCCCCATTTTTTTAAAAAAAATCTTCTGCCAACACTGACACCACTGGGAAGCTTAGGCGGCTGGGCGGTCTGTCACCACCGGCACCGCAGGGGAATGTGTGGGGGTGGGCAGGCTAGCGGGCCTCTGCCACCGCCAAGGAGCTTTAGGGTGGGTTGGTGGGCAAGCCGTCGCCACTGCTGGGGAGCTTGGGGGGGTGCAAGTTTGCACAGATCGCCTCTTCCAAGGGGCGACCTGTGGCCACAGCTCCCTGTGCTTCCTTTGGTCCCCACCTTCCTTCTTTCCTCCCTCCCTTGGTCCCCACCTTCCTTCCTTCCTCCCTCCCTCCCTCCCTTGGTCCCCACCTTCCTTCTTCCCTCCCTCCCTTGGTCCCCACTTCCCTCCCTCCCTTCCTTGTTCCCCACCTTCCTTCCTTCCTCTCTTGGTTTCCACCTTCCTTCCTCCCCCCCTTGGTCCCCGCCTTCCTTCCTGCGGGTGGGGTTGCAAGGGGTCAGTGGGTGGGGCTTATGGGTCAGTGGGTGGGGCTTGCATTGGGGTGGCAGGGTCGGGGAGCAACCGGCCCCTGACACATTCTCAGCCACCAAATCTGGCCCTCCTTACAAAAAGTTTGGGCATCCCTGACTTAAGCCAATGGTCTGCAATGAGCACAGCTGCTCTGTTTAGAATAGCCTTAGAAATAAACCAGTGCAGGCTGCTGATCGCCAATGTTCTACGAGGACGTGGTGCATGAAGAAGAAGAATGTAAATTAATAAGGCTTCTGTTTCCCCTGCCTTAGTGGAAATGCAGGACTTGAAATGTCACTTAACCCCCTTTTCGGTTCCTAGCAACTGATATCACAAAGACAAGAGAGAAAGCATGAGGGTTGAGGACTGGTACAGTGATGTCCCAAACGTACTGCTTTTACCTCAGTTATATGATCACTGGGATGGGCTGCAGGTAGGTAGGACGTAGTGAAGGTAATGTGAAGGAGGCATGACCTGAGATCAAGAAAAACAACAGTCAGAAAAAGCATCCCAAGAGATGGAAAGATTGAAGTGAAAGAGAAAAGAAAAGAGGACGGCAAGACCATGCTAGGGCATATTACCTGTCCATGTTATTTGGCCTAAACTTCCTCAACTCATGATGAAACAGTATCCACCCTCTCTGGTGGGGGAAGCACTTTTAAAGTTTATTCTGCATCATGGCAGAATTTCTTACCAGAATTTCAGAGTGATGCCTCCTCTTTGCTTTAACTATGACCTCTCTATGGAGATCATACCTTATTGTATTTTTATTTATTTATTTATTTATTTATTTATTTATAGATTTATAGATTTATAGATTTATAGATTTATAAACCACACCAATTTTCCCAAGGGAACTCTGGGCAGTATACAAACCAAGCAAACAACAATTAAAAACACTTCAATACAAATCGAAAGGAAACATACCAAAAGAAGAAGAAGAAAAGGAAAATAATCTGACAAGAGGCGCAGACAAATAGTAGCAGCATGTGAAATGTCTGATTGGCCCACTGTTGCCACAACAGCTCTCTGCCGAGCCTAGATTGCACATCATGACAAGAGGGGGGTGACAACACCCTGTGGACAAAATCCTTACCAGAGGTTCCCCTCCCCTCCTGAAACAGAAGCAGTTCAAGATCAAGTCCTGATTTGCGAACATATGTGGGCTCAATTTCTTGACTTTTTCCAAAACTCATTTCTGATTGAACATGTATGACTTCTCAGCATCCCCAAAACATTTGTCTCCCATAATGTTATTATATGAAAATATAATTTACATTTTGTTTTCACATCTGTTGATTTGAATAGATATGTACAGATTTATGTTTGCCTTTCCCAAAAATCTAATAAGAACAGCCAGCAGATAGATCAGAAAGAAATATCCCTAGTCCCCCTGCTCTTTTCCAAAAGGAGACACTTTTTCTTATAGTTGACAAACCACAGCTTTTGATTTTCCAAGAGCTATATGCAGAAAGTCATGACAAATCTATGTCTGGCACCAAAGAACTAAAGGTATGGACACCAAAGCCACCATTGCAAACTTGCCAAACCCAGGTTTTTCCTACTGACTTACTTTTATGGCTGTCAGAAGTCATCAGCATTGACTGAAGGCACATGCCCAGGGGAAATTTAATTGTCTCATGTACTTCATTAAAGCAATAACTCTTGTGTATGGAGGGTGGGGAAATAACCTCAGCCAAATCTAGTAAATTTATTTCTGGCTCTACACTAAATTATACTCTCTGCACCCCATCTGCATTTGGAGGCTGTTGAGTCTCAAAGGGAGCACTTAAAACTGGCTATCTTTTAAAGAACACACAAAGATACCTAATTGGAAGGCTTGTGAAGTATAAAGAAATGTATTGATGTGCATGCAGGGAAAGAAAAACGGAACTGACTGTGAAAAAAAGAAGTAGTCTCACACACACATTGTAATTATAATTCTCATTGGACATAGAGGTAGGAGAACTCCACCAGGATTTATTTGGGTTGGCAGTTTCAAAAGAAACTGGAATTCACGTGGAAGGAAAAAACTTACTTTTCTCCACAAAGAGCACCTTTCAAACTAGTAAGTTTTAGCAAAAGCTTTGGTGGGCTGCTGCTGAATTAATTAGATCCAGCCCACAAAAGCATTTACCCAATAAAACTCAATCAGCTTTTAAGGTACCACAAGCCTCTTCTCTTTTTGTCTTTACTACATACAACACAATAACACAACTGCCCCCAACCTGAATTTATTCATTTGTTTTTATTTGTTAATTTATTTTTGCATTTCTAGACTGCTCCGATTTCCCCCAGGGGACTATGGGTGGTTTACAATGAAAGCCAAATACACCAAAACCAACACCTTGAACCATATCTGGGAGGCAACGGGTAGCCAATGCAGTCGAACCAGAATTGGGGGGATATGATCATATTGTCCCACACCAACCAGGAATCTGACCACCACATTTTGCACCTGCTGCAGCTACTGGACAAGGATCAAAGGAAGCCCCATGTAGACAGTGTTACAGTAATCTATCCTCAAGGTACACAGCAGTTGCACAACTGTCTGCAGGGAGTCACCCTCAAGGTACGGGTGAATCTAGGTGATAAGCCTAAATTGGGAAAAGGCTGACTTCGAAACAGCTGCCACCTGGTATTCCAGGGACAGAGCCGGATCCAAGACAATGCCCAGACTCCTCACTTTTTCACCTAGCTTGGAAGAGGGCCACTATACCCCCCCCCAAAGAACAGAACCTCAGTATTTATTTGTCGAATTTACTGACTTAAAGGGATTCCCTGTACACAATGGGCACCCCCTGACCCTCTGCCCAGATGCTAGACACAAAACCCGGAGGGAGAGCACAGCTGGGAGAGTGAAGCTCCCCCCTCAGCACCCACCCAGGTCTTGATCAGGAAGGTCAGGTAGGCCCGCTCATCCAAGATCAAATCATGGATGATAGGGATCCTATTATGCTCACACCTGGCATTAACTAGCACACAGGACAGGTTGGAGTTGCAGACAGACGGGCAACCTAGTAAGAGGCAGAGAGCTGGGGATCACAATGGGGGACAGGCACAAGTTGCCTAACCTGAGTTCTTCTAACCCGATGGACCCTCTGGCCCTTAGCGTATCTCCCATGATCCGACACCACCAAAATAGGAGCCCTAGCAAGCGACGGCAATTAGAGATGGGCACGACTAAAAAAAAATGGTTTTTTGTTTTTCGTTGAGGGGGTCCGTTTCGGTTTGTTTTCATTTTTCATTGGGTTTTACTGCAAATTTTTCATTTTCGTTTCGTTACCTAACGAAAATGAAAAATGAAAACGAAAATGAAAAATTTCTGTTTTGTTAGCATTCTTTTCAGTTCAATGTGTTTGCCGCAATGAAAACAAAAAACGGCGAAAATTTTCGTTTTGTTTTGTTTTTGAAAATTTTTTGTTTTTGTTTCGTTACCTAACGAAAACAAAAAAACGAAAACGGAAACGAAAATTTCGCTGAGTCGTGCCCATCAATTGAAACAACACATCATAGGGCAAGGACAAAAACATAATACAGCTAAAAAAAGAGAAAGCAACCAATCCCACCCCACCCTCAAGTGAATAAACACAACAAAATCCCACCCAAATGGGAAAGAGGGGGAAAACTCAGAACAATATACAAATACAAATACAAAAGCTAAACAACCATAAATAATAAGATAACCACTAAGTAAATCAACTAATCAAAATTGAAGTAACATAAACAAGAATATTTTCTTTACATTTTATGTCTTGCCACTTAGAATTTCCATAAACTCAGGGAAACAATGTGGATGCTGGTCCTTTAGGATACATGATATTTGGCCATCAATTTCTTCTAAATCAGTGCTGCTTAACTTTTGGCCCTCCACATGTTTTGGAATTTACTGAATGTCAACTGACAGAATGACAGAACAAGAAAGAGACAAAAAGAAAACATATATTTGCAAGAATCATCTTGCAAATATATGTTAACTGCCTCCCATTATGACAGTTGACAGTACTTGGCCAAAGCAAAGCAGGCAATTAAAACAGCTGCCCAGGTTACATAAGAACATAAGAACATAAGAAGAGCCATGCTGGATCAGGCCAAAGGCCCATCTAGTCCAGCTTCCTGTATCTCACAGTGGCCCCACCAGATGTGTTTGGGAGCGCATGAGACTAGATATCTGTTTCCTGCTACCACTCCCCTGCATCTGGCCCTTGAAGTACCGTGGTTTTAAGACTGGAGATTACACATCTCCATCATGGTTTGTAACCTGTGATGGACTTTTCCTCCAGGAATCTGTCCAACCCCCTTTTGAAGGCATCCAGGCCACATGCCATTACCACATCCTGTGGCAGGGAGTTCCACAGACTAACAACGCGCTGGGTGAAAAAATATTTTCTTTTGTCTGTTCTTACTCTCCCAGCCCTCAATTTGAGTGTGTGTCCCCTAGTTCTGGTATTTTGTGAGAGGGAGAAGAGCTTCCCTCTATCCACTTTACTCATGCCCTGCATTATTTTGTACGTCTCAATCATATCCCCCCTCAGGCGCCTTTTTTCCAGGTTGAACTTGGCATGACAAAGCCTAGTTGTAAAAAGATTGACACACAAACATGGCTTTGGACAGACGACGTTGAGGTGGAGGTCCATTAGAAAAAGCGGCCCTATCATGTTTTTATAGCTGAAAACACAGCTGTCAACTGGCAGAAGTACTGTGATGCTTGACACAGTGCAAAGAAAGCAGTAGCTACAACAAACTCTGTGTACCTGGGGAACTGTACAGAAACCTTGATATGTGTGAAGGCAAATGTGGCATCTACCAGCTAGTGAAAGCCTGTCACAAAAGGACTGAGGATACTGAGAGATTTCACATTGTCAATGATGAGAATGGAAAGATGATCAATGATTGTGTCAAAGCAACAAAGTGCTGGCGGGGTTACTTCGAGAACGTTTCCATCAAAAGTTCCTGCACCCCCAATCCCACAGTTTTAGGGCCTGTGCAACCTATCACATCTGATGAAGTTGCTGTGGCAAAGACAAAGCTATGGGACCAGATGATGTGGCAATGGAACTGCGGAAGTTGCAACACTAGAACCTCTGTAACTGGCTGATAGAACTCTTTAACCCAATTATGTTAGAGACGAAGATACCCAACAATTGGCAACAAAGCACAACAGTGCCAGTCTGTAAAAAGAAGAGGAAACCTGCCAGATGCACCGACTACAGACCAATTAGATTACTTTCACTTACAGTGGTACCTTGTATAAAGGAATTAATTCGTTCCAAATGAAATTATGTTAAGCAAATTTTCCTTTACACAAATTCCCATAGGAATGCATTGAAAACAGAGTGATCCCATTTTTATGTTGTACGGATTCTCCCCATAGGTGATTATGTTAAGCAAATTTCCCCTATCTCCAGAATTTTTTATGTTGTACAAATTTTATGTTATACAAGCTGTTTGTTATACAAGGATCCACTGTACTCTTTAAATCTTTGAGTGAGTCATCAACACAAAAATCTGCACCATAGTCTAACTAATTGTCAGTCAAGCTGGCTTCATTAAGAACTGTGGAATGATAGATGCAATCCATGCTGCCCAGTTGCTACTTTTTAACGGGGAGAAATCGAAACCAGTGCATGCTGCTTTACTTGACCTCACAAAAGCATTTGACTGAGTCCCACATGATGTCATCTGGTATGCAGTGCAACATCATGGAATTCCAGAGGAACTTGTTAGTTGGTTCAATCTGCTCTACAAGTCCCTGAAGAGCTGTATGCAGGGTGCTACTGGTTCATTGAAAGATTTTCATATCATAGTTGGGGTACACCAAAGATTGGCACTCTCACCACTTCTTTTCATGATTATGGACATAGTCCTTCAATATCTGCAGAATTCAGTGCCATGGATGCTCCTTCATGCTGATGATGTCATGATTGCATCAGAGTGTAAAGCAGATGTTGAGCTCCAAGCCCAAGTTTGAAGTAACCATCTGACAAGGTTTGGCCTGCACCTGAATGTGAGGAAGACTGAATATCTGACAACCAACCTAAATGAATGTGGTACAATCCAAATGTATCATATTGACCTACCAAGAACTGAGGAGTTCAAAAACCTCAGTTCCACAATCACAGCCGATGGGAGTCTGAATCACAAAGTCACATCAAGGATCAAGAGTGCCTGGCTAAAGTGGTGTACAACCTCAAGTGTCATGTGTGACAAAAAGATCAGCAACCATTTGAAGTCAAAGATCTATCACACCATTGTATAACCTATTGCGCTCGATGTTACAGAATGCTGGCTGGTGACTAAAGAAGTTTAACATTGACTTAGTGGCAGACCTCCGTCCTCACACAAATGGATCATGTGCACAATGATGACATCCAGTCAAAATTCAGCATTGCACTTATCGCTGACAAGCATGAAACCTGACTGCGTTGGTTTGGACACATCTTGCATACCAATGAGGAAACTCTGGCCAAAAAGGGTCTCACTCTGGAGGTCAGTGGATCCTGACAGAGGGGACAACCAAAACTGTTGGATGAACACCCTTGGCAACAACATGAAGTTGTCCTGCATTCATCTGGACTTAGCACATCACTGTGCCAAGTGGAAGGCCAAAACAAGAAGAGCAGACCCCATCACCAAATGGTACAAATTTGAAGAAGAAGAAGAACTTGCTAAAACAACACCTCTGTCATTATATCCATCACTGTCATTACATCCATCAGATATATATATATATTTAGGAACATTCAAGCTGTTGATTTAAATCTAAAAAGGTCTACAATTCTGGGTCCTCCACCTCACATACAGGGAAAAGGCCTCCTCTTATTTATTCATTCATTTTTATTTATATTTATAGACCATCCGATTTTCTGTGAGGAATTCTGGGCAGTTTACAAACAAACAAATAGAGTTTATTTGTAAACAAACAAACAAATAGAGTGAATCTAAGTAATACGAGGCACATCACAATATTCTAAAATTATTGCATCTGCTTACCATACTGGGCCAGAAAGGACATACTGAAATCTATTTATCTTTAAAGCAAAATACCATGTAAATTGTATTTGTACTTCCTTAATGAAACAACCTTGGAATTCTTCATTAGTGTTAGAGAGATAAAATCCTGATTACATTTTTCTCAAGGGCTAAAAGAAGAATTTCTCCATGCTTCTTGTCTTCTGCTTTTTGGATGAGAGTTTTCACATATGAGAATAACATTTGTCAAGTTTTCAGTGGAAATTGCATAAGTTCAGCAAATAGCACAAAACTATCCCAGGTCTTTTCTTACTCCATGAATGTTTAAAAATTTCGAAGTAGCAGATGTGGTGTGTGCCTCTTTTAGCTCTTTTAGCCAGTCACTCTCTGCTTCCTGTAGGCATACTTTGTATTGCAAAGGAATAATCAAGTAGAGGAGAAAAACAAAGGTGTCATTTGCTTTATAAGTATTTAACCCCATGATTACCAATACTTAATTTCTGAGAAGAGTATGACATTGTGTGTATGGAAATAATACATATATGTATTGTACTGTTCTCAGTATACTGTGAGTTACATCAGTCTAACTAGTACTGCTCAAGGGAGGAGCAATTTTGCTCAGACCTTTAAGTCCAGGAGTTTTGCAAGCAAGGCCTTAGGCTTAGAGATACAGGAAGCTGGGCTTTGTTGCTTCTGGGAAGAGGACACCTTGAGATTAGAGGCTTCCTGGCCTTAAACATCTCAGCTTACTATTGGTTGAAATGTATACACTCTGACAAAATGTGTTTTTATAAATGATGTTTCACTTGATTATAAATAAAGATAGGCATGAATAAGTGAATTAGTGATTTTTGACAAATTTTGCCATTAGTTCTTTAATTCGTGTCTATCTCTAATGATAAATACACACTATACATGCAGGAATGTATAATGGAGAGGCATTCTATCTGAAGGGAGCCAAGGACACAGAAAGTCTGAGTGTGGTCAGGAGACAAAATGGTCACATAGCTGTTCATTCCACCTGACTAAAGGCTGATGAGAAAATATTTTTCAGTCTGCTAGCAACATGCTTAGTGCTCTATAATGCTTTTCATTTTGTACTTTCTTATTATAATAACTCTGGTGTTCTTCAATGTATTTTTAAGAAAGCTTTTGTGCTTTTAAAATTTTGCTGGTTTCTACTTTTAAATGGAGCTGCCTAGATGCCCTAAGCATATCCGATCTCGCCTGATTTCAGAAGCTAAGCAGGGTCGGCCCTGGCTAGTACTTGGATGGGAGACCACCAGGGAGTACCAGGTGCTGTAGGCGCCTGGAATAGGAACTGGAAACCCACTCCAGTATTCCTGCCAAGAAAACGCCATGGGCATGGAGCCACGAAGAGTCAGTCACGACTGTAACGACACAACACACACACACTTTTAAATGAAATACTGTGTTATAGAGAGAAATCCTGTGCCTTTAGATGCTATGAGTTCCTGTGTTTTGATGGTTTGTATTTTTATTTAAATGTGGCCGAAGTTCCTGTCTGGACTTTGTATAGCTGGTTACAGGGATCACCTTGTTACAGCAGCTCCACTGGCTGCCAATCAGTTCCCAGGCATGATTCAAAGTGCTGGTTTTAACCTAAACAAACGGCCTGGATTCAAATACCTTAAAGGTCGTATCTTCCAGTATTAGCTGGCTTTGGTGCAAAGATCACCAGGAGAGGCCTTTCTCTCAATCCTACCACTTTCACAGGTGAGGCTGATGAGAGCACATGAGAGAGCCTTCTTTGTTGCTGCTCCCAGACTTAGGAACTACCTCCCACAGGAAGCCAGACTGGCCCCATCTTTGCTGTCCTTCTGCAAACAGGCAAAGACTCTGAAGTTCTCTTCAGACATGCTCTGACTGACTAGTTATCAGAGTGCTTGTTGTTTTGTTTTGTTTTGTTTTGTTTGAAATGGATTGTTGCACCTTTCATTTTCTGCTTTAGTAGTTTCTGCAACAGTGAATACATTTCCCTTGTGTATCCAATTTTTTTTCCAGATCCCTTGTGTTCTGTATCATTTTAAAAGTGTTATTAAGAAGGCTGGTCTAAGAATTTATGAATTAGCTTTATTCCTCATAAACATCACTGGGTAGTAGAGATGGGCACGACTCAAAAAATAATTTTTCATTTTTCGTTTGTCGTTTTGGGGTCCGTTTCGGTTCGTTTTCGTTTTTCGGGGGTTTTTGCGCATTTTTCGTTTTCATTTTCATTATGAAACAGAACAAAAAAACAAAACAAAAACGAAATTTTTTTCGTTAGCGTTAGCGTTCTTTTCGTTGGAATGTGTCTGCCACAACGAAAACGAAAAACAGGGCAAATTTTTTTTGTTTCATTTTCATTTTCGTTTTGTTTTATGGAAAATTTTTGTTTTCGTTTTCGTTGCGTAATGGAAACAAAAAACGAAAACGAAAATGAAAATTTTGCTGAGTCGTGCTCATCTCTACTGGGTAGTTTCATTTTGCTAAACCAGAGATAGGCAGAGCAGTAGCACGTTTGGATACACTGAGTTATATACACTTTTGTACATGATAAATACCATACCTTCTTATTGTGTGTCTGCTGCTGTTTTTTGTTCAGGGCTCTGTCTACAGAAGACATAAAATGACTGCATGGTATTTAAAGCAGAAAAACAGAGAATTCTTTATTGAAAAGGAAATATTTTCAGGATGTATTTCAGCTTATCAAATGAAGGAAGTAATAGACTTTTTGCTTGACTCCTTTAAAAAAGCATAGATATGTTATCTTTGTGCTAAAAATATCTACCTGTTTCTTTAATCTCTCACAGATTAATCTTGCTTCTTTTCTGTGGTGCCATGAAATAAACGTCTGGCAAGTTAGAAAATAAAATTCACAGTGAGCTGCCAGTGTCAGTGACTATAAGTATTTCTGAACCAGGGTGATTCCACTCCCCTTCCTTTTTCATGAATCAGAAACAAAATAAAAAGAATGCTGAGACTTATCACAAAGGTAGGCGCCTGATCAGGCAGCAGAAGCTGCTGGCGGGCTCAGTCAAACTGTGCCGTCTACCCTAGAAAATGCCGTCCAAATGAAATCTAAGAAAATAATTAAAAGCAGGATGTGTGGGCAGAACCATTGATAACATAATCAGGTGGAAATGCAACTTCCTTTGTAAGATTGATTTTGGACCTGAATCTAACATTTTCAGGAAAGGGAAAAAAATCTTTTGAACCTGAAGTTTCAGATGTTTGTTCTGAGACCAGAAAAGAAATGCCTTTATTGTTTATACCACTTCTTTTTTTTTCAAATTGGACATTAATCAAAGAAGTTATTTTGAAACTAGGAGGGGGGTGTTCACTTTCTCTCTGTGTGTGTGTGCGCGCGCGTGTGTGTGCATGTGCGCATTCATGTGTTCTTTTTGTTTGCCTCTGCTTGTTGCCTTTCTTAATTCTTCACCCAACCGGTTTAACAGTGTGAATGAGAGATTCGCTTTGAATCCACTCGTTAGTTGCCTAGTTGCCAATGGATTTAATGCAACCCCCTAAAAATGGGTATGCACAACTGGACTCATCATATTCACATGATGATGATGATGATGATGATGATGATGATGATGATGATGATGATGATGATGATGATGTGGCATAAAGAAACCAAGTTAATTGTAGCTGCCCGCATCTGGCTCACACTGGGCCACAGTGTCCAGGCAGGGAGCTGATGTACTGTAGAAAAAATAGCTTAAGGTACCATAAACAAAAATGGTAAGATGACACCTCCAAAAGATCGGCAACTTGTTAGGTCCAGGGGTGAAATTCTCCCTGCTCCCTAACAGATATCAGTCTCAAAGAGACTGGAAGAGCAAAATTGATTTCCAGTGTCATTTCTGATTAATTCTGTGCCTTGTGGCCTCCTGTGATTAGATGCAACAGATACTGATAGCACATGGAAAGGGTGAATATTGGAAGGACCACTAATTTAAATCACCTCCAAAACAATAGAACATATAGCATTCTCAGTTTGTCATACTTGCTAAAAGTCTTCCAGTGAAGGACATTCTCTGCTTACGAATGGAAAAATCAACCAAAGATGCCCATTTATTTGACAGCCAAATGGTTTCTTGGTTGTTTGCTTGTTTTTAAGGCCACTTAATGGTTGACCAGCTGTCTACTAACCATGAATAACCACACTACACAAATTGTGATCATGTTTAGATGTGCTGTCGATGTCGACTCATATGAAGGACACAGGTTATCCATTGGGACTTGTCTTGAATAAAAACCGAGTGGGGGGCTGAACTGTAATTTTAGGATGTGCTGGTCGAACCATTCTATTTATAAATCAAAAACAGCTGTACTCTTGGAGGGCCATGCAGCTTTAGTGACTTAAATGCATCTGGTGGGAATATGTTGACATGGTCACATTATGATGATGACTAGATTTTCTCAATTCTGATGATAGGGCAAACCCTTGAAGGCAATTCTTTGTCAAAATAAATATAATTTGTTTTTACCATCAGTAATCTCATTGACACAGAAGACATAGTGCAGGCTGTGAGGACCTCACCTTAGCAGTGCACATTAGTCAAGTATAGTTAAAGTCCTTGACTAAGACCACAGTTTACAGACACTTTTATTTTAAAGCTTGCTGTTGACATCAAAGTAATAACTGCAAACTCAAGAACAGTTTGGGTGGCCTCACTAGCCCACTGGAGTAAGGGACAAGTCCTGTGTAATGGGTATGGAAAACGTAAGGAAAGGAACATAAAAGTAAAAGTAACCTGTAATGCCCAAAAAGATTCTCAATGAAAGTTTAACCTTCTTCCAGCTAGTGATGGGAATTCTTTGGGTTGAGCTCATGCCATCTGAGAAAATCTCCAGCAAAATCCCGTCTTTTTTTAATTCCACATTAAAATAAAATGTATGTGCTTACCCTGTGCGTGAAAGAAATTAAGCATACTGTAATTCTAAACACTGCAGGGTCCTTGACTCTATCTCATTTTTCCTTTCTTATGCCAGTGTTTTTGCTTCTCCATTCTTGCTTTATTTCTTTAGCTGCTGCTTGGACAGGCAAAGAAACCTGAACACAGTGATACCATAACATCACCAAAATGCTGTTTTATTGGTTATTTCTCTGCTTGTGCAGCAACCCTATTTCTACCACTTGCATGAGAGGAGTTACACTTCTCTTTTGTGCACATGTACAATTTGTGGTTTTCAATGAGGTGATCTCTATGGGCGCTTTTACACGACCCCTAAAATCCAAGGCAAAGGCCTCCCAGATCTGGAGCTCAAAATGTTTTCCCACCAGCTGCGGACTTTAACCAAATTAAGTATGACCACGACCACCTAAGCGTGCCCCAGCACACTTTTCAAGTACCTGGTCTCCAGAGATAAAAAATCTTCCAATGTGGATTGTAAAGCTGTGGATGCCAGGCTGGGAGCCTTCTGTTTGTTTTTGTCAGCGTCACCCCTTTAAGAGACAAGAATTCCTACGGGGCTGCTTGGACGGCAGACAGGGTGAGCTTTTCTCTCTTTTTTTTTCTCCCTCCCCTCGCCACAGACAGGAGCAATGGAGATTGGAAAGGTGGGAACACAGGAAGAGGGACAAACCCCATGATCTCTGGTCCAAATTTAAGTTGCAGGCAGATTTTAGAGGTTGTGTAAAAGTGCCTATCTTGCAAAACTGCATGGCAGAGGTTGCTAATAGACATGGGCACGACTTGGCGAAATTCTCATTTCCATTTCCGTTCCTCGTTTCCATTACGTAACGGAAACGGTAAAGACAATTAAGCCGTCAGAACTCAAACTCGAGCCGATAAAAGAAAAATTGGGTCTGATTTGTCATCGTCGTTCATGGCATCGCGGCGATCGCGCGATGCCAAGCGGCACAGAAAAAAAGTTTTAAAATTAAAAAAAAACCGCTTCCCGGCCAAAAAAGCAGGCGAAAATATGCCTGCCTCAGTGAGGGCACCTACCAGAGGGGTGGTTTCTGGGGGAGGGTCCCCGGCCTCCCCCCCTCTCCCTCTCCTGTCCTGGGCTGCTCTGGTGGGGGTCATCCTCATCGTCTCGCCACGACATGTGGTGCGGGGGGATCCAAAATGGCGAGGCGACCGCAATATTTATTTTGAAATCGTGGTCCAAAAACACACCAAAGCACCACAGAAACATGCAAAAATTAGGTATTTTAACTGCCTGAATTTTTACAGTAGCAGCAGTGGGTTTTTCTTGCAATAAAACGCCTTCATTGATTTTATTTTATTTTATTTTTATTTTTATTTTTTTACACCTGCACAGTGCGCAATGATGGGCTGGCCATGGGATGGGACCATGCAAATTTTTGGAGCCATTCCACCAATTGCATGGTCACTTGGCCAGGTTTTGACCGAGACTTCTGGGATGTGCCAGTCGGGCATAAAAAGCCCACTAACCCTAGCCCTAACCCTAACCCTAACCCTAACCCTAACCCTAACCCATACACCAGTACACTGTCCTTCTTAGTGGGTCAGAGGCACCCAGAAGTGCAGCCCACTAACTCACCCTAACCTTACCCATAACCCTAAGCCTAGCCCTTGCCCTAACCCCAACCCTAAGCCAGATCTGTACTCGCATTACGCAAGTACACTTCCCTTCTTAGTGAGCCAGAGGCGCCCAGAGGAATTCCTCTTTCACCTCGCTCACCCAGTCCAACACCAGTATGCCAGTATGCTGTCCTTCTTAGTGAGTCAGAGCAAAGGCACCCAAAAGAGAGGTGCCTCGCCCTCTGCCACTTGGTACGCGATGGCTACACGTACCCTTCCTTTTCCTTTCCTAGCGGGCCAGAGGAAGCACCCACCCCACAGAGGTGCCTCCAGGAGCCCGCTAAATACCTACACATTACCCTTCCTTTCCTTTCCTAGCGGGCCAGAGGAGGCACCCACCCCAGAGAGGTGCCTCCAGGAGCCCGCAAAATGCCTATGCGTTACCCTTCCTTTCCCTTTGTAGCAGGCCAGAGGAGGCACCCACCCCAGAGAGGTGCCTCCAGGAGCCCGCTAGCCCTACCCCCCTAAACCAGTACTAACGACAGATGACAAACGAAATGACAATTTTTTGAAAAATTTCGCGATAAACGGAAATGAGCCGAAACGGGCCGGCTCCGACACACGACAACTCGAAACGTCATTTTTCCTGGTCGTGCCCATCTCTAGTTGCTAAAGCAACTGCTGTTCCTTCTGTCCATGCAGTAATCATAGTCTACACTTGTTACTGGATTGTATATAAAGGCCAAAATCCTGTTGCTTACCATTGTCCTTGTTCAGTTGTTTAGTCATGTCTGACTATTTGTGACCCCATGGACCAAAGAACACCAGGCCCTCCTGTCTTCCACTGCCTCCCGGAGTTCGGTCAAATCCATGTTGGTTGCATCGATAACACCATCCAACCATTTCATTCTCTGCCATCCCCTTTTCCTTTTGCCTTCAATCTTTCCCAACATCAGGGACTTTTCCAAGGAATCCTCTCTCCTCATGAGGTGGCCAAAGTATTTGAGCTTCAGCTTCAAAATCTGTCCTTCCAGTGAACATTCAGGTTTGATTTCTTTAAGGATGGATAGGTTTAATCTCCTTGCAGTCCAGGGGACTCTCAAGACTCTCCTCCAGCACCACAGCTCAAAAGGGTTGAATTTGCAGCGATCAGATTTATAGTCTAGCTTTCATTTCCATACACCACTAGGAGAAAAGCCATAGCTTTGAATATCCAGATGTTTGTTGCCAAAGTGATGTCTCTGCTTTTTCAGATGCTGCCTAAGTTTGCCATTGCTTTCCTCCCAAGAAGCAGGTGTCTTTTAGTTTCATTGCTGCAGTCGCCATCTGCAATGATCAAGGAGCACAAGAAAGTAAACTCTGTCATTGCCTCAATTTCCTCCCTCTCTATTTGCCAGGAGGTGATGGGACCGGTGGCCATGATCTTAGTGTTTTTGATGTTGAGCTTCAGTCCATTCTTTTCACTCTCCTCTTTCACCCTCATTAAGAGGTTCTTTAGTTCCTCCTCACTTTCTGCTATCAGAGTAGTATCATCCGCCTATCTGAGGTTGTTGATATTATTTCCAGCAATCTCAATTCCAGTTTGTGATTCATCCAGACCTGCCTTTTGCATGATGTACTCTGCATATAAGTTAAATAGGTAAGGTGACAGTATACAGCCTTGTCGTACTTTCCCAATTTTAAACCAGTCAGTTCCATATCCAGTTCTTACTGTTGCTGCTTTTCCCATACATAGATTTCTTAGGAGACATATAAGGTGGTCAGGCACTCTCATTCCTTTCAGGACTTGTCATAGTTTGTTGTGGTCAACACAGTCAAAGGTTTTTTGTGTAGTCAATGAAGCAGAAGTAGATTTTTTCTGGAATTCTCTAGCTTTCTCCATAATCCAGCACATGTTGGCAACTTGATCTCTAGTTCCTCTGCCCCTTTGAAATCCAGCTTGCACTTCTGGGAGTTCTCTGTCCAAATACTCCTGAAACCTGCCTTGTAGAATTTTGAGCATAGCCTTGCTAGCATGTGAAATGAGTGCAATTGTACAGTAGTTGGAACCAGGGCCGGCGCTTCCATTAAGGCGAACTAGGCAGTTGCCTAGGGCGCCAAAATGGAGAGAGGCTGCTGGACAGCCTGCCGCCCCCCGCTGCCCCCCGCCGCCGGCCACCGCCGGCCGTCCCCCCACCGCCCGCCAGCTGCCCATCGCCGGCCACCCACTGCCCCCGCGTCCATCGCCACCCACCCCCACCCCGCCCCCTGCCCCACCTGCCCACCCCCTGCCCATCGCCTAGGGCACAAAAAACCTAGCACCGGCCCTGGTTGAAACAGTCTTTGGCATTGCCCTTCTTTGGGATTAGGATGTAGGCCGATCTTTTACAGTTCTCTGGCCACTGATGAGTTTTCCACATTTGCTGGCATATTGCATGTAGCACCTTAACATCATCCTCTTTGCCATCACCTCCACTAGTCTTGTTGTTTGCAATGCTTTCTAAGGCCCACTTTGCTTCACTTTCCAGGATATGGCTCAAGGTCAGCAACCACACTATTTTGCTTACCATAGTATGTCACAACTGGAGCAAGTCCATTCAATCAGTGGCAATTTGATCCATCATTTCCTCTGTAAATTCCCCAGATTCAGTGGCCCTACCCTAGTTGCAACATACAATGCTAAGCAAGAGGATTTCAGCCAGTGTGTAAACCTGGCCCTCTGAGGATTGCCCTTTTGAATGTATTTTTTAAAGCAAATACTAGATAACTTCTTCAAGACAGTAACATTAATTACAGGTTTAGGTAGGGGATGCCATTTTTGATCTCTAAGAAGATCTCTAAGTGTGGGCTGGATGAATCAAGTGGATACACAATTGGTTACAGAATTGTACTGGGAGTGTGATGATTAATGGCTCCTTCTCTGAGTGGGGGGAGGTAACAATTTGGATACCCTAAGGCTCAGTCCTGGCTCTGGTGCTCTTCCACATTTTTATTAATGACGTGGAGAACGAAGCAGACGGACTGCTTGCCAAATGTGTGGATGACAAAAAATAGGGTGGAATAGCTAATATCGTGGAAGGCAGAAACAAAATTCTAAATGATCTTGATAGGCTGGAGCACTAGGCTGAAACCAACAGAATGAAATTTGACCATGACGTGTGCAAAGTACAGCACCTCAGAAGAAGGAACCTAATGCACATTTACAAGATGGGTGACACAATTACAAGTGGTGAGTGTTCCAACACTGGAGGCATTCCAGAAACATTTGGCCAACCAGCTGGCAAATATCCTTTGATAAAGAGATAAAGTTCCTGGATATGCTAAATGATTGTTCGCTGGAACAGATGGTTGAAGACCCAAGTAGAGGTACAAGAATTCTTGACTTGATCCTGAGTAATATAAAAGTAAGAATCCAAAAAAAGTATCAAAACCTTAACTTATCTTAGCAGACATCAATCATAGTTTTATTTCCCTAAAAATAACAAATCTAAGTCATCTGATTACATTCAAGATTTCTCCTAAACTAACTTTTCCTACTCTACCTAACTGAGGTGAGCTCCATTGCTCAAAGCGATCCTAAGCATAATCATGGTTTCTATCTGTCCTCTTGTCTTCCTGCTTGAAGCTTCCAGATATCACGTGACATAACTGACCAGTGATAGCTAACCATGCCCCGCGCTGCTAGCTTGCTATGACTATTTTTCTACATACCTTAGATAAGGTCTAATACAAGCCCAAAATGTGCACTTAATATCCAGCTTAACAACTCACACCATGTCCCCTCATGCTTATTTCCGCTCAGGCATTATAGCTTCCTTAACCATGGGGAAAATATTGTGGCTGATTTTTAAACTACTTGCTTTCACCTCAAGTTTTATAGCCCCTATATCCAATGAAGAGTTCTAAAGAATTCAAAGCTCATTTTATGCAATATTTTAGTGACCCCAAAAGATATTACCCGGCGCTAAACTGAGTTTCTGTGAATGGAATACACAGTCAGTTTGGGTACTTCTTTTTAAACTCTTAATGGTAAGCATTGTCCTGTAACCTGCTATAGCCAATCAATTTTAGTTAAGTTCATCTCATTTCATATACAAGAGTAGAACAGGTGATACCTTTAGGCTACTAGAAAAATAACAAAAAGTTGCTAATAATTCAAGGGCAAAATCCCTCTTCTTCAGAGCTGTACCAACAGGTTAAAGCATGGCAAAAGATGTAAAGTCTTGTTGGTACAGCTCTGAAGAAGAGGGATTTTGCCCTTGAAATATTAGCAACTTTTTGTCATTTTTCTAGTAGCCTAAAGGTATCACCTGTTCTACTTTTGTACAGTAGTACCTTGTATAAAGGAATTAATTCGTTCCAAATGAAATTATGTTAAGCAAATTTTCCTTTATACAAATTTCCCATAGGAATGCATTGAAAATGGAGTAATCTCATTTTTATGTTTTATGGATTTGCCCCATAGGCGATTCTGTTAAGCAAATTTCCCCTATCTCCAGAATATTTTATGTTGTACAAATGTTATGTTATACAAACGGTTTGTTATACAAGGTTCCACTGTATTTGGTTTTTGTAATGGCTGTACAGCTCCTCAATTTGTTTTGCTCATTTCATATAGTCATTTATGTTTGTGCCACATTCTAGCTTGATTTGCAAGACATCATATTGCTTTAATCTATATTTCTTTTCAATAGGAATGCATAACTAAGGACTGCCATTTGCAAATGTATAGTATAAGAACTTTGCAGAAACATCTACAGTTGATTGACTCACTGAGTTTGTAGGAGAGTTGGTTGGTTGGTAGAACACGGTCTTTGCTTTTTGTGTGATGTCTTGAGCAAGAAACACAACCTGAACCTCTGATAGATGTTGAGAAGGACAAGAGAAGGGGAAAACTGAGTTCATAATTCGTAGATATTTACACCATTGCCAGTTTCTTTCATGATACAAAGGCATTAGTGAAAGTGACAGGAACAACTTATGAGCCATTTACTTGGGCTATCTAGAGGGATTTAATCTCTCTAGAGTCACGGAGTTGAGTATTCACTGGGAATTGGTGCTACTGTGATAGGCCATATCTGAAGGCCTGGAGTGCAGAGATAAGAGTTTAAGTCTAGCTGGAATTAGAAGCAATAGAATTAACTAGATTGGCATGCTGTAAACCTTTTGGTTCATATCCTGAAATGCCTCCGGATAGCAGTTCAGATCTCTTCCCGATGGATTTTTGGCCTTGGGACCCATGTGGCTGACAAACATTAATAATGCCAAGGACTTTCTCAGTGTGTGTGTACACAATAAAGCCATCTATATGTGATTCAATGTGCATTCTTGTGGCTTTAAAATGTTACAGTGACAACCCCCCCCCAATGTCACTGCTCATTTTCCAGTTCAGTACTTCTCTCCCTTTAAAAAAAAAGAGGATTGGGGAAATGTTTAAAACGGCAGTGCTTTTATAGCAATTGAGGCTAATTATGGCCACAACTGGTATTTGTTTATCACTTTGAGATAACTGAGGATGCCATATTGAAAACTCTGAAGGATTCACACTGGAATAATTTATCTCCAAAAGCCTGTTGACTTTTCTCCCCAGAGTTATAAAATGATGCATGAGCATCAACTGTTGTCTTATTTTGATCCACCCAACCCAGTGCTGGCTAATTTGACAGACAGGATTCAAAAAGCCACAGGCAATTTCCCCACCCCCTCCCATAGTTTTGCTATCAGATGCTTTTTAACTGTTGCTACAGGGGATTGAACCCAGGACCTCCTATGTATAAACACACATGCTCTATTATTAAGCTGCTGCTCCTTCCTCTGACTGGAAATGTAGCAGCTGTGATGTTTCTGCAAGCCCATCAGCTGTTCTCTGCCAAATTGCAGGATACACTACAGTCTTCCATCCACATGACTGGGTGAGGGGCCACTCACTTTACTGATCTTTTGTTCAATTTTGTACAACTATAGTTTTATCTTGCATATCTTTTATATTGTGTGGTTTTAAATTTTGTTTAAAAACTGTTTTAAATATTGAACTCAAGGCAAGACACACAATTGAGAAAAGAAAACTTTTGAACTAAAGAGGCAAAAAAGGTTCTCTCCTTGCAGTTGGCTCCCATACTTTTCACTCCTCAGCCCAATATATGGTTACAGGAGGTGTTTCTAGCTGGACAGCTCTTAATGCTACCAAAAATGTTGCACATCTATTCCATGTAAGTGTAGGAAATACCAATTTTACACCATACAATTTTGCAAGTGACTTAGGGCAGTTGCACAATAACAGCTGTAGTTTCAAAGGCCGAGCATCTCTCTAAACTCAAGTTATCATAAAAAAAAAAAATCATTCCCTTCCATTGACCCTGCTGGAAGCCTTTTTGCTTTTCCACTACAAAACAGTAGCCATTTTATATGCAGCATCAGTCTTTCCTTGCAACATGTAGCTCCTCTAATGCTTGGGGAGAAGAGCTGTTCACAGGAGGCTCCACATTAAGTTTAAATGTAGGGCCATATAGAATCTTTCACATTTTTCTGCGTAAATAGTTTTATACATCATTATTGCTTTCTTTAAACTACTATATGAATCATGTATTTTAACAGTGATTTGCAAATGTAAAATATTAATTGTGCATGCTGCTTTCCCCTGATTTTAATAAACCTTCTATTTTGCCTGTTTTCATGGATGTTTTCAGCTTTCGTTTCTTTAGCAATGATGCACAGATATTTTTCTTCATCACTCAGAAAGATATCCTCTTGAGGTGCTGACTGTGCAAATCTCAAAAATGGCAATCTGTCTTGTTTTCCTATTGTACATTATGTCTGTGAAGATTCTCAGTCAACCAGATGTTGAGTCATGGCAACTGGACTTGTTTTTCTTGAGAGATAGAAACGTTTCGCTGCTCATCTAAACAGCTTCATCAGACTGAATACAGCTAATTGCAAGTCCTCCATTTTAGAGTCCTCTTTGACCTCTTGTCACCCTGGTCTGAAATAGGCTCATAAGATGAATAATGGCCTGAATAGACTTGTTAGGTAGACAACAGTCAGTAGCCTTAAGGTGAACAGTAGCCTAAGGCAGTGATGGCGAACCTTTTAGAGACCAACTGCCCAAATTGCAATTCAAAACCCACTATCTTTTTTTTTGCAAGTGCCAATACAGTAATTTAACCTGTATACATGTGGCTATGAAGGGGCGATGCCGGGTGCCCACAGAAAGGGCTCCGAGTGCCACCTTTGGCACCCGTGCCATAGGTTCGCCATCAGTGGTCTAAGGTGTTGAAACCCCTAAAGTATGGGTCGTTAGCTATGGCCTTGGTGGTGATGCCTTTTTGATTTGTCTGGGTCTTGTGGAAAGCACAGCCTGATAGGTAGCAGATAGACTGTGCCTGAGCCCCCCACCTCTGTTCAGGGAGGGGTTTTCAATGCTCACATGAATGGTTTACCTGACCCCTCTCTCAAACCACCTATCTTCTCTGTCTCTAATATGTGTACATCCTCATACTTGAATGAGTGCCCTTTGTCCTTCAAATGGAGGTATACTGCTGATTCTGGTCCTCAGCTGTTACCCCTCTGATGCTGGGCCATCCTTCTGTTTAATGGATGTTTAGTTCCTCCAATGTAGAGGTCTGCACACTCCTCACGGCATTGGAGCGCATATACTTTATTGCTCCTTTTTTGTTTTGGTATCGGGTCTCTTGGGTGGACAAGTCTCTGCCTTAGTGTGTTTGTGGGTTCGAAATAAACAGAGATGTGGTGTTTGCAAAAAAAAAAAAAAAAAAAAAACCCTTTTCAGCTTTTCAGACACTCCAGCCATGTAGGGAATGACCATGTTCTTCCATTGGCTCTGGGTCTCATGCTGATCCCTTGTTCTTCAGGGTTGGCACACTGATTTGTTGAAGGCCCACTTTGGATATCCACAGGCCTTAAGTGCATGTAATCTTGATTTTACAGCCTTGATACACAGTATCTGAGGAGTTGTGATTAAACATCATACAGTTGTTAAAAGACAGACCTATAGAAGCATGTTGGATAGCTTTTAGGCAGAAATTTGCACATGAAAACATTTAATTTAAAGTCATTCCGACCAGGCTTGTAATGTTTTTGTGTGCAAATATCTGCCTGAAAACTATCCTACATGGTTCCCATGATCCATCTTTTAAAATTGTCATGTACTGAACTTCCTGAGATGGGATATAAATCTTTTGTCTGACTGCGAGGTGTATGACTTAGATACAGCTGCGGCTGTGTCGCATTCATTTGGAATGACATGAATTTCACTTCTTTCTTAGGAGTGGAACAATGTTACCCCCCCCCCTTGTCCTCATACACAATGTTTAAGAAAAAGACATGGGTGTCAGTAGTTATATTTTAAACCAGTTTTAATTATTTGGAAATATTCTTATGTGTGCTGTAGGGAGCGACTATTTTGAGAGCTTTGATTTATTACCTCTTGTGTATATTTTAGTATGCCACAAATTATTTACATGGCAGTGCAGTGCAAGTTATTTACAAGACAAGGCCACTAATTATTGTTCTTAATAGCATAAATGCAAATTAAAGTCCTTGATTTGTATATTGAGTTGTCTTAGTGGGTACATATGCAAATATGTCTTATTATGAGTTTTTTAAGTAAAGATGTGCTCATGACTGAGAATTTACATGCAGGGAGAGATTAGAGGAATTCCTCAGGGTTGGGAAATGATTGAAAAATCTTTATTAAACAGGGTATTTTTTTTAAAGCCAGTTCGCTTAATACAGCAAGCAATCATAAATATTTATATACTGGATTTCTGTTTTGTTTTTGGAAGAGTACTGAAAGCAGTAGTTTACAAAAATAAACATTTATGCACATTAATATTTCAAAATTTGTAAATAGTCACAAACACATATATTTTGTCCCCTGCATCCCAGAATCATCTTTTCTAATTCGTTCGTTACTGAAATATGGAGTTAGAGTAGAGCTATGTGGGTACCCTGGATTGCCAGAAATAGAAGCCATATATAACATTTTACCTGTTACAGTGGTACCTCGACTTATGACATTAATCCGTTCTAAAGGCATCTTCGGAAGTCGAAGTTGTAAGTCAAACAGCAGGTCCCCATAGGAATGCACTGAAAATCAATTAATCCAGTCCAGGGGGAATTGATTAATAGGTTTTCAATGCATTTCTATGGGAAGGCTGTCCAGCCCCCACCCCCACCCCCAAACAAGGGCAGCTGAAGGCTCCTTTCTGCAGCCCCACCAGATAGCTGACTTTGACAAGTTGGACTGTAAAAATTAGTTGGGGGGGGGTTGAGGGAGAAGCCTGGGTGCCTTGGAAGGGAAGCGCTTACCTCCAGATACAGCGCTTACCCAGAGGTAAGTACTTCCTTTCCAAGGTGCCAGGGCTTCTCCCTCAATCAAGGGCAGCTGAAGGCTGCTTTCCGCTCCCCCCCCCCAGACAGCTGACTTTGACAGGTCCAATCTGTCAAAGTCAGCTGGGGTGTTGTGGAGAGCCGCCTTTGGCTGCCCTTGATTGAGGGAGAAGCCTGAGTGCCTTGGAAGGGAGAAGCCAGGTGCACCTCCTTTCCAAACCGTTTGGCCCCACTCAAACTTCCAACCCTCTGCTTGGGACCTGAGTGGGAAGAACAAAGGCCGGTTGGCCAGGTGGGTCCTCTTTAGTCCCCACCCCACCCCTCCAGAGGGTGGCCAGTATACAGCAAGGAGGGCTCAGCATGCATACGATTTCTTTCTTCTCCTCCTTGCCACTGCTGCCGCTAGCCCCACAGGCCAGGTGCAGCGGTAAGGAGGGCAGAAAAAAGAAAATGTACCGATGCTGACCCCTCCTCTCTGCTGCTGCCACCACAACCATCACCGCACGGCCACCAATCCTGGCGGCAAAGAGGGTGACTGGTTAGCAGCAGTGGTACAGAGAACTCTGCATTGGTAAGTTCCCCCTCCTTGCTGCTGCTGCCGCTGGCCAATGTTTGGGGGATGTTTGGGGCACCCCACCACCCCTCTTGCCACCATTATCCTCAGATAAGAGTGGAACCAATCCCCTGCAGATACCACAGTCCTATGTACAAAAGAATCACTCAGTTTTGAAAACAGGTTTGTTTTCTGTAACCATTTTATAGCAAATACTTCTTCCTAGTACTTAGCATACAGTTGAAAAGGGAAAGATGTTCTGGGCATAAAAGATGAGTATAATTTTTGATGAAGGAAATATAAAATGATCCACTGATGCTGTTTTTGGCAAGGTCTCTGAGGCATATGTGGATTATTATGCTATAGGAACTGAAGAATTGGTGCTGTGCCACTTAAATGAACACTTTGTCTCATCCAGCTGTATCCTCCGATAGTTGCCAGACAGGTGCCTCAAAAAGGGTCAACAGGATGGAGACAAAAGTAAGATCATTACTTTCACTAGCATTCGTGGCAAAATGATGCCAGGGAATTCTCAAAGGACTGTTCAGTTCCTACAACAGGCGTCATTCTTAGAAAATGCTGTTTGCTTGAGGTTTTTATGTGCCAGTGTTCTCCAGAAGGCAGCTCAGAACGGTTCCTTCCATATGTGCATGGGACATTTTAGTTCTTACTATTGTTTTTGGTTTCTGTTGACAGTGGATATCTGTTACTTGATACCACAAATGGAGATTACTGTTTATTTGTTTGTTTGTTTGTTTGTTTCATTTTTATACTGCCCATCTTTCAATCTGGAACTCTGGGCGGTTTACAAGTTAAAAGCATAACAGTACAAAAAAAAAAAAAAAAGGGAAAACCCAAGCAAGATGGATCAAGGGCGGGAGTGAGGGGGGAAGAATTAAGTTAGAGGTCGCCATATGCCTCCCTGAAAAGCATAGTTTTCAAAGCCTTTTTGAAGGTGGGCAGGGACTGTGCAAGGTGCGGCTCACTCGGGAGGTGGTTCCATAAGGAGGGGCCCACAACAGAGAAGGCGTGTTGAAACCTTATTATTTTTCTTCCACCTTTCTTTTAACCTGTGAGATTTTCTGGGCAATTTTTTATTTATTTATTCCTGTGTAAGCAACATTGGTGGCTGTTTCTTACCACTGCTAAAATTCAATAGTGGAGATACAGAAACTAGCACCTCCAGCAAATCAGAGTGCGTACACTACTCTCTTATAGGAGCAAAAATCTCCCTGTTTAAAAGGTACATAGATTTTCAAGACAGAGCCATGAAAATTAGCAGCCCTCCCCCAGCCACACACAATGCTCGCTCTCTCTCTCTCTCTCTCTGTGTGTGTGTGTGTGTGTGTGTGTGTGTGTGTGTGTGTGTGTGTGTGAGTGAGTGAGTGAGAGAGGGGGGGATATTAGCACTGCCTTCTGTTTTAAAGAGTCTTTCCAGCTCTTAGTCTTGCCATGTTTTAAAGTTTTGTGATTTAGTTATAGGTTTGCTTTGGGGGCCGTATTTGGGCCGAAAGTCAACTTGGTTTAAAAATAAAATATAAAGGTGTAAACTATTTGTAGTATCTCTTAATGTTTTATATCTCTCGTGTAGAGCTCAGTAGGCACCAATATATGTTTTAACAATGTTCCATGGTGTATCTCCAAATGATGAATCATTGACTCCCTAGTGTTGACCTAAGTTGATAACCTTTCTCTGATTTCAGGTCAAACATCAAATCCAGTCACAGCATTTCATTAAATATATCAAATTTTTGAACTTTCTCAGTACAGTGGTACCCCAGTCTACAAAAACCTCGGTTAACATAATTTTTGGTTTACAAATGCAAATCCGTTGAAAATAATGCCTGTTTACGAATTTTTCCCACAGTGCCTCAGTTTGCAAAAATAAAAATAAAAATAGGTTAATAGCGCCACCACTGTGCATGGTGGAGTCTGTGTTTCAGTTTAAGAATTTTTTGCAATACAAAATATCCCAGAGAATGCATTACATTTGTAAACTGAGGTACCACTGTATATGTTCTCCAGTAACTAAGAGAAAAGAACCAAAAGTCGAGAGTGCTTTCCTTTCCTCCTAGTCCAAGATATTGATAAACTGAATGCATACATTCTGGAGCCCCTGTGCAACCACTGATGACGATTTTAAATGCAATACAAGCCAATTGAAGCAAAGCTAAATCCTTTCAAATCAGCGTTCCAGTCAAGTCACACTCTTAGCCTGTCCTCAAAATCCTTCATTCCTGTCCTTACATCCCCTTTTACAGATAGGCATTTAAAGCTGTGGCTTGAACATAAAGCAACAGCTTGTTTTTGGTGTTGTGAAAAAGCAGCAATTTATTAGTGCCTGCCCAAACTCCTGGTGTGTAGTTACACCAGTGTAATGTTAACAGCATTACCATTTGGAAGTGAATTGTCTCGGGTTAAGAAAGGTGGTGAGTTCATGTTATGCTGGTGTAACTACACCAGGTGGGTTTTGACCATTTAATTTATTTTGATTGTATTTAAAACTGAGGAAAGGAGGAAAGGCATTTACTTAATTTTCTGAATCGCTGCCAGAATGAGTGACTAGATTTGAGTATTATTCACCTTTACTGTGGCAGCTTGTAACTGTTGGGTTTTTTTTCCTGTCTCAGGTGGAATTGAAAATCAGTTTGAATTTCAAAAAAAATAGTATTAGAGAAGCAGTTCAGAACTGGTTTGTCACTGGAATCCTCCAGAAGCTTAATCCTGTGTGTTCACAGAAGGAACATTTTCCCTCAAAACCAAGAAAGGTTTTCTATTTTGCTTTAGAATCATAGAGTAGGAAGAAGCCTCAGGGGCCATCCACTCCAACTCCCTGCCATTCAGGAACCTTTTAAAAAGCACCAGCACCACCATTTTATTCCAGTCTGCCATTTTATTCCAGTCTACCTAAATGGCACTACAGCAGAGGTCACTTTTCAAGTCAACCAATCAAGGGTTTTCTTTTCTTTGATTAATGTGAGCTAATAAATGCAAGTCATGTAACTTGCAGTGAATTTCAATAGTTTGCTGATTAGCTGATTACTGGTTGATAGGCTTCCCTAAAGCATAGAGAAGAACAAAATATTCACTCTAGAAGTGCTTTTCTCGAAGATTTTTCCATTGTTTTGTTTTGACACACCTATTTAGTGTCACTGTGGCAGAAATAATGCCATCATTGTCATTTCTATGCTAATTTGGAATCTGTAGGAATCATAGTTGTTCAAAATGGAAGTGTAAACTAGACCAGAAGTCAATGCCTCAGTCTGCATTTAAACTATGATCTATCAGCAGGTTGTCTATTCGGTGATAAAGAATACATTTCTAATTCTACAGACATTGTCTTAAAATAGAACAAGTTGTAACAGTTTTCTAAGTGCACCATAGCAGATGTTAGACAATTGGACGTTGGAGGGTTCAACATCTTCCTTGCATTGTGGTCTCAGGATTTTTAAAAAATAGGTTTTTAAGAGGGAAGTGCAATCAGACATTTCTGACATAAGAGTGCACTCCTACCTGGTACAATCGGGCTCAGTGACAGCAGTGTCATCAAGCCCAACTGTTCACATAGAAACCACTCCTGCTTATACTGTGACGTGGCTGAATAAGCAAGCCACTTCAGAACATTTGGCAAATCAAATATTTCCTCTGCTCTTTGGGAGATCAACAGGGGAAGCAGTTTTTAAAAAACTTTATAATGGACTATCATTGATACTGCTGCATCAGTATATTTAGTTTGATAGGGGGGATTACTTTCATCCATATACCTTTACTTTCACAATTAACATCATATTGCAAATTTTAATATTGTGTGTGTATGTGTGTGCATCTATCTATCTATCTATCTATCTATCTATCTATCTATCTATCTATC
>JAHTLZ010000108.1:12382315-12401236 GCA_023846285.1 Phrynocephalus versicolor
TCTATCTATCTATCTATCTATCTATCTATCTATCTATCTATCTATCTGTCAGTCTGCCTGTCTGTCTATATGAAATTTTGTTGGCATTTCATTGCTGTTTCTGTATTCATTAGATTTATATGCATGTAGAATTTTCTTTACTTCTTTTCTTCTTCTTTTATGTTTTCTGGCTCTCTAGCAAAAGCCTAAAGGCAAACAACTGGAATATGTTTTCTTTCAGACTATATTTAATTTTTTGTTTCCTTTTTTTAAAGGGTCCTTCTTGCTGGGAAGATGTTCTTGTTCCAAACAAAATAACTGGTTTCTGTCAGTCCCAAAACTGCGGTGGAGAAGTAGCGGTAAGACTTTGCATTTGTGGCAGTTCGTATAGCCTAGCATGGTACCATTCATAATTTAAATAGCTAAAATTAATTTTGGATAGACTTTTGGGATAGATGATATGGAAGACATGTCACAATGGCTACAGGTATTTATCACTACTCAATAAAGGTTTCGGAATTGTGTTTGATCTTGCACTGGATATGAAACCTCCTTTACATTGTTCTAGGCACTGCTGGAACAATGGTGACTAATGTAAAAGGAAGAAGCCAGCTTGCCAGCACCTTTTTTCATTTTTCCTAGGAGGAAAACATGCTCCTAGATAATATTTGGTTATGTTTTGTAATCCTAAATTTATTCTGTGTTTAGAAGCTGAAATATATCTGGATATTTCTCCATAGAGTACTGGGAATAGATTGTGTTCTAAGAATCAAATTGCCTTAATCTCTCTAACATATGATACCTATATCCTGTAGGATTTTAACCGACTACACCTTCAGAAGCCCTAAAACAAAGTATTGGCACAAGCACTGTAAATATTCACCATGAAGTCTTAGAACAGACAATGAGATTACAGTACAAAGCTTTAATTTACAATTTGGGGATTTTGTGAAATTGTGCACACCCAGGCCTAAATCTAACATGACTCTCCTGGTAATGTGATGGCTTTTCACCCCTCCACTATCATCCCTCTCAGGGGTTGGATACCTCCAGAAAGATTCCCAGTCTTCCTTAGGAGCTTGTTATAGTGCATGGGAGCATTGCCCCTCTCCTGCTTTGGCCTACTGAAGCTACTTCACAGACAAAGATGTGAGACAGCTCCATTTTAATCCACTCAGAGGCAATACTTGACCAGTGTTATGATTATTTGTATCATATATAATCTTTGTGCAGAAGGCTGTAGCCAATGTAAATCTCACTTTTAGCCTTGCCTTGAGTTAGATTTTGATGAAATACTGTATATACTCGAGTATAAGCCTAGTTTTTCATCCCTAATTTTGGGTTGAAAAAAGGGGTCCTCGGCTTATATTCGGGTCAATACTTTTAGCCACTGAGGCAAGTTTGGGTCAGTGGTTAAAAGTCATTTTAAACATTGTGCGTCACTTCTCCTGACCCCCCCCCCCAATGTTTAAAATGACTTTTTAAAAAGTCATTTGAAAACAATGTTTAAAATGACTTTTAGCCACCAACTCAAGCACTTGCCTTGGTGGCTAAAAGTCATTTTAAACATCACACACACAGCCAGCTCACAAAGGAGGAGTTGCCAGGCCCTGCTGCATTTCCCACCCTAGGCTTATACTTGAGTCAATAAATTTTCCCAGTTTTGGGGTTTAAATTAGGGGCCCCGGCTTATACTCGGGTCGACTGATACTCGAGTATATACGGTATGTCAAGAAAATGTAAGGCAGGATTTTTCTTTCTCCCTTTTTATGGTCTCTCCCCCTCCCCATCCCCAACAATGCAGCAGCTGTTTACAAGCACAGCTTCTGTCATAATTGGTTGATTTGGAGATATGGACTCTGGACAAAGTGAGGAAAGTAAGAAAGACTGCATGTTAAGGCAAATCTGTATGTGCCTGTAGGTCAATTGAAAAATCTTTCTGATTTTGTTATTTAAGGAGAAAAGTCGAAGGCACCGAGGTTTAGCCAGGCCACGTTCCATTGACACTTCCTGGTCGTGCCCCAGAGCAAACTGGGAGCTTCCTTTTTGAGAAGGAAGCTGAGGTTGGAGCTTGGTTTCTCTAAACTTCAAAAGCTTCTAAACTTTCAAAGCCATCCGGAAATACTAAAGTCTGTAATTTAGAAAATTAAAACATAGTCTCACCACGTAAGGATGTTCCACAAGAAGGCAAACCTGTAGTGGAGAAGGTCTTTTAGCTTGCTGGCTAGAGCCACCACTGCAGGCTAGAAAAATGCTGTTCTCCTTCTATGGAATCCTGCATTCACCTAGAGTGTCCACCTCATTGTGCCCTTCATTGTGCCAACCAAGCCCTGGACCACTGGGATCACCAGATTGAGGGTGGCTGTCTCCCCAAATTTCAAAGCTTTGGAGGGCATGTCCCACACTTCTCTGCCGTAGGAGCAGCCACACCAATGGAAGTCTCCAATGTACTTTCATGAAAGTACTTTTGTACTTTCAAAGCTTTGGAGGGAATGTCCCACTCTTCTCTGCCCATACGAGCAGCCACACCAATGGAAGTCTCCAATGCCATGTCATGGTATTCCTTTTGCTTCTCCAGCATCTTTTTAAGCAAGTACAAAATGGAGTACCATCAAGCTGTTGCATCCGCAACTAGATGGTACAGTGCCAATCCCAGTTTCTCGTCTCTTCTGCAGCATTTCGCTGGTGCAGTCACTGTGTTGAAAATGCCCTGTCATAGAGGCAAATCTTGAAAAATTAGAATATTGTGCAAATGTTCATTTATTTCAGTAGGTCAACTCAAAAGGTGAATCTAATATATGAGATAGACTCATTACATGCTAAGTGAGATATGTCAAGCCTTACTTTGTTTTAATTGTGATGATTCTGGTGTACAGCTTATAAAAACCACAAATTCACAATCTCAGAAAATTAGAATATTACATGACATCAATAACACAAGGATTGGAAATAGAACAATATCGGACCTCTGAAAAGTATAAGTATGCATAAGTACTCAGTACTTGGTTTGGGCCCCTTTTGCATCAATTACTGCCTCAATGCAGTGTGGCATGGATGCTCTCAGCCTGTAGCACTGCTGAGGTGCTCTGGAAGACCAGGATGCCTCCAGCTCCTGTACATCATTCGGTCTCATGTCCCTCATCTTTCTCTTGGCAGTGCCCCACAGATTCTCTATAGGGTTCAGGTCACGTGAGTTTGCTGGCCAAATCAAGCACAGTAATCCCATGGTCATTGAACCAGGTTTTGGTACTCATGGCAGTGTGGGCAGGTGCCAAGTCCTGATGGAAAATGAAGTCAGCATCCCCATAAAGCTCGTCTGCGTAAGGAAGCATTAAGTGCTCCAAAGTCTCCTGATAGATGGCTGTGTTGACCCTGGACTTAATGAAGCACAAACACCAGCAGATGACATGGCTCCCCAAATCAACACGGACCATGGAAACTTCACACTGGACTTCAAGCATCGTGCATTGTGTGCCGCTCCATTCTTTCTCCAGACTCTGGGTCCTTGCTTCCCAAATGAGATGCAAAAGTTGCTTTCATCAGAAAAGAGGATTTTGAACCACTGAGCAACAGTGTTCAGGAGTGGCTTGACAAGAGGAATACGACATTTGAAGCCCATGTCCAGGATCCATCTCTGTGTGGTGGCTCTTAATGCACTAACTCCAGCCTCAGTCCAGTCCTTGTGAAAGTCTCCAACACTTTTGAAAGCCTTTTTCCTGACAATCCTCTCCAGGCTGCAGTCCTCCCTGCTGCTTGTGCACCTTTTTCTTTCACACTTTCCCCTTCCACATAACTTTCTATTAGAGATGGGCACGAAACGAACAATTTTTCATTTTCGTTTTTGTTTTTCATTTCGTTATGTAACGAAACGACAAACGAATTTTGTCTCTAAAATGAAACGAAACGAGCAGAAACACCGGAAATTTTTGATGTGCGTTTGAAATAAATGGTAACAAAATGGTAACAAACAAACGAAAACGAAAACAATTTTTTTGCAAAAATTCACAAAAAACGGAAACGAACTGAAACGGACCCTACAAACGCCAAACGACAAACGAAATGCCATTTTTATTCATGCCCATCTCTACTTTCTATTTATGGGCTTTGATAAAAGCACTTTGGGAACATCCAACTTCTTTTGCAATCTGTACCTTTTGAGGCTTTCCCTCCTTATGGATGGTGTCATTGATGCTTTTCTGCACAATTGTCTTTCCCATGATTATGATTCCAAACTTTGTGCCCATATCTAAACAGGATCAGATTCTGCTGCAACAGAACACAAACTTGTGTAGTCCAAACAATCTATTAATGTATCTGTCAGTAAATAACCCACGCCGTCGTATTTCTCACCTTGATATAATGTCATATTTCCCTGTTGATTTATAATATATAACTTTATGAACCTGCTAATCCTAAATCTTACTCTTTACTGTTCTTAATAAACAATATACAATGAGATGTCGAGAACATAAATGTAAGTTGAGCGTTCAGAAAAGGATTAAGAGAAAACAGTAAAGCCGTTCTCCAGAGCATATCCTAACAGCAAATACTCAGGAGATTTATCTTTTGTCAGCAACTATGCCCACTTTTCAACTGGAAACAACTAATGTGAAATAATACCTTATGGTGTCTGTGTCTGTTTCCAGATTAAATTGGTGCAGATATACATCATTTGCAGGTTTTGCTGTCCTCCCATTCCCTCCCTTGGGAAATCCAGGGCAAGCCCTATCAGTAGACACTGTCCACAATATCCTTGGGACCGGAGTGTATTTAAGTTTCATTTGCAAGAACTCACTGCAGGTTTCACTTTTGTGACTTCCTCTTTGAAGAAGAACCTGAGCCTTTTGCTTTCCTGTCTATTGGAGTAAATGGGACTCCGATTATTAGGAAGTATTACAGATATTCAGAGGTATCACTTTCAGATATATTTGTAACTAGAATAGAATAGAATAGAATAGAATAGAGTTTTATTGTCATTATGCATATGCAAGATATGCACAACGAAATTAGAGTGCTGTTCCACTACACACTCTAAGCATACAAATTGCTTACAAAATTTAAAACAGTACTTAAAAACTGATTAAGATAGTGCTAAAACTGTCGCATTTAACTTGGATACCGCTCTGTGATAAAAACTGTTCTTTAGTCTATTTGTCCTTGACCTAAGAGTCCTGTATCTCCTGCCAGACGGCAACAGTTCAAAAAATTGGTGGCCAGGATGCCAAGGGTCTCTCAAAATTCTAGATGTCTTCCTTGAGCATCTGGAGTTGTATAATTCTTCCAAAGGAGGAAGAGGACAGCCCACTATCCTCTCAGCAGTGTTTATGACCCTCTGGAGTGCCCTTCTATCTGCCACTGTGCAACTGGAAAACCAGACACAGAGGCAGTAAGTGATAGTGCTTTCTATAAAGCCCCAGTAGAAGGTTACCAACAGTTTCTTAGACAGTTGTTCCCTCCTGAGAAGTCTCAGAAGATATAATCTCTGTTGGGCCTTCTTAACCAGTGCTTCAGTGTTGGCACTCCAGGTCAAATCCTCCTGTAGAATAACTCCTAAGAACCTACTGTCTGTCACCCGCTCTACACAAACTCCATCAATAATCAGGGGCTGAGTGTCTGATTTCCTTTTTCGATAGTCCACTATAAGTTCTTTGGTCTTGTTGATATTTATTATCAGATTGTTGGTTCTGCACCACCGTAGCAGCCGATGCACCTCCTCTCGGTAGGCTGACTCGTCTCCACCAGAGATGAGTCCCACTACTGTTGTGTCATCGGCAAACTTGATGATTTTATTTTCAGGATGAGTATGAGTGCAGTCAGAGGTGTAAATACTAAACAATAGTGGGCTCAGCACACAGCCCTGTGGAGTACCCATGTTGAGAGTGAGGGCATCTTCCGTGGATCTATTTGCTCTGTAAGCAAACTGATATTTATCAAATGTGCCTGGGAGGCAAGAGATGATATGCTGGTGGACTAATCGTTCCAGAGACTTCATTACAATGGAGGTAAGTGCCACAGGTCTATAATCATTTAAGCTGTTAATAGATGGCTTCTTTGGCAGTGGAACAATAATGGAGGCCTTCAGACAAGATGGAATAGTTGACTGGGCTAGAGACCGGTTAAAAATTTCAGTAAAAACTCCAGCCAACTGGTCTGCGCACTCCCTAATCACCCGACCAGAAATGCCATCAGGTCCTGCAGCTTTCCTTGGGTTCACAGTTCTCAAGATGTTTCTCACTTCCCACGTTTCAACAAGAAGGAAGGGGCTAAACTGTGCTGATGGCTGTGATGTAAATACCTCTGTTTGTTCTGTCTCAAACCTAGCAAAAAAATTGTTCAGTTCTTCAGCCAAAGAAGCATTTCCAACAGAAGGGGCAGCATAATTAGATCTATAACTAGTGATTTGCTGAACCCCTTGCCACATTTGCCTCACATTATTATTACTGTAAAAACAAGCCTCAATCTTCTTCTTATAATCCACCTTTGCTTTTTTAATGCCTCTCCTCAAATCTGCTCTAGCAATGCTATACCTAACTATGACATTGACTATTTCTGAATCCAAGCGCACGTCCCTATTTTGCATCCTTTTGTAGTAATAATAATGATTAAAATATATTGCACTGCTAAAAGTGTGCAGATTTCTGTTACTTTGTATTAGCTTGAATAATGATGAGAAACCCTTGACCATTCATATATTTGACCTTCATCTCCCAGAAAGTCCAAACCATCATAGACAGGACTAAGTTATTACAGGGCTTATTTTCTAGAGCATCCAAGGGTCAAGTTTCCCTATTTCTCATCTTAAGAATTCACAAACTGGAATCTCAGATGAAAAAGACACATTTCCTTCATGTTTCTGTAATTAGGTTCATGTGTGCAAGGCTTTGCTTGCTTGTTTCTTTTGAGTTAGAATTTCAAATGCAGTGCTACTTAGTGCTTCTAAGTAAATAATGAAAAGATGGGACTATAATTTAGGTTATGGCTCTGTATTTGCTACCTAAGCAATAAATTTCATTGAGCTAGATGACGTCTGTGTGAACTTGCATATCAACAGCCTTTTACCCCCCACCCCTTTAAAAATTAGATGGTTTATCAATGGTGTTACGACTATTATATATATAATAGCCCCCCCCTCTCTTCCCCAAAGCAAATCTTTAGGGCAGCTATAAATGAAGCAACCTGATAGATAGATTCTTTTATTCTAATTTGGTATTGCTGCATACATTTCTTGGCAGTGGGAGTGGGGATATAACTGCGCTATTTTCTAAAACTTTAATGGAAAAATATTGTTAAAAGGCTTTGTCACATTAGAGCAGAGCCTTCCTGACTGTGAAATGAATGAATATTTTGTATCTCATTTTAAAGTGCTAGGCAATTAAGCAGTGTCTTTTACTTAGCCAAATTGTGATCACATGAAAGGATAATCAAGTCTCTCTTACAGAATCAAGCTTTTGAGAAGGTGAGCAAAGAGACACAACCATGACCTTGCTGAGAATCACTCTGAAGTAATTCAGTCACCAGGGACTCATCAGCCCACTGTGACACACTAGAAAATATATCAAGTAATGAGGTTTATCGTGTCTCAATGAGAAAATATTAGGCATTGGGTTCAGATAAGTCAGGAAAATTTACATTTTGGATCTCAAGATTCATATGAATGACATTATTATCTAAACATGGTCTTGATCCTTATACCTACCTGAGTAGAAGGCAAGTGCTTCAGTAAACCTGGTGCACACTGCAGGTTACATATAATTTTAGATACTCCTTAAAAAGCCAAACTTAGAACAAAGTGGTCTCTATTGTCTATTATCTTAAGATGTAAATCACATGACCCAGGAAAGACATGTGCCCCTGCGACCATTTTGTGACTGTTGGAGAGTCCGTCCCATTAATATACTTCTTTGACCCTTTTGTTTTCAAAAAAGAGAGGGGTGAATTACACTTCAAGGGGGCATAGTTCTTTTCTAAAAGACTGTGTAGTTTCCACACCATTAACTAGCAAAATTTTGTTTGTTTTTCAAACCACCTATGCTCCCCACCCCCAAAGTCACTGCTATTTCCATTTGAGGTGTTGGTGAGGCCCAAGGTCTTGAGACCGGGAAAATGGTCTCCAGACTCCCAAGACCTTTCTCACCCAGAATCTTAAGAGCTTCCATTGCTTGGCATTATGAGACATTCCTAACACATTTTAGTCAGTACAGAAGAAAGCAATAAGTACCCCACACATTTACAGAATGAATGGAAAACTACAACATTGGTGTGATTAAAGAAACGTCCACTCGTAACCGAGCCTTCTCTGTGGCTGGCCCAACACTATGGAACCATCTCCCTAGCGAAGTGCGCCTTGCACAGTCCCTGCCTGCCTTCCGGAAGGCTTTAAAGACCTTGCTTTTCTGGGAGGCGTTTGGTGGCTCTTGATTACATATTTTTTGTCCGCCATCTGCCTCCATGCCTTTTCTTTTCTTTTGTTTATGATTTTGAACTAAATTTATTATTTGCTTAGTTGGTGTATTTGATCGTTTGCTGTTTTGATTTGTCTTGATGTGAACCGCCTGGAGTTCTTTCGGGAAGACGGCACGGTATATAAGTTTTAAAATAAATAAAATAAATAGACATGTGTATCCTCCCGTCCTCCGTGCAGATGATATGACATGTGAGCTGATGTTTCCACACAATCATCTGGTCATGCAGTACTTTAGTTTTGGCATGAGGTCTCTCACACCCACTCCTTGTTCTTTTTCAGGGGCTGAAATGTTGTCTAGAAGCTCCAGTACCATTAGGCCTTTTTGAACAATGATGATATATGTGATAAAAACATGGGAGGCCCACAGATGTTCCACCATGCAGATGTCCCACTGAACATTGAAAAATAATTGAAATATGTGTCAGGATCCCAAAATCTGGTGTCCTGTTTGTTCCCTCCATCCCTCCAGTTACTGTAAATGGGGGATATTAACAGCAGCAACAGTCCATGGGAAGAAAGAGAGCAAAACCCCTTGTTTTTCCCCCCTTTCCTTGGGTGAAATTTAGAGCCCGGTTGGTAATTTGCACCCTTATAGTTTGCCTGATTTGCACCCTTACAATCTGTTTGCTCAGCCTTGCAGTGCTTGATTTTTGCTTTTTTTTAAAAACCTCTTTGTCACTTTGTTGAAATAAGAGCGATGATTTCCAGTTAGCCTGGCTTTATGCAATTTGCTGGATAAGAGCTGAACATTCCTGATGGCAAATGAGCAGAAATGGCACTCGACACTGCCGCGGTGTCACCAAGATCACTGAGCCCCCTGACCAAGGATAGTGCCAGGATGCATGGCTGCGCATAGAAGTGTTTCCCGCATTGGAAGGCTTTGGCATATCTCGACGCGCTCTGTGATGGCTCAAAATTTTATAGTAGGGGAGAGAAAATAGACTCCGGATGGCTTGTTATCTGGAGTTTATCATGTCAGTGGCCTGTAACAGCTGCTTTTGGAGCGTGGGTAGCCTGTTGTGCCAATGTGCAATTAATCTCCTGATCAATGGTACAGCTTACTGTAACAGCTCTTCCTGGAGCCTTTAAGGTATGGAGCGTGAATGAAGGCTCGGGGAGTGCTGAAGTCATGCTGCATTAGCTAAACGGAGTCTTCTGTTCATGTTTGCTGATCCATATTTTGCAAATTACATTTCTCCGCCAAAAAAACCCCCTGTTTTTAAAGGTGAGGCTGTGTGACTGTGAACCTGATATGCTGCTGGATCTAAGAGATTAAAGGACCGTGGTGCAGCATATTAATTTAAACATGATCAAAGCCAAACTTCAGTGTGTGAAACAGCAGCTCGTCCTATGGATGGACATGACTCATTATGTCATGGTCGAATCATCCTTGATTGGATGGGTGGGGAACAACTTGTTCAGGGCTGGAAATCAAACAGCAGACTTTCATACATCAAAAAAGCAATAATTAATTGGTACCCAGAACATCCTGTCTTTCCTTGCCTATCCCCTGGAATATAGAAACCGACATAATCAAGAAATATGGCCAGAACTAAGAGACATGGAAGGGTCAGAGAGTACCACTGTTTGCTCCCCCAGGATTTTTTTGTTCCTGTGACTTGTTTGTGTCCAGCACAGTTTCAGAACTGTGCCCTATTCACACTTGAACCTGTGGTCTCCCTGGAGCAGAGAAGATTGCAGAACCTAACCCAAACACCACAGCTAACTTGAGAAATCAGTCACACTTGAAATACTGTAGATGCAGCTGATATTCCAGTGGCAGAACCAAGGGTCCCTACCCTAGATAGGCATGATCCCAGCCATTGCCTCTGCCACCAACCTGTCACAGGTATACACACAGAGAAGGAGGCACAGAGAAGCTGGGTTGTGACAGTCATGATCTTTGGTAAAAATGCTTGATTCTACTAGTAACTGGTCGTAGAAAGCTATCCTTCATGCAGGATTACTCAGGGAGATAAGGAAGTCCACATAGATGCCTGATAGAACCACACTGTAGTACAGAGTCTCCAGCTCTTGCAGAGTACATTAGTCTGGGCCTAATAATATCAGAAACAAAAGCTAACCGGGGCACCACTTTTAACAACAGCAGAGACATGAACTGCTAGAAGAGCAAGGAGCTGTCTAGGGGACTATCAACTAGCCTGACGCCTCCTACCAGCTTTTGTGCATGATAAATAGGACGGGTCTTTGCCTTCTCAGCATCCAGTCTAGAAACACAGTGGACCGGAGACAGACGGAAACATGAGTGTTCCACTGTCCCTGGAGCAAACCACCTGGTTTCAGTGCTAGCTGAAGAGGAGAATAAACTTGGTGCTTCCTGCCCCGCAAAACAGGAAAACAAAGGTGATGTTTCCATGCTGGGCTTCACTCAGGCAAAGCATCTGTTTCTGCGTCCCACGTAGAAACATAATGGGAAAAGGAGAAGAGTCCCATTTATTGCCTCCAGCAATTTGCTCACTCGGCTGGATACACGTCTCTGTTGCCTAGAGTGACCAGGAAAGTGCTTAAAAACGAGGCTGGTCTGTGTGATTATTTGGAGGAGGACAAGTGGAGCCAGTTAAGAGAAAAGGCAGGGGTTGGTTTGTTTTTGGCTTTGTTGTTTCTATTTTGTTTCTTTTTATGCTCAGATGTCACATGTCCAAACCAGGTTGGTTTTTGAGACATCACTTACTAAGTAGAAAGATTATGGGAATTTTTTTTTTTTAAATGGCACAGAAATTGCAGTAAGCTGTGTTGTGAAGAGTGCGGCTATTGTTGCTTCCCTGAGTATGTGATCAAATAGTGACAGGTGGACTCCTCTCTGCTAGATTCAGTTGTGGGTCAGAAATTCCAGACACTTTTAAGCAATGCTAAACTGAAGTGGATCAGCAGTTCACAGCCTGCACACATGAGAGAAACATGTGCCTCGGAGAGTCCGACATTTGCCCGCAATGCTCATCTTGCCATCCGTATTTGTGAACTAAATCAAGGGTACTGATTGGTGCTCAGATACAGCTGAGTAAACATTCCCCAGGCAGGAATTTTAAGGCTACAGGTAGCTTTAACTGAAGCTGAGAAATGTCAGTATCATTAAAGTAAAACAGCTCTTCAGCTTCTAAGTGTGGCTGAGGACAGAACAGATGTAATTGACTACAGCTGAAGGCAGTTCATCTTTCAAGTACGGAAGATCAGCAGAGCAGTCCCATGCTTAAGTTCTGAAGAGAAAGCATAGTACAAAGTAAGCTAATTTGCAAATTATGCAAGGTAAGAAATGTTCCTCCTTCACACCCTGATGCTTTTAAGCAGTCAGGGAACTCCCCTTTCCAATCAGGGACATTTTTAAGGTCTCTCTATCCTTGCAGAGTCCTGGGGATCTCCTCAATCCATTTGTCAAATTTGCTGGCAGCCACTTGCTCTTCTTTTTGATGTGTTAATTTAAAAAAAAAGATCAATATGTTGTTACCTGGCTTTGTTTTATTGAGTTTAAAAAACATCTTGTGTACTTTGGTCAGTCATTGTTTTTATCTGTTATTATAGAGGGTTTTTTAGAGGGTTGTTTAGGAGTTGCCAGCTGCAGGAGCCGTTGCCTTCTTGAAATTGGTCTTAGCAGTGTCAGGATTGCACTCGGCACAAATGTTCCATAGACATGCTCTTGGCTTTTAGAAGGAAGTCAACCAGAGACACGTGTTGGTTTTGCCATTGCCTTCTCCTCACTGAATTGCTATACCAGGCAGTGGTTTGCCACAAAAAAGTTAATGGTACAGTACTTGTCTTTCAGAAATAAAAAAAATTGAACAATGTGAGAGGTTAACTGTGATATCGCAAGACTGCTGACTCATTCTGATGCAGCCACCGGATTGAGGATGAGGGATTTTGTTTCCACAAAAGGATCTCAGAAAGTGTGACGGAGAAGATATCTCAGCCAATTATACCAGAACCCGATACCACAAGTCTCAGCAGAGCAGTGAGATTATCTGCTGCTGAGAAATCCCCGTTAAAATTTAAGCACCTGACTATATTTACAGGTCGATTCTTTGTAAGAAGTTGAGCTGCTCCATTAATATATTTCCTGATGTAAATTAATACCAGCTGCAGCATTTAAAAGAAAGCAACCTAACCCAAATCGTATAGGGATTTAGTGTATGATACTTCCAACATACTCTCCACACTAATTTCTCCCCATATATTTGAGTTCTACCTGGTTTTAGAAGTGAAATTGATAGATTAGGAATTGTCCATTGTGCCAGCAGCACAGAGACAGCAGAAACTGTGGACAGGTTTCAGTGAGTGGAAATTGCCCACCACTATTTTGGTTGTAACTAGAGATGGGCAGGAAATGAAATTTTGGTTTGTATTGTTATATGTTATTCATTTTGTTACATAATGAAATGAATAACGAACTGTCCCCTCAAAGAGAAACGAAACATAAATTTCTGTTTCATTTCAGTTCATTTCGTTTGCTGGTGTCTCCTACCTGGTGCTGTTCCTGGTCCAGTCCTCCGTCCTGGCTGCAGGAAGGGTCCAGGAGCCTCCGGGGGGAGGGGGGAGCCAACTGGCCACGCTACAACTGATAAGCGGCCACGTGGTCGGCAGTAAAAACAACAGTACCAGCCCATGAGCAACGGACCCAGCTTGCAGTCCGCAGAACCAGCCTGTGGGCCGGGAAAAGTAAAAAAAAAAGGGGGGGGCGGCTGATGCTACAGCTGGTAGGCGGCCCATGTGGTCGGCAGTAAAAAATAAAAATAAAATAAAAATAAAATACAAAAAGAATAAAAATAATCTGGACTGAAAGGATTAATAATAATAACAATAATAACAAGCACTATCACCACCACCACCACCGGTGGGGTTCAGAAAAAAACAGGGGAAAATACCCAAACCCAAACCAAAACGAATTACAAAACGATTTTTTTTCAAAAAATTCATTTTGTAATTAACAACCCGAACTGGAACGGAAAACAAACCAAAATGAAACAAATCACCATTTTTTGGGTTCATGCCCATCTCTAGTTGTAACGCAGAGTTTGTCATGCTGTTGGCTAGAATCCAATAACTCTGATTGGTGGCCACCGAGAGTGCTTGTTGACAGGGATTACAGAAATCCTGGACTTTCTATACTAAAAATGGATATCATGGATCTACTGGTGTCCTGAATGTGTGGCCAGCATGGCAGCTTCTGAAATGGAGCCTTCAAGCAGCTTTGTGGAGGTAGAGAGATCTGCAAGGCCACTTCTAATCTTGCTAGTGAGAAATCCAACCCAGTGCAAAACTGGCCCAGCATTAGGATGCTGAAAAGCCTAGACTGGGAAAAGGAAGAAAGATTAGCATAATATAATCTCATTTTTAACTCCCTCTCTCTTTGTATTGTCCCCTTTCTCTCAGTCCTGGCTTTCTGGTGTTCCATCATGCCAATGAGAACAAAACAGGGTTGAACATATCACCATCACATGAGCCTTTTGTTGGACAGAACTTTGCAGCAGTAGTGCAAATCTTGAAAAACAAACTAAAATATACAGGAGAAGCACAAGAAATCTTCCCTCGGTATCCCTTGCCTGCCTTTGTCAGCCACATCACACAAGGAGGCATGAAACCCTCATTGATTTCTTTTCTCATTTGCCTGTCTCTAGAACATCACAGACATCCATCCACTGGCGACTAGCCACACATTTTGTCCACACATTAGGGACCCACATTTTGGCCCAAAAATCTCAAGGAAGGAGGGTGGTGTTGACCTTGCAACTTCATAAGTGTGACAGAAATATATGATAATGCCCTTAAAGATCAACTTTGATTTTTGGTTAGGAATGAAAAATCTGGAAATGGCTTCAGTTCTAGAATTAAACATTGTATTTAATTAGTACATTTTAGTTTACTTTTTTCCCTCTTATGTCCAATAAATTTTAATGGTGGTCTGTAACAGAGAATGAAAACTTCAGTAAAAACCTCCAGAAGATGGATACACAGAAGTACAAACTAACAGCCCAGTCTCCTATTTCAAGCTGCTTTTTGTATAAAAAATCAGGTGAACATGTTACTCTGCTCTTTGGGACTTATTTCTATATAGACATTTATATGCATAAAATGGTGCTATAAAATACAAAACTCACTCTACTGGATTGGATCTAAAAAAAATTACAGCAGCCACCAGCATACCAATTAGACGCTCACACGCTGGATTGCAGAATATCACTGCCCCCTTCTTATGCTCCAGCAAATAATATACAATACCATATCCCAAGGGTGCTATGAATGTATTTATCATAAGGTACAGAATCTCCAGAGAGGTCGCAAGGAGATGCTCAATTCTTAAGAAACTAAAAGAGAGCAAATAAGAACCAGGCTGTTGAAGAAGAGGCAAACATAACTTGATTCCAACAGGAAAAAGTCAGGTAGGACAGTCACCTATGGATGCATTATATTTACCGATTGCTAAACAAGGTAGGAAGCAACACTGGTGTTGTGTCTCTCAAATGATGGTAGGGTAAAAGACCCCAATTCCCAAATGAGGAGGGTTTTTTTTTTAATGCTCTTAGCCTTGTTTGTTTTTTCCACTCTGGCTTGCACCAACAAATTAGTCTCTGAAATGGGAGAATAAGGGGCTGACCTGGCGTTGATTTGGGTGGTTTAAACACACCATCCCCTCCATGGATGGGCTTTTCTGCATTTTAGCTATGGCCATTGGGTATAGTTTCTTGCTTCAGTTAGGCTTCATTCCACCTGTAACCAAGGGAAAGGAAATAGGGCATCGTTTACAAGTCATTATTAAAGTAAAGGAATACATTCTAGCAGTGTATGTCAGTACAAAGTGATACTCATGCTTAGCAGTGCATAGCAAACAAATACATGTTCACCCAAAAGGAAACAGTGCCTCTTTGCCCTCAAACAGTGGTACAGTACCAAGAAGTGTACAGCTCCTCATATTGGAGGAATATGCAGGCATCATGAATAGTAGCCATTGATAGCTTCATAAAGATTAATACAGGAGGAGGGAAGAGAGAGATAAAAATAGATTAATAACAAAGAGGAACATTGTTCTGCTCAACACTTTTCATGATAAATGTTGATCTTGTTCACACTTTTAAGGCTAGGGGTTTGGTGAAGTGCTATGTTAAAGAAATTGTCCAACAGAACTGTAAATATAAACAGTTGAAGTTAAAAATATCTGGTGTGTGTTTGTGTGTGTGAAGTGATTCCAGGTCCTGTTTCAAGAAGTCATCAAAGAAAAGATGAAAAGTTGGAGAGCAAACAATTTATTACTTCCCTGTTAACCACAACTTGGAAAGAACTTAAAATTATTTCTACTCATGCCACCTCATGGAACATGGTTAAATGGCTGAACTGCAGCCAAAACTGTGCTCGCGATCTGGAGTTCAATCCCAGGTAGCAGGTTCATATTTCACTCAGCCTTCCATCCTTCTGAGGTTGGTGAAATGAGTACCCAGCTTGCTGGGGGGTGGGGGCAGGCAATGTGTAGCCTGGCTAATTAAATTGTAAACTGCCCAGAGAGTGCTTTAAGTCCTATGGGGTGGTATGTAAGCAGTACACTTTGCTTTTGGTTTATTCCACCAAAGAAATGTGCTGGAACCAAAATAAAAAAAATCTTTCATTAAATATGCATTGCCTTTTGTACAATGCTAGTATATTTTGAAATGACCATTCTGAAATATTTTAGTTTGATGTTTCAAATCACCATACAGATGACCTGCTATTGTAAATCAATTTTACCTCATTTTAAATTGTTAAAAAAATAAAAATATACAGAGGAGCTGAATTTCACACTTGAAGAGGTTGAAGAGGTTTTGGTATCTGAAAAAGCAGTCAGATGCTCAGAGCTATCACGGCCTATTCCAAAGCCTGAAAAACTTTCTTTTTGGACTACAACTCCTAGACTTCTCAGACATCTTAGCCCCTGGCTTTGGATTCCAGGAACCGTAGTCCAAAGAGTAAATTTCCAGCTGTAATCTGAAAACACTGACAACCGAACTCTGGTCCTGCTTAGATCATCTAGCTCTTTTTCAACAAGGCTTAACTGAATACAATATACCTCATCTACATGTTGATTGGTAAAACCTTTTTTTGATGTCTCTTTAGGAATGTGAAGTCAATGTGGGGATAATGGAAGTCCCCCATGATTACTATCCTGTCCCTTAGACACCTCAATGATTTGTCTCCTCATTTCAAGGTCCCCCTCAAGTTTTTGATCTGGTGGGCAGTAGCACCCCCCCACTATCACATCGCTCCTTGGACCTGGTAGTTTAACCCACAGTGATTCAACGGTGGAGTCAGACCCACTGCCAATCTCCATTCTGCTGGATTTTACCCCTTCTTTGACATAGATGGCCACTCCACCTCCAACATGCCCCTCTCTATCCCTTCTATAGAATTTGTCGCCTGGGATTACAGTATCCCACTGGTTCTCCACAATCCATCAGGTTTCTGTTATGGCTATTATATCAATGTTTTCCCTAGCTACCAAATGCTCAAGTTCTCCCATCTTTGCTCAGAGGCTTCAAGCATTTGCCTAGAAGCACCTGTAGAATGGGTCGCCCAAGAACAGCTGCTTCTTTGATCTCCCCTCTCCCCCGCAACTTTTAATTCTAGTAGACAAACTACTACATCCCATTATTCTCCCAGTGCTAATACCTACTATATCATTACTTTGTTATTATCTACCTTCTCCATCCTCGTTCCACGGGGATGAGGTGTTCCAAATTAATACTCTAGATCCCTTTCTTTGCTGCTTCAGACTATTTCTGTAATTATTTCTGAAACTTGAATGCCTTTTTTTGGGTGTTTGGTTAGCATGGTTTATAGGGGAAAGCAATTTGGGTAGAAAGGCCTTTTTCTCTTCCTAGGTGAGGCAGCATACCGAAGACTCAAGCTCTTTGTTAGTTTTAACTTTTCTTCTTTATGGACCCCTTTTGGTCTCTTAAATTGGCAGAAAAAATCAGTTCTGATTGCCTGTGGAAATTAAGCTTTGCGGGATGGGTGGATTCTCAACAGGAAACCTCTGATAACAAACTTGAACAGTTGGATTCTTCTTTGAGGACTGGTACATACATGCAAAGCCTGAAAATTAGCAATGATTTCTATAATACAGTATAAGACGAGAGAGAGATATTATAAATAGCTTCTCTAATGCAGGGGTTTATATTTGTAGCTGTGAATATTTTTACCATGCACATCTTTAACAATCTTTTGGGTAATGCACTGGACTGGATTCAAACTATGGATGTGTATTCTTTTCACCCTTTTCATATTTTTGATAATGTTGTACCTTTTTCTGTCTGATACGGGGAACCCGCACTCTTATTCTTTTTCTGTCTTGTATTTTTCTGGCATTTGATTTTAGAGCTATAAAGTTTTAATGCAGCGATGCAGTTGTTTGTGGCTGCCTCAAAAGTACGTGGACAGGAAAAACATTGACACTTTGGACCGAAAGGAACATGCAAGCGTCATTAGGAGAATATTGACTATATCATCTGAAAGCGGGGGGGGGGGATCCATAATTGCTAGTCTCTCCTTGGAATAGAAATAACCTCTTCTAGTGCAGAAGTAAGGGGCAGTTTGACACAGTACTTTGTCCACCTACAACTTCCATATTTGAAAAGTCCAAGTTCACAGTGGTAGTGGAGCATTGATAACCCACTGCCTTTGATTCATTTCTTGTCCTTTTAATAAACCATTTGTTTACCTTATTTTAAATGTCAAATTTGATATCAATTTATCCCCTGCCCTCAAGTTTGTAGAGTAAATGTGAGGGCAGGGGACATTTGAACTAGATATAGAATGAGTATTTGCCAAATTCTGTGTTCTTCTTGAATTAGTTTGGCTCAACATGACAAAGACACCTACTGTAACTCAGCAAGGAATGTTCAAGCCCTGGAAGATTTCTCAGCTCTAGTTGGATACACAATAAACAGCTCCTTTCCTCCTGTCCAAATCCAAGGCACATAAAAATGGGGCAAATATAGAACTTGTTGATTATTAAGATGTCAACAACCTTTCTAATCCCCACTTGATTTTAGAAACATCAATCAACCTAATTGTGTACCACGTATGGACTGCTGTATTTTGTGCAAACACACAAACCACACGCCAACCATTTTATGCACAAAAACTTGTTTTATCAGCCTAACAAAAGCTTCCTGAGATTCCCTTGCTATCCTCACCAGCAAGGGGAATTATTTTGAAGTACCCTATTGTTCCTTAGAGGACAAGGAAGGGGAGGACTTGTTCTTCAAAACTGACAAAATCCCATTTCTAAAACAGAGAAAGAAGAGGAAATTTGGATAAGATTGTACACAACAGCTGTGCTGGTAATAATGCCCTAGGCCTCTGAGCACTTTCAAACATACAAATGTAGCTGAAAGCTTGGGGGCTTCTCAATATCAAAACTTCTAAAGCACACACACACACACACACACACACACACACACACACACACACACACACACACACACACACACACACACACA
>JAHTLZ010000108.1:12406432-12425786 GCA_023846285.1 Phrynocephalus versicolor
GCTTAACTCTGCTGATGAATATGAACAGAGAAGCGCCCAATGTATCTCTTTTTATGTGCTTCCGAAATGAATGGGATTTCCTTTTTAAAAACCAATTAAGTAAAATTAAGTAAAATGACAAATTAAACATCAAACAACTGTTACTAATTGGTTTAGATGTTTAAAACCTGGCAAAATCAAACACACAGAGTGCACAGCTGTAATGCTGTGTTTCTACCACCTGCATTCTCACCTGCTAGGAGCTTCTGTTGACATTGATAGTTGGAAATTTGAATTCAACATGATTTAATATTTTTAAGTTACTTTCCTTTCTCTGTTGGCATGTTCTCTAGGATCTTCAAGAAACCAGCTATATTAGCAGGGCTCCCTAACTAGGACAGACACTCTATAGGGTAAAATGGAGGATTTGTTCCTTAAAAAAAATCTTGCTTTCTTTGTTGGCCCACTGACAAAGATCGAGTACCCTTCCTTTTACCACCATTTGCACGACAAACCTCTCAAAGAAACAATCACAAAGTTTCTTATTGCTTAGGATCCATAGCCAAAGCTCTTTCGGAGCTTGGGTATAAGTACAAAATGTTTTGGGGGCTTTATGGAAAAGAACTGTAAAAGCCAACGTAGACCAGAAGAGTTGCATGCTTGCTTCTTATGATGTGGCAAAACAGTGGACAGAATGCTGTTTGGTAAGGCCTTTGATTAAAAGAAACCCATTCACCAATGCAGGTGACCATTCTTATACCCCCTTAGTATCTACCCAGGAGAACTCTCTAGAAACAAGAATGGAGTAAGGAGAGAAGAGGAGCTTCCTGTTGCAGATAGTGATTGCATTCATAGAGCAATTGCTTCTTCCTGGATCAATTGATGGGGCTGATGAAAATTAATTAATAAGAATTAATAAGAATTAATAGAATTAACTCAATATGAAGAATAAAGCTAAAAATTATTATAAAGTGTTAAACCTGACTGAAGGTATTAGGTCATGCTGGCATAAAACACAAAATAGATAAGAACCCAGGTGCCAGAAATAGCGAATTCTTGTGGTTAAACCAAGATAAGGGGAAGCGAAGATGACACAGATAAGTGGGCACCATCTCATGGTGCCAAAAGCGTCATTTTCTGGGAATTCAATCTCAAACTAAAAATAGGCAAAAGCCATTTCTGAGAATTATGACGAAATACGTAAGCTGCGGTTACAGAAAGAGTATAAAAGACCATGGAAACCATCACTCCTTTGTCCAGAGCAACAAGGCCGTTTGGCCGTGCTGTGCTTTGGACCATTAAGCTAAGATGTTTACTAACCTATCTCTGTACTGTATGTGTTCTGTTGAATCTCTGTCTGTCTTTAATAAACCTTTTTGCTATAACTAACTAAGCGTGGCAGCTTTGATGAACCACCAATGTCATGTATTAACAACTTATATAGGTGCATTGGCAACTCACAAAGAAGAACAACCAACACCCCATATTTTTAGCTTAAATTTATCCTTATCAGGGCTCCTTCCCTTTTTGGCTCCTGGCTATTGCTTCTGAGAAGATGGCTTGCCTTTGGACTGTAGTGTGGAGAACAGCCATTAGCATGACATTCAACATGCTTTTCCTAGGGATATGGGAGGACTTCATTTCAGTTCATACTTTATAATAATTTACCAAAGTCCATCAGTTTTTTCATATCTAGGGGACTGTCAAGATGGGAAGTAAAAAAGTTAAAGCCCCCCCCCCCGCACATGCGTGCTAGTCGGGTCTGACTCTATAGGTGGTGCTCATCTCCGTATTCAAGCTGAAGAGCCAGTGTTGTGCAAGTCCACGGCCATGTGGCCGGCACGGCTGCAAGGAAACACTGTTGTACCTTTTTTACTGTGGTACCTATTTATTTACTTGCATTTACATGCTTCTGAACTGCTAGGTTGGCAGAAGCTGGAGTTAACAGCAGGATCTCGCTCTGCTAGGTGGCACCTGGGATTCGAACCGTTGAGCTGCTGACCTTGCAGCCAACAGTTTCCAGTGTTCTAGCCCACTGAGCCACCACACCCGTCTCAAGATGGGAAGATCTTTCTTGACATTAAAAAGAAAATAACTGAATGTGGGAGGAACCAAAAGTGATCAGTTATTTATCTTGACCCAGGGCACTTATGCTTCACTCTCTAAAATCAGGCTCTGTATCTGGAAGTATTTCACTAGGTTAGTGCTCCACCACAGTTACTATAGCTGCTCTCCCCCCCCCACCGCCCCCCGAAAGGCTCTTTTTACATCTGTAGGGCAGACATGTATAGCATTATTCTCTTATTTCTCTTATTATTTTAATTTATTTCTTTTGAATGATTCAAAATGTGTAATTCATATATTTGGGACAGATGAGGCTTTGGGAGCTAGAGACTTTCAAATGATGAGCAGAAGAAAAAGCCATACTGGCAGATTTTTTCCCCTCTTGCTTCTCTAAAGAGCCTTCTTTGAATCCTAAAAAGAATCCTTTAGAATTTTGGTACTTAATATCTGCTCTGTTGCTGAATTAAGCTTGATACTATAGGTGTGAGGAATGTATTTTCTTTTTAAACCTTTGTGTGTTGAAAGATTTTGATATATATTTAGCTTCTGCTCTGATCATAACTTGAAAGAGAAGATTGGGTGCTGGCAGGATGTATTGTGGACTACCAGTGGATGCCAGGTGCCGTTTTTTAAACCTTAACAATTTATGAACCTTTAAAGGAGGGGGGATGATGTTACATAGGACGCAGTTTATGGCCCAGGGTTTCTGAATTGCCTGTGTTTTAAAGAAGTGATTTTCAGAGGGTGATGTGAGAAATTCTCCCTGGAGGATTGCTAGGTAGCTGACTGTGAGAAAAATGGGAGAGATCCTTAAATAACATGCCAGAGAACACTCTTAGAGGCATTATCAGCCAGTGAATAGATGTAAGCCAGAAGTTCAAATCCTTCCTCTGTCTTTTTCTTATTCCGTGGTAATGGGCACTTGGATTAAGTCATATCTGTAAAAACAGTAATTATGGCATTCTGTCTCACAGACCCGGTGGGTTTGAGTACAGCAGTAATGACTATAGAGATGGGCACGGAATGAACATTTTTTCGTTTCCGTTATTCGTTAGTCGTTCTGTTGCATAACAAAATGACTAACGATTGAAAATTATGATGAAAATGAAACAAAACGAACAGAACCACAAAAATTGTGGTCGTTGCGTTTTGTTTCCGTTAATGGCGATGTGCAATGAAATGAGCTGTTTTAAATGTTAAAAAACGCCCTGGACATCCGTAAAAACACAGCTATAATTATTTCTATTGTCTGATAATACCTACCAGGGGGGTTGGGGTCCTTAAAAGGTGCATTTATGTCTTTTCTCAGATCGCTGTATTTTTTCCCTTTAAGGGGAGTTAGGGGACATCGACCCAGAATGGCTCCCAGATGCCTAATATTGATTGATTTCTTTTGGGTATTAAAACACCCTGGACATATGTAAAAATGCAGTGATAATGCAATAATTATTTGAAATTATTACTTACTAGGGGGTCGGGGTCCTTAAAACATTTGTTTTTGTCTTCTCCCATCGCAATGTATTTTTCTTTTCCCTTTAAAATGGATGTCGCCAGCAGCCACAAAATGGAGGCAAGCCATGTGATGGGATCATGTTCAATCCATAGCATGTCCAGGTTGCAGACTGGGCAGGTCTGGCAGCCACAGAGGGCATAAAAAGCTCTGGCAGTCCCCGTCCTCCTTGCAGTCTCCGGTGGGAGTTAGGGTGGGATTGCTGTCTCTGCGACTCTAGCTTCAGTCCTGCAGCCTCCCTGTGTGTGTGTGTGTACATACCTCTCAGTGAGTACCCTCCCTTGCCCTGTAGTGCAGTCACTCTGCGGCTGCCTTGCACCCTGGGCAACGCCCGCCGCTGCCTTTGCAGCCTCCCTGCATACCTAGTATATACTGTGTCTCTGCCAGCAGCCATTAGTTTTGGTGCTTTCCCTCTGGTCTGGGGCGTTGGGGGATGCCTGCGCACGGAAATGCTTTAAAAATCGCGCAAAAAGCAGGTAGAAATGACAAACGAAAAAATGAAAAATTGAAACGAATTTTTTCCAAAAATTCACGACAAATGGAAACGAACCGAAACAGACCTCTCAACAACAAACGAAAAACCAAAACACAATTTTTTACATTCATGCCCAGCTCTACTGTAAAGTGGTATGTTCTGAACAGCAGTAGAGGTCGCATGGAATATGTTCAATTGTGCTGAAGAGCCACTGCCAATCAATAGAGAGATAATTAGGCCGACTGCAGATCTGACTTTCCATAAAGCATCTTCATCTTTTTAAAGCCATCATAAATAATTGACTGTCGTTTTGTAACACATCTTTGGAATATCGGTCTCAGAGAGACAAAGCTACTAAACCAGTATCTACAAGACAATTCAGTATTGATTCTGGAGGACAAACTAGTAGTTTTAGCCAGCATAGATCCTACTCCCCCACCCCACCCGCGGCAAATAAAATAGTCTGTATGGATAATCCCTCCGCCTCTGCTGCCTGTTTTGTACTATTCTAGCCCTGGTGGCAAATGCCTTTTCATCCTCCCCTTGTGTGGGTCACAATTTGCCTAAACAGAACATGCACAGAAATTTAAAAAGGGGGGAACCATGTGGCTATTATAAAATACAAATGCAAAACTAGGCTATAGGCGTTACCTTTACAGGCCACTAATAAAACATAATTATAAATCATTGCAAGCTTTTGTGGACAATTATCCATTTCTTCAAAAAAAGTAGCAAAAGTCCAAACATGGCAAGAAATGTAAAGTTATTGGCAAGGTGATTTTTGCCAGGCATATCTGTCTTAGATGAGGCAGGAAGCAGCTGGGCTCTTGTCAAGTTGCTGAAGCTAAGGATTAGAGATGGGCACGACTAGGGAAAATGGCGTTTTTGAGTTGTTGTGTGTCGGAGGCAGCCTGTTTTGGCTCGTTTCCGTTTTTCGCGAAAATTCGCAAAAATTAGTTGGTTCGTTTTTTCGTTTTTTCGTTGTCGTTAGTACTGGTTTGGGGGGGGGGTAGCAGGCTCCTGGAGGCAGCTGCAGGAGTCAGCCAGAGCCACAAGTGACGGACTGGCAGACTCTTTGCACGTGCTGCATTTCACGTACTTGCATGTAGTGCAATGCAAGTAGATCTGGCTTAGGGTTAAGATGGGTTAGCGCAAGGGCTAGGTAGGGTTAGGCTAGTGACAGGTTAGGTTAGGGTGAGTATTGGGGTGCACCTCTGGGTGCCTCTCTGACCCACTTAGAAGGACAGTGTACTGACGTATGGGTTAGGCTTAGGCTTAGGGTTCAGGTTCGGGCTACGATTAGTGGGCTGTTTATGCCCGATTGGCACATCCCAGAAGTCTCTGTGGTCAACCTGGCCAAGTGGCCTTGCGATTGGTGGAAAATTTGCATGTTCCACTCTCATGGGCGAGCCCATCATTGCGAATGCACAGGTGTAAAAAAATAAAATAAAATAAAATAAAATAAAATAAAATAAAATAAAATAAAATCAACGGAGACTTTTTTTGCAAGACAAACCCACTGCTGCTACTGTAAAAATTCAAGCATTTAAAATAGCTAATTTTCGCATGTTTCTGTGGTGATTTGGTGGGGTTTTGGACCACGATTTAAAAATAATATTGCGGTCGGCATTTTGGATCCCCCCGCACAGCATGGCAAATGGAGACGCCCTCCCAGCCTGGTTCAGTCAGCAAAACCTGGCCATGCGATTGGTGGAATGGCTCCAAGACTTTGCATGGTCCACTCCCATGGGCGAGCCCATCTTTGCAAATGCACAGGTGTAAAAAAATAAAATGAAATGAAATAAAATAAAATCAACGGAGACTTTTTTTGCAAGACAAACCCACTGCTGCTACTGTAAAAATTCAAGCATTTAAAATAGCTAATTTTCACATGTTTCTGTGGTGCTTTGGTGGGGTTTTGGACCACGATTTAAAAATAATATTGCGGTCGGCATTTTGGATCCCCCCGCCCGCACACCGCATGGCAAAGGCAGACGAGACGATCCCCCCCCCCCGCCTGGTACCAGCAGCGCAGCAGTAGCAGTAGCCAAGGAGAGGGGGGCGAGGAAACCCCCACACCCCAAAAAAACCACCCTTCTGGCCTGGTAGGTGCCCTCAGACAGTTTTCGCCTGCTTTTAGTGCCGGGAATCGGGTTTTTTTTACTTTTAAAAACTTTTTTTCTGTGCCGCTTGGCATCGCGCGATCGCGCGACGCAAGTAACGAGCACGACAAATCAGACCAAAATTGTTCGTTCGTCGGTTCGAGCTCGAAGTCTGGGGCAGTAATTCCCGTTACCGTTTCCGTAGAGTAACGGAACCGAGTAACGGAAACGGAAACGGGAATACCGCTAAGTCGTGCCCATCTCTACTAAGGATAGGGTTTCACACCCCAGTCCTTTAACCTAAGGGACATTGCTCATGCACACCCACCCACACTTCCTCTCCATTTCTCTGCTCTTCGAAACATATACGTCTCTGTTAGTGACCTTTAACACCTTTGGCCTAGTCATGCATAGAAAATGGATGACATCACAGTGATACATAGCCAATCAGATTTCATTAGAAATTCGTGGCACTGAGAATGCAATGGCACTTGGTGTGAACGAGCAACTATTTTCAGAGCAAATGCTCAAAATCAGTAAAAAGGGGATGTATTTTCTCATTGCTCAACATGTATGCAAGCAACCACCTATGAATATTTTCTAACAATTGCCAGGGATCTACTTACAGCTTAATCCTATGCCCTGACTTCTTGTGAACACTTAGTTTTAGGAAGCAGCAATCATTTTTGGAAAAATAGCTGTTAGCAGTGCATTCAAAACTAAAACTCCCCTAACTGTGATGTTCAGAGCTGATGGTTGGCTTCAACACCAGGATCAATGGGTGTCAACAGATAAGGTGCCTCTTTTCTTTTTCCAGCCTCCCTCACCTACTGAAAGTTTGCATACATTATTTCATACTCTTCTTGAAGGGCAAGGAGTAGGTCAGGCATGTCCAAACTTTGGCCCTCCAGATGTTTTGGACCACAACTCCCACAGTCCTTTGCCATTGGCAATCTGAGCTTAGAATTCTGGGAATTGTGGCCCAAAACATCAGGAGGGCTGAAGTTTGGACATGCCTGGAGTAGGTGAATGGGGAGAAAGTGGAGTGGCTGCCGTGGATGGGAGGCATTGAGGCAGCGAACCCAGCAATGCTTGTGAGGGGCTGAAGACTGGCGGGCAAGTCATAATGAACTCTGCTTACCTGTAGGTGTTATGATTTTTGTTTAATTAATGGTCTAATTAAAAGGTAATCTATATTATTCTATTAAGTGCTGTTAGATGAGTATCACTGTCATGTGAGTGCTAAAATGTTTGTTTGTTTGTTTGTTTGTTTGTTTGTTTGTTTGACTTATGCCTTGTCCAACTAGTGTTGAAGTACCACTCTCCAAAGTAGATAGATAAAAGTAAAGCCAAGTGTTCTGCTTATATACCGCCCCATACCGCTTCAAGTAGCCTCTGGGCAGTTTACAGTTTTAATTACAGTATGCAGGCTACACATTGCCCCCCCCTCCCAGCAAGCTGGGTACTCATTTTACCGACCTCCGAAGGATGGAAGGCTGAGTCAAGCATGAGCCTGCTAACTGGGATTGAACTCCAGGTCATGAGATTTTACCAGGGGAAATAAGAACAGTGGAAAACCTGTTTGTGGTCCAAGCTTCTTTTTCCTGTCACAGGAGTTTATTTGTCCATAAACCATAGTGAAGAATGAACTGGTAATACCATTGAACTGAGTGACAGCAAGAGATGAGGAAGTGTTGAGTCAAGCATGTACTTTTAAAGTGTCCAGGCATTACCGACAAATTCTGCCATCACACCAGTGCACTTGACTCTCAGTGGTATACTATCATTCCGAATTTCATTTTGAAGTCCCCTTTAGTTGAAATGATGCTGTGTTTACATTTTTGAAATATACTCTGTTTGAGAGGAACATGAAATGAAATATTGGTAGAATTGTAGAACTGGAAAGGACTCCAAGGAGCCTCAAGGCCAACCCTCTGCTGAAGTGGGACATAGAGAAATTCATTTTAGTTATTTATTTAAAATATTTTTACCTTCTGTTTCTTCCTAAAAGGACCCAAAGCAGCTTACTTATTTAAAAGTCAGTGTTTAAAGCTAACAACAGTAAGCATACAAATGCTAAAAAGGATTAGATGAATATAATACTAAAAAACAAAACAAAACAAAACAAAACAAAAACCATTAACCAATGCCAAAACAGATTCAGAACAGTAAGGCACAGGTATTAATTTTAAAAAAAATCCTTAGGCAACCAGTTACTAAGGGAAAGTTTGCCTGAAGAGAAAACTCCTCACCTCCTTGTGGAACAACAGCAAAGATGGGGCCAGCCTAATTTCCTGTGGTAGGGAGTCTGGGAGCAGCAACGAGAAGACCCTCTCTCATGTACCACAAAATGCACCTATGTTTGGGGAATGAACAGGAGACACAGGACTTGGGGGTTTCTTCCAGGACATCCCCCAGAATTCACTACACATTCTGTCAGCCAGAATTCGGGGAGGTGTATGCAAGGAATCTAAATCCAGAGAAGAGTTTTTTTGGCATTCATATGTGGACTAAATAATCTTCCCAAGTGGCCATCTTCTTTCTGAAGAGGAAGGAAATGGCTTGGAGTGCTAGAGAATCACCAGGCACCACAGCACTAGTCACTAGTCAGTTTTTGAGCACAAAGAGTACCTGTCTTGTCATATCTTGCAGTGCCCCTGGAGCTGAACCACTCCTAGCTATTCCCATCTGTATGCAAGTGCAGATGTCCATTTGGATTTATATTGCTGGGCTACAGCTCTCAGAATTCTGGCTGCAGGAATTCCTGGAGAATTCTAGGGGTTGCAGGATGAGAAATTTAAAAGGCCCATTCTGATTCATTCCCTGTACCAGAATCTCAGGACTTTCTTCCCTGAGATGAAATAATTAGTCTCTACCAAGGCAATCAAGTAACCACAGGCAATTCTAAAGCCTAGAGAGTAATAAAGCTCTGTGGATTCATTTAAATGAATGAGTTCTCCAACCTTTTATTGCTGAGAGCTTAGACTTACCAAAAATCACTTTCAAGGCATTGTCTTTATAATCAAAAATATATTTATTAAAACTACTGGAAATTACACAAAAATATGGCTCTTACTTGAAAATAACAAAATATGGAACCTTCCTTAGCTTAAACGAGGCTATGAGGAAGAAGCCTCACTATCTGATTTCTAAACTATACGTTTAAGCTAGAATCTTTCTTCATGTACAAAAAGAAGTCCCAAAAGGCTCAAAAACTCAATGAAAAAAACTCTCCAACAGCTCCCACCCCTCCATAAACTACAGAGGCAATGCATCCTGCCTTACCTAAATAAATAAATAAATAAATAAATAAATAAATAAATAAATAAATAAAACGGCATACAGTTGAAAATTTTCTTAAAGCAGTACATCCCCATTTCCAATTTTTTGTCATGCGAGTTGTTCGTTAATGGAGGCATTTGTAAACCAAGGTACCACTGTAGTTTTAGACTCTGTGGCAAACTTGGGTTGAAACGCTGCCACCATTTTATTTAGTTAAATATTTATATAATAGGAATGGGGTCTTGTACAGTGTTTAATTTTTCAAACAAATATAACTCATTTATTGATTACACAGAAGTGAATAAAGATTCATTGAAAACATTGCATTTGAACAAGCAATTGCATTTGTCCTAAACATTGCATTTGTCCTAAAAGATACTTATTACTTTTACTGTTACTTTATTTTTTAACTCCTGACCAGTTTTGACAATACTTTATAATAAATAAACCTAACTAGATCATAACCAGTCCCTATCCAAAAGTCATTCGCATAGACACTTGTTTATTCACCTTTGCTAGCCCCACCCACCAGTTATCTTATTGGCTACATGGTTCACAACATTAAATACTCATGAGGTACCTTCTTACTTTCCATTACAGACTGTAATCTTGGAAGCTGGTCGGTGACCATAATAATAATTAATCAGTCAATTTTACTGCAGATTTTTTTCTTCAGGAAAGAGAAATGGGTGCCTACTCCCTTTGTGAAGATATTGCATGCATGTTTATATTTCCATTCTTCAAGTGACCTGTCTGCAACAACGTATCCTCAAAAATTGGGTGAAAAGATGAGACGCACTAAGTATCTATCCTAAAATGAGATGATGCAAATAATCAATTGTGAAGTATTAATCAACCTATTTAAGATTTACTAGACTTCATGCTATCTTTGTCTTTCTTCAGATGTATAACTCCATTAGCAGAATCCTCTTTATCTTTATTGTGCACACAATTGTCCGCTGCACACACAACTTCTTTGCTGTTTGCACAAGGGGTATTCATTTCCTTTTGCGCATATGGAATCCCTCCATCCACTCTCCTCTTATACCTGTGGAAGACCTGAGTGAGTCACTCTCCAGTTTGTGGATGGGCAAGAGAGAAATTGTGCAGAATACTCCATTGGAAGGCATTACACTCCACATTCCCTTAACAGGATTCAGCTCTGTATTTGTTAGCAGTTGCTTGCTTTGCATTAAGAATTAATTCCACCCTAGAACACTTCTGCACTGCTGAGGTACTGCTCTCGTGCAATCAACTGGAAACTTAATTAAAATGGAACTTCTAAACAACACATAATTTTAACTGTATTAGCTATCCATTAATGCTCTTCCCTACAGCTAAGATTTTGCTAGCTCTGCTTAGCAAAGGTCCTTTCCAATGTTAATTAAATATTTCTTATTTGTGGGTCCTGTTTGTTTGTGTGTTGTTTTTTACTTTGAATTATACCAAGAAGCAAATTGGCAGCCCCAAAACATCTTTTAAGCCCAGGTTAATACATTTAAGAAGATGATGTTTTGTGCTATGGCAACTGTATGAATTTATGACCTCCAAAAGGCCTATCATTAATAGCTCTTCTCAGGTCTTATAAGCTCAAGGCTATGGTTTCCTATCTTGAGTCAATCCCATCTCATATTTGGTCTTCCTCATTTCTTGCTACCTTCAACTGGTGAATATATACCATATACTTTTTGTGGGGGGCTAGCACATTATGTGATATTTCTAATTATGGACATATTTTTAAGTTAGTCTCATGTATAACACATTATACAGTATTTGTCTAGTGTGAATGTCACTTTTTGTTTTACATGATGTCCTTTAAATTCATTTCTGAGTAAGGGCAAACTTAGGAATGAATAATATCCAGAAGGTGCTATCATTAAGTAGGTAACTTTTCTCAGGACACACAGACTAAAAAATATGCGTTCACTTATTGGATCAAACCATGTCACACTACAGCTTCCTCTTTTCGTACCATCTCCAGTTTTCCATAATATTATATTTTCCAGTGGTTTTTGTCTCAAGTGACACAATAAAAAGAAAGTGCCAAAAAGAATGTACAATATCTGCAGATTAGTCCATTTATTGTTTAGGATCAGTTCAGGCTTGATTTGTTCAAGAACTGTTAATTTATCTGCTGGTCTCTGGTGTCTATAAAACTCCCTCCAATGTCACATTTCTAATGTATATCTTCCCCCCCCCCCGCCACCATTTTCAATTGCTCAGATTTCACATCAGTACTTAATAGTCAGAAATGCCAATGTCTGAATAATCATGATCAGACCCTGTCTCTTGCAGTGCAAAGATCTTTCCTAATTTGTGCATGTGTTCGTGCCAACTCTCAATTTCCTTTTATTTTCTTGGTTACAATGTCCATTTTGTATAATGATTAAACTAAGGACATCTTGGACAACTTTAGTTTCTTCATTGCCCCCCCCCCAAAAAAAATTATGCAATCCTTCTTTAGTCCTTATTTTTGTCTTATATTCAGCGGTAGTTTGGCTTTTGTGCTTTCATCTTGGCACTTTCTTTTGATTGTTACTATAGGGTGTTGTTATGTTCCATCAAGGTGCTTGTAATGTACACTGACCCTAATAGAGTTTCCAAGCTATATGAAATGTTGAAGGAATGGTTTACCATTGCCTTGATCATTTTCCTTGGCCCAGTGGAAATTTGAACTATGAAGTTGTCCTGATTCGTAGTCAGACTCTCAGTCGACTAGTGTACAGTGCTGGCTCTCCAAACAAAAGGGGGTGTTGTTCTAATTTGAAATAGTTCCTATCTTACTTTACTGCCTCATTCTAATTACTTTTTTAAAAAGATGCCTAGTTTTAAAGTCCTGTGACTGCTTGTGCTTTGTATATTGGGCATTTGCTTTTCCTTTTAAAATATATTATTAAAATATGTCACAGTAAATGAAATGCTTCCTTGAAGATCTGAAATATGAAGAGAAGTATGCTTGAAAACTAGAAAGCAATATCCATGTGTATCTTTCCTTTTATTTTGCTGTTTTCTGTCTTCTATATATGTCGAAGGAAAAAAAATGTGGAGAATCCTACTTCGCTTATTATGAAACCGTTCTTAGAAATCTTATTAAGCTCATTAAAAAAATCCAGACGGGCAGCTATAAATCTTCTGAAGTCCCATTTTTGGTAACATCTGTTCTTCTAAAAAGCTCAGAAAGAAACTTAGACAGAGCTTTCTTCACTCAGCAAGGACAAGGAAAGTGAGGGAAAGGAAGGGAAAGGAAAATGATGACTTGAAATTACTTTCTGCTCTCTGATTCAAATATACACAAGATTTGTTTTGCCATCTTGTAATACCTTGCTTCTCCATCTCCCAATACTTAAGCAGATTTCTATGCTGCTAAGTTTCATATGTACTTGAATATATATTCAGTGGCTTGGAACAATGTGATGTTATTAGTATAGAATCTACACATGGAAGAGTTGAAGACACAAGTTTGTGCAAAATGAACAAAAATGTCACTGTTGCATTTTAATTGCCACCTGCACTGTTTATTTTCTTCCCGTGGTACAAATAAATGCAACTGTACAATTTCTTTTGCAAATAGCCCAAATAGTATTTTCTTAGACTGTAAATTAATGAAAAAAAATCTGCCTATGTTATTCTGCTTTTGTGTTTCTTAGTTGCAAGTTCGATGCTGGCTTGATAGGATGCATATTTTGCACAGTCCAAGATAACAGAGTCCTTCTTCCCAATTTTACATCTTTCCCCTTGCTAATTCTCAGGAGACACTTTCCTGGTTTTCTAGTTTTTAAAAGATCAAGTAATCCAACTAAAGATGATTCTCAATTTTTAACTTTATTATAATGCTAAATAACCCTGAGTTTCAACCAGTACCAGAACCAAATGGATTTCAGTTAGGATTGGATGCACTCGTACTGTGTGTCCAATAGTCATTGTTTGCTTTTGCGTAGATTACTTCCTGAGCTATTTCTGGTTCTAACTGAATAATAGTTACTGTTTAATGCAAAATAAAACTCAATTTGCATATTAAAACATTAGACCCAGATCAGATGAAAAATATTACTTTTTAGACTACATCCACAATATCCATCAGCTAGTATGGCCAGTGGCTGTGGAATTCTAGTCCAAAACTAATTTCCCATGCTTTGTATATGCATATAGACTTGCACATCAGCATTAATGAGTTTACAAGACACATAACTGGGGTAACATTTCCTTCTACTCTACCTACATTCCATTCCCATTTCTTGTGGAAATTAAAGACTGTCTTCTACCTAATTCCTTGCAAGTTCATTGTAAACAATTAAGAACACCCGACAGATAAAGAAACAATGCCCTCCAAGAGTTTGTTCTCTCTCTCTATCCACAACAAAATAGAACAAAGTAAAACAAAATGAGTACTGTAGTCGTTCCTCCGGGCAGCTCTCCTTCTATCTCTACTTATGAACTCGAGAAGAAAAATAAAAGAAAGCAAATGTTTATTCTGCCCTTTATATCAGAACAGAGCTGTAGCAAAACAATGTCTCCAGCCAAGAGTGCAATACTGAAAGGAAAGCAGCTGAACTTAATCTGCCCAGCCCAAGCAGGAATGCACTTGCTCAGTACTTCCTAACCTTGGGTCCCCAGATGTTCGTGGACTGCAACTCCCAGAAATCCCGGCCAGCACAGCTAATGGTGAAGGCTTCTGGGAGTTTTGGTTCAAGAACATCTGGGGACAAAAGGTCGGGAGCTACTCCACTTGTTAGAATCTATTAACTTGTGTTAATCTTTCCTTCCTTGCCTGGAGCTTCCCACTGCTCTGTCTTATCCTGTAACATTAAGAGTACCTTTTGTTCGCCTGTGACACTTGGGAGGGAGGGACTGCAGTGCTGAGATCCACAAAGCAAAGTGAGAGACATTTACCAAAGAAGTAGCTTATGGTCTATGTCAACTCATGAGCTGTTTATACTGTATATATAACTTTTTGCACGATTTAAAGCATTTCCGCGCACTGGCGTCTCCCAACGCCCCAGAAAACATTAAAAAATGATGCTGGCAGAGACACAGTATAGACTAGGTATGCAGGGAGGCTGCAAAGGCAGCAGCGGGTGTTGCCCAGGGCATAAGGCAGCCGCAGAGTGACTGCACTGCGGGGCAGGGGAGGGCACTCACCGAGAGGTACGCACGCACACAGGGAGGATGCAAGAGAAATCTCTTCTTTCTCTCCCCTAAGAGCCAGGCTGCAGCCAGCAGGAACAGAGAGACACACACCTGCCTGGCTGGCCTAAAGTAATGAGTTGCAGAGACAGCAATCCCACCCTAACTCCCACCACAGACTGCAAGGAGGACGGGAGCTGCCAGAGCTTTTTATGCCCTCTGTGGCTGCCACACCTACCCAGTCTGCAACCTGGGCATGCTATTGGTTGAAATTGTCCAAGAATTTACATCATCCTCTCACATGGCTTGCATCCATCTTGTAGCTGGGATCCATTTTGTGTCATCCTTAAAGGGAAAAGAGAAAATACATCGTGATGAGAGAAAGACAAAAACAAACGTTTTAAGGACCCCAACCCCCTGGTAGGTAATAATTTCAAATAATTATCACTGCGTTTTTACGGATGTCCAGGGCATTTTAATACTCAAGAAATCAATATTAGGCATCTGGGAGCCATTTTAGGTCAATGTCTCCTAACTCCCCTTAAAGGAAAAAAAAATACAGTGACCTGAGAAAAGACATAAATGCACGTTTTAAGGAACCCCCCCCCCGGTAGGTATTATCAGGCAGAATAAGTAATTATCGCTTGGTTTTTACAGATATTCAGGACGTTTTTTAACATTTAAAAACAGCTCATTTGATTGCGCGTCGCCATTAATGAAAACGAAATGTAACGAACCTAATTTTCATGGTTCTGTTCGGTTTGTTCCAATTTCATCACAATTTTTGTTATTCGTTTCATTACGTAATGAAACGAATAATAAATAATGGAATGAATTTTTTGTTTTGTGCCCATCTCTACTTGCAATTAGACATGGGCACGACTTGGCGAAATTCTCGTTTCCGTTTCCGTTCCTCGTTTCCGTTATGTAACGGAAACGGTAACGACAATTACTCCGCCAGAACTCGAACTCGAACCGATAAAAGAAAAATTGGGTCTGATTTGTCGTTGTCGTTCATGCCATTGCAGCGATCGCGTGATGCCAAGCGGCACAGAAAAAAAGTTTTAAAAATAAAAAAAACCCGATTCCCAGCCGAAAAAGCAGGCGGAAATATGTCTGCCTGAGTGAGTGCACCTACCAGAGGGGTGGTTTCTGGGGGCGGGTCCCCGGCCTCCCCCCTCTCCTGTCCTGGGCTACTCTGGTGGGGGGCATCCTCGTCGTCTCACCAACTCGCCAAGCGGCGGCACAGAAAAAGTTTTAAAAATAAAATGAAAAACCCCGATTCCCGGCCAAAAAAGCAGGCGAAAATATGCCTGCCTGAGTGAGTGCACCTACCAGAGGGGTAGTTTCAGGGGGCGGTCCCTGGCCTCCCCTCTCCTGTCCTGGGGTGCTCTGGTGGGGGGCATCCTCGTTGTCTCGCCAACTCGCCAAGTGGCGGCACAGAAAAAAGTTTTAAAAATAAAATAAAAACCCCGATTCCCGGCCAAAAAAGCAGGCAAAAATATTCCTGCCTGAGTGAGTGCACCTACCAGAGGGGTGGTTTCTGGGGGGGGGGGTCCCCGGCCTCCCCCCCTCTCCTGTTCTGGGCTGCTCTGGTGGGAGGCATCCTCGTCGTCTCACCAACTCGCCATGCCATGCGGTGCGGGCGGGGGATCCAAAATGGGGCGACCGCAATATTTATTTTGAAATCGTTCGTGGTCCAAAAACACACCAAAGCACCACAGAAACATGTGAAAATAGCTATTTTAAAACTGCCAGAATTTTTACAGTAGCAGCAGTGGGTTTTTCTTGCAACAAAACGTCTACATTGATTTTATTTTATTTTATTTTTATTTTTATTTGTTTACACCTGCGCAATGATGGGCTTGCCATGGGATTGGACCATGCAAATTTTTGGAGCCATTCCACCAATTGCATGGCCACTTGGCCAGGTTTTGACTGAGATTTCTGGGATGTGCCAGTCGGGCATAAAAAGCCCACTAACCCTAGCCCGAACCTGAACCCTAACCCTAAGCCTAACCCATACGCCAGTACACTGTCCTTCTTAGTGGGTCAGAGAGGCACCCAGAGGTGCACCCCACTAACTCACCCTAACCTTACCCGTAACCCTAAGCCTAGCCCTTGCGCTAACCCTAACCCTAAGCCAGATCTGTGTACTCGCATTGCACTACACGCAAGTACACTTCCCTTCTTAGTGAGCCAGAGGGCGCCCTGAGGGAGCCTTCCCAGCCCAAGTGCACAGTATACCAGTATACCAGTATGCTGTCCTTCTTAGTGAGTCAGAGTAGAGGCACCCAAAAGAAAGAGAGGTGCCTATGCCTGCCACTGCAACTTGGTATGCATATCCAATTGGCTATGTGTACCCTTTTATAGCGGGCCAGAGGAGGCACCCACCCCAGAGAGGTGTCTCCAGGAGCCCACTACCCCCCCAAACCAGTACTAACGACAGACGAAAAAACGACAAACGAAATGACAAATTTTTGAAAAATTTCGCGACAAACGGAAACGAGCCGAAACGGGCCGGCTCCGATACACGACAACTCAAAATGTCATTTTTCCTGGTCGTGCCCATCTCTACTTGCAATGCATTAGATACTTGTCATACCTCTCCTTCCTTTTGATCTTTCTGACTTTGTCAGCTTGTTTATTTGTTTATTATGTTTCTTTCTTGAAATGTCATTTGTTAATACAGTGGTACCTGTACTTAAGAGTTTATTTATTTCCGAATGTACGCTCATAAGTCGAACAACTCGTAAGTAGAGCAGCAGTATCTAATAAATAAATAAATAAATAAATAAATTGTAAGTAGAGCAGACCGCATTTAAATTTTGTAAGGCAGCAGTTAAAATGCCAATGGCGTTCCGCTCTTAAGTCGAATTGCTTATAAGTAGAGCTGCTGGTAAGTAGAGGTTTCACTCGTATGTATTAGATCTTTCTCCTGCCAAGCACTCTCAAATAAAACTGTTGAACCTGTCAGTTGAAGAAGCTCAGTCCTTTTACTCTCACTCTCGTAGTTGGGATGAGTCTGTTCTGAATAACAACCTGCTTCTGTATGCACCGTAACCAAAATTGAGCAGAACCTCACTTCACCTAAAAGCACAAATTGCTGGTGGCAAATTGTAGTGAGTTGCAATTTTTTCCTAGCGCTAATGTTAAGTTTCTATTATTACTATATCTTCAGCTTGCTGTAGCATAGAATTCTTGATTGAATTCACTTTATGGTTTGTAATCATATATTTTTCCTACCTCAGCACTCCAGTACTCCTATCCATTTGATTTTTGTTGTTGTTTTGTTGTTTTCCTCTTTGCAGGCCACATTTTGAAATACAGTTAAAAGGAATTGAAAGAAGACTGTTGCATGCTGATGAACCACTCTCTGTTTTCTTTCTTCCAACTTTTCTGTGCAGTGGCCTTATTGATACCTTGGGGGGGGGGGAGGAGAGACAATTCCACATCAACTTTAAAATGTCGTTTTTCCTTCTGCTGTGGCTGCTGATACTGATGCTGCCGCCTTTCGCTTGGCAAAGAGCAATTAAATAAATGATTCATGAGATATAATGAAAATCCTTGTTTAAATTTTTGTAGGATTGGATTTACAATGGCACAACTTTGTGGGAACATTATTGCAGCCACTCAAGTTCCTTGGATTCCAACAATAATTAGGTTTTATTTCTTAGGCTGCTGTATTATTCCCCCCCCTTCCTAGAATTGAAAGGCCTCACATACCCTGGATGAATTACTGTAAATCTGTTTTTGCTTTCTGGCTTGTGCTTTGTAGCACATTGCTTTCTGGTCCTTTAGGCACCAATCCAAGAATTGTTTGTAAACATTCACTTTGTGATGCATATATGGTTCTTGCCTTCCGGTTAGGGCTTTCTTACAAAAATAATAATGGTATGGGAGTAAATGCCCCCTGCCCTGGACAGCACCAAGTCCTCTAGAAGACGTAATGGGATGGGTTTCAGAATACCTTTCAGAATAACTTCCTCCGCTGCAAGTCACAGATTCTGAATAAAAGCACCAGCAATCTAAATAACTTCATGTGGAAAATGCTCTGAGGCTGGAATGGGCTGATTCACATTTTTCCCATTGACCACATGATATAAAGGGAAATGTAAATCAGCCCTGAACTTTTTGACCTGAGTTTTAAACTTTTGGTTAAAAACAACAAACAAACAACCAGATCTATTTGTATTTGTTCAGACGGTGTGATTGGTTGACCAATACAGAAAAGCTGCCACTGCCACACCAGCACATAATCATAGGAACACTGAGCAAAGCTACCCACCCTATCAAAGGAGTGGAAAAGTACAGCATGGTGGAGTAAGGTTGCATAGGTTATATCTGTGAAAATCATAGAGATGCTCACTCCAGTAGAAATCTCTCTCTCTCTCTCTCTCTCTCTCTCTCTCACACACACACACACACACACACACACACACACACACACACAAATAGCAAAAGGAGGAAACCCTTTCTTTACATCCTACTTGACCATTGCAACCATGCCAGCTGCAGGGCTATAAGAGAGCTTCAGACAAGCTGCAAACAGAGCTTTTCTCCTGTCTCTTTGTGTGGCCACCTGGTGCAACTTCACAGAGAGCAAATGTGAGTGAATTTGTATTTCCCTAAACATGTAGTCACATTCTAGTGAGGCTGCAACGAATTAGCATTGTTAACAAAACCAACAAAATCGATTTTGCAAACTATGATTTTGTCCAAATATCTTTATAGTCATTTATAGCTGAAAATCAAAGTTCTTTCTTTCTTTCTTTCTTTCTTTCTTTCTTTCTTTCTTTCTTTCTTTCTTTCTTTCTT
>JAHTLZ010000108.1:12434005-12467241 GCA_023846285.1 Phrynocephalus versicolor
TGGGGTCTACAAATATATACAAATGCCAGGAGTATGGGAAACAAGAGGAACTGGAAGTCTTAGTTTAGGAGGTTAAATATGACTTGATAGGGATAACTGGAACTTGGTGGGATACTCCCATGACAGGAATATATCAACTGAAGGATATAAATTGTTCAATTAAAAACAGAAAGAATAGAAAGGGAGATAGAGTAGATATTGCAACAACACATATTCCTGAATAGAAATCCAGGAGATTGAGCCAAGTTGTCCCATTTAGAGAGTCTGGATCAAGATAATTGGGGTGAAAACCAAAAGGAACATTGTTGCTGGAGTCTACTACAGACCACCCAATCAAGAAGACGGGGCAGATGAAAAAAAAATTGCAATTTTTTTTTTTAATGATGTAGTAGGTAATGGGTGATTTCAATTACAGTAGTCCCTCATTTATTGCAGGGGTTAGGTTCTCTGACCACCTGTGATAAAGGAAAATCTGCAATATCCAAACACCTCTAATTGCCTGGTTTCGAAAGAGGCTTCCTCCATGGAGCCTCTCCCCACCCCTCCCTTGCTGCAGCCGGGATTCTGTCCCTGCCCCAATCACCTAACTTCCAAAGAGATCTCCTCCATGGAGCCTCTCCGCTCCCATTGAACCTTCAGCACTCCAGATGTTTTAGACCACAACTCCCAGAATTCCAAGCCTGTATTGCCATTGACAAAGGACTGTGGGAGTTGTGGTCAAAAACATCTGGAGTGCTAAAAATTCACCACCACTGCTCTATCCGGTACACCACTCTGGGTATATATAAGATATGGGAAACAGATATCACCCAAACAGTATGCATTCCATACTGTTAAGAAATGACCTGGCTGTTTTATTGCACTTTGTGACTATTGGGTGGTATTGCACCAATATACACTGTTGCAGTTTTGAACACTGATTGATAATGGGTTGGATAATGAATTAAATCCAGGACATTTATGTGTGAGGACAGCTGTTTGGAGAAGCTGACGCCCATTATACGCTATGCATCTTTTTACTACTTTCCTATTTAAAGGGAAAAACGCTAACAATAGGAAAAAGTCAGTGATGTGTCTCAGGCCTGTAGAATTTAAGAGCCATTTCATCTTAACTGGGATTATGACGAGCACAAACTAGACTTAAATTGGTGTAGTTTGGTTTAAAATAACAATTAAAACTTGATTTGAAAGGAGATAATAGTACATTTGGTTAATAGTACAGTAACCAAATCTTTGATTATATGGTCCATAAAATGACTTCCAATTATAACTGATTGGGAGAAAAAAGAGAAAGTTTTCTGTGGAAATGTATTGGTACACAAGGAAATTAACTAAGTGCAACTGTAGTGTAGATAGTGTTGGGCATTTTGTGCCTCATATATATATATATTAAAAAGCAAATCTGTGACCAGTTCTGCAAAGCCTCGTTCTTCACCCATCCCCACCTGCCCAGTCCACTTATTGGGCTTTGCACTGTGCAGGGATCTTTCTTCAGGGCCAGCAATCCAATCTGCACAGGAACCCTGCTGGCCCTTCCCACCTCCCTGGGAGGCTGACCACTCATCTGTGCAATGGAGCCTCCCCATCACACCTCCTTGGTGGAGTGGTCAGCTGCTTGTGGTGCTGTGGACAGGCTTAATGCGAATATTCATGAAACACTAAATGCCCTCTTTACTTGTAAGTAGAGGTGGGCACGAAACAGAAAAGCCATGGTTCGGGTTTGTCTGTTTCGGGCGCACCCTTGGTTCAGTTTGGTTTTGGGTTTGTACAAATGTAAAAAAAAAATGTACAAACCCAAACCGATCCGAACTAGTTCTGGTCCGACTTACCGGGCAGCGGTGGTAGCGGGAGATCCTGGCCTCGGTGGCAGGGGCTTTTTGAGGCACAGGCCCCAAGTGCCTCTTTTTTCTCTCCTTCAAGCGCCGACCGCACGGCCCCTGGGGCCAGGTCGGCACTCCTTTAAAAAAAATTTTTTTAAGCGCCGACCGCGCGGCCCTTGCGGCCCGGTTGGCACTCATTTTTTTTCTTGGTTTTGGAGCACCGACCCAGCCACCCCTTGGCATGGGCCAGAGGGACGTGGTTTTTTCTTTTATTTTTGGGGGTTTTTTTAATTATTTTTAAAAGTCCCCATTGTGGGGCTGGTGTGGGCTGAACTGGCTGGGCCGCGGGCCGGGCATGGGCCGGAGGGACACGGTTTTTTATTTTATTTTTCCGGGCCGGGCCCGTTCCCGAGGCCCCCACCCTCCCCCCCCACCTTCCTGGGGGGGGCGCAATGTGTAGCCTGCACAATGTAATTAAAAAATTGTAAACCGCCCAGAGACTACTTGTAGTGCTATGGGGCCGTATATAGGCAGAACACTTTATTCTAATTTTTTGAGTTCCACCTGTAAAACAAATTGTGTCATATATGATGATGATGATGATGATGATGCCTCCTTCATTCTAGCGGCTGTGATGACTGCCTTGTTCTAGAGTTAACTAGAAAATATATAGTCATAGTTTGGTACATTTCTCGAGCTTAACTTCAAATATCAGGTACTTTTGCCATAGTTTTTATACACACACACACACACACACACACACAGTAGTTCTTAGATAGATAGATAGATAGATAGATAGATAGATAGATAGATAGATAGATAGATAGATAGATAGATAGATAGATAGATAGATAAGATATAGATATATATATACACACACACACACACATACATATATGTATAATGTGTGTGTGTTTGCATTTTTGCTTCTATTGCTTTTTATGCCAGATTGTTTTTAAAAGAAGTCATTATTGTTTGACGCACTTAGTATAATGTTTACAATGGATGAAAAGAGTGATTTAGGTTTTTTTTAAAAAAAATAATCCTTTTTAAAGAAATTTTTTGTCCACTCTTCTTGCAATGAAATGAAATGATGTTGGTTTGAAAAATGCAGTCATTAATATAGTGGGACTTCCTAATCAGTCGAGAAGTGTTGGCGATGTGACAAAGGAAGGAATGGAATAACTGGCAAATTGCAAATTAAGCACTTAGCTTCTTCTGCCTAGTGAAGTCCAGAACTCATTTTTAACACACTCTGATAGTGTGTGTGTTTCAGGCACCTTGGATTATAGAAATTGGAAAAATCCTCTAACATCTATTTCTCTTCCAGAGGTGGCTCATCCTGTAAAGCTGGACAAGTTGGGTATAGATAGACTGAGTAGACGACAAAAGTTCTGTTTCTATAAAACTGTGCTATGGTAGAGTGTCAAGTGCTGTTGGCACAGAGTATCCCCTGCAGATATGAGCTAATCCTCAACCTGGCAACCAGACAAGATAAAGCATCTTCTTGGCCAAACTTCTGTTTGTTTGTATGCAAGAAATAACTTCCTAGTTTCATTCCTTCCTATTGAAGACATTGGCGGTGTTCCATAACGGTATACATTTGCTTTTGGCAAAGGCTATCCTTTTCAAGACCTTCTTTCTACCCCCCACAATTCCCACCCCCTGTCCACACTCCATAGTTTTGTCATTTCTCACACTCATTTTAGTATGTGTGAAAATGTGAAAAGAAATATGTGTTACCTAGACCGCCTGAGAAACTTTGCAATCATGAATGAGTTGAGATGCTTGACTTTGCCTGCCCTTGCAGGTGGCAGAAGTCTGCTGTGATGCCAGATGACAGTCTAAAAGAAGAGAAATGGGAAGAAATTATTAGAATAGAAATAGCTTTTTCCAGGCAGTAAGCATTTTGAAATATCTAGCCGCTTAAAAAGAAAAGGTTGTATAGTCGTGTTGCTCTTCAGACCTGGAAATATTCAAAACTCCTCGGTGTGTATGCCTATGTACAAAGATTACACATACAAATGCACACATTTGTATTTCTACTGTGTTGCACAAATGTAATTTTGGATCACTTGCCACTAGAGATGGGCACGACTCAGAAAAATTGTTCGTTTTCGTTTTCATTTTCGTCTAGGGGTCCGTTTCGGCTCGTTTCTGTTTTCGTGAGCTAATTTTCAAAATTTTTCGTTTTCGTTTCGTTGCGTAACGAAAACGAAAAACGAAAACGAAAACGAAAATTTTTTCGTTTCTTCCCATTTAGCTCCATTAAGTGCTTTTCCAGTAATGAAAAACGAAAAATGGCTCGAAATTAGTCGTTTCATTTCCGTTTTCGTTCCAGTTTTCGTTACGTAACGGAAACGAAAAATGAAAACGGAAACAAAAATTCCGCTAAGTCGTGCCCATCTCTACTTGCCACCATCTGCTGGGGTCATTACTGGTCCCAACCCTTTGACATGATTGAGAAATTGGACTATGAGAAGCTGTGGAATAGCAGCAATAACAAACTACACATCCTTTCACTTAAGGATATCTGCTTCTGTGTGGCTGTCGGTCGCTGGTGGATGAGTTTGAGACCGATGAGAGAATTACTAAATTTAACTATGGTATCACTGGTTCACTAGAGTTGATTGCAAATCATTGATGTCAACATTGCTATTTCTCTGAAAATGGTTCATTGTACTTCTTATTGTGATGAATTTTTACATGTACTTTTTATGTTAAGTGATGCACTAAAGAATTATATTTGTGATTTTCAGGCTCATGAGAATCCTGGCCCTCACAGTCATTCCTAGAAGTGTCCAGGATCAGTGACTCGCCTTTTATGTAGGTCATAAAGTTAAATGTCAAGTTATGTTGAGTAGCAAAAAATACCAATTTTTCAAAACAAAAAATGGGCTTCCAATCACATCTTTTTAAAAAGTTCATTTATTTTCTGCACAGTAAACTCATCGCCTGTCGTGTTACATAGGTCAATAGCAATTATTTTCCCAACATTTCAGCCCATTGTAGTTCATAGCTCCTTTCTTATCTTAGAAGTATTTTCATACTTCCATATTTAATTTCCTTTTTATTCCATCAATATTCTATCAATCTTTATTAATATCTGTTTTCATCTAATATAAAACATAGAAATGACCAAATAAAATATTGTAATAATCTATCTGATCTTAACAGTATACTCAATCCTAATATTTTAATTCTTTAATAAGGTAAGCTACTTTTTAAAAACCCTTTTCACTAACTTAATATATCCTTAACAGAACATATTTACCTATTCTTCTAAGAGTTACATAATTTCAAAAGCCTTCTAAAACTAAAGTTAGTGTTTTGTGGGCAATTATAAAGGGGTTACATCTTGGTCTATAGATTTTCCTTTAAGCATAAAAGCTAGCATATACTTATGTATCTGGCTGGTCTTCATATTTCCATTATCCATTTCCCAAATCATAACAATCAATTAATGGCTTTAAACAATCAAAATACAGGAAACCAAGTACTCTCTATGTGATTGCTTCATTAAGCCAATAGATCTCTTTCTGAATTTCCTCTTTGTCTGCTAAATCCATTGTCTTCATGTCTTGTTTTTCTATCTTGTTTACAGCTTTGCTGATGAAAAGTTCCGGGACCCCTTTAATCTTCTTCCTCTCTGGACCTGGGTTTGGCCCATCCACACATTCATCCTGCATGTCACTGTCCTGCTCATTTTCCTGAGACCTGACACTGCCTTGCACTTCCTGTTCAACCTCAGTGCTACCAGAAGGTTCCAAACCAACTCCAAAGCGATTGCTAGGCAATCCTCTTTCACTGTAGCCAGAGGGGAAGCTTTGAAATACTTTGGAGTTTTCTTAAAGGAGTCCTTCTGTTGCAACGTGAGGCTGACAATGGATGGGCCTGCCATGGGAACCATGGGCTCCTTGTATAACATAAGCAGGAGGAGATGGCAACTCAGGATCACTTTCAGGTTCACATCTGGTGGAGTCAGGCACCTTGCTGTCAAGGCTCAAAGCTGACCTGGAAGGCAGTCCAATCGGAAATGTAAAAGCCTCCAAAATTGTTTGTAATCCACAAAGAAGTTCCTTTACAAGTTCTTCTTGTGACCTTATTTTCCAGATCAGTCTCACACAGTTATAGCTCCTACCACTCAGTTTCCAAGAGAGAGGGTATAAAAGTTAGGAAATTGTTTTAAAAAAGAAGAGCAAAGGGAGGGGCGGGGGGGGGAGAGAGAGAGAGATCCAGTTTCACTTTGCCACTGGGTTTATTTTGAAAATATGTTATGGTCAGATAAATCTTTTAAAAAAACTTTCTAGACTCCTTGCCAGTAATCCATCCTTAAACAAAGCAAACACTGCTTAAACAAAACAGAAGAAGGTTCTCTTTTTATTATTATTATTAGACATGGGCACGACTCGGCGAAATTGTCGTTTCCGTTTTCGGTTATCGTTTCCGTTACGTAATGGAAACGGTAACGATAATTAAGCCGTCAGAACTCGAACTCAAACCGAAAAAAGAAAAATTTGGTTGGGTTTTTCATTGTCGTTCATGGCATTGCAGCGATCGCACAATGCCATTGCCAAGCAGCACAGAAAAAAGTTTTTAAAAGTAAAAAAAAAAAAACTGACTCCCAGCCAAAAAAGCAGGCAAAAATATGCCTGCCTGAGGACACCTACCTGAGGGGTGGTTTCGGGGGGGGGTCCCCGGCCTTCCCCCCCTCTCCTGTCCTGGGCTGCTTGCACCAGGCTGGGGGTGGGGGGGTCATCCTCGTTGTCTCCATGCCATGCGGTGGGGGGGATCCAAATGGTGACCGCGATATTTATCTTTAAATTGTGGTCCAAAAACCCACCAAAGCACAACAGAAACATGTGAAAATTAGGTATTTTAAATGCCTGAATTTTTATAGTAGCAGCAGTGGTTTTTTTTATAGCAGTAAAAGGTCGCACTGATTTTGTTTTATTTTATTTTATTTTTTATTTTTTTAGACCTGCCCATGTGGGCTGGGCATGGGATGAGACCATGCAAATTTTTTGAACCATTCCACCAATGGCATGGCCAGGTTTTGACTGACACTTCTGGATGTGCCAGGGGGCATAAAAAGCCGAGGCACCTTCCAGAAGTTGCAGTCGGGTGTATGGATGTGGTTGAGGGAGGAGGGCTGGCTGCTGGTGCCCGTGTGATCAGATCGAGATTGAGGAGGGAGGCTGAAGGCTTTAGAATTTAAGTTAGGCAGGCAGGGAGGGAATTGAATTTAGAAAATAATTCCTTTGATTCCCTGCAGCTTTGTCTGCTGCAGGGAATAGCAGTAGACAGCATATTCTTTTTTTTTCCTCTGGCAGTTTGTGATTTTTTTTTCTTATTGGGTAAAGGGAGAGGTTCGACTGGGAGGGGGAGGTGCGGATTTATTTTAAAAATATGTTATATACTACCATTTATTTTCTATTTTCCCAACTTCAATTTGCTTGCACACACACACATTTGAGGTGCAAGCCAAGAACAACCTCTATCTTAAGTGATATCCTAACTGCCCACTCGCCCGCCCGCCCGTGCCGCCACCCGCCTGTGGCCCGTGCCGCCGCCCGCCCACTCGCCTGCCCGCAGCCACTGGCCGCCCGCTCGCCCACCCGCGCCTTCCCCCTGCCGCTGTTGCCGCCCGCCCATGCCCCCCCGCCGCCACCACCTGCCCGCACCTCCCCCCCACCGCCCTCCCCCGCTCCGCTCAGGACACCTAGCGCCAGCCCTGATTGCGGGACGCCCCTATGCTCTTCACGCTAAATCGCGTTGGAAATGACAAACGACAAACGACAAACGGAAACGACAAATTTTTGAAAAATTTCACGACAAACGGAAACAACCCGAAACGGACCCGTTCCAACAAACGACAACTCGAAATGTCATTTTTTCTGGTCATGCCCATCTCTAATTATTATTATCAAAGAATTATTTTCTACGAGCCCAAAAAAGCAACAAGGGAAAAAATCCAATAACTTCTTCAAGTAGCTCCGTATTTCACACATCCAGCCCACTTTGCTGAAAGCCGCTCCTTTTAGAAAGGGTTTTCGTGTTTGTTTGAAGGAAGAATTCCAAACATTGACACAATGAATCTTAGACAGGATGAAACTTTACATAGAGAAATAAAGGGAAGAGAGCAATTTTTACTCAAGATAGTAAAGCTCCAAAATATACAGCTATAAATTGACCAGGGCCAACAGCTCACCATTGCCATCAACTTAGTTAATGGAGTCCCGTTTTTCTTCAGTGGGAAATAAGGCATTTCATGGACCAAACAAATCCCACTGCCACTTTTTCTGTGCTCGAAACACGCACAGCCTCTCTTCATCTCCCCTCCAAGGAGACTTGCCTCTTATCTAAGAGGCTCAATCTGGAGAAATTCAACCCGATAAGCTGAATATCAAGTTGTCTCACTGCAGTGTGACCGGAACCAGAACTCCTTATTTTTACTTGTTGGCCAATCCTTATGCCCCCCCCCACCAGATGATCCATGGGCTTATGTATACCTCAAGGTTTCCCATCTTGACATAGGAAGATGCCATGGTGGGCTGAGATATTCCAGTGACTTCTAGCACCTACTGGAAAGATGAGTGACTCTCACTTCTTGTAATTGGTTGAGTTTCCCTTTGTGGGTTTCTTACCTCATCATAAGCAGAAGGCAGGATCTAATGCTGTTCAGAGGAATGCAATAGAATATACTTTCCTCAGGGCTATCGAAGTAAGAACTAGCAATTAATGAGGACTAACTTTTTTCTGATTCTAGCAAGGACAAAATTATAGCTGCACCCATGGTGTTAACAACTGAAAATAGCATTACCAGTGAAAATAATGAATTAAAGATTGCATTGTTAGTATATGTGCTACCTCCTGGCCCTGACAGACCTGAAAATGCTGTGGCAGGTCATGGAGAACTGGGGTGACAATGGTTGAGACAAATAATTGTGGAAGAAGTTCCACTGATTGACTGATGCAAGTAGCTCCCAATGACTGAAATCCTGTTTAGCTTAGTAAGTGTATGATCAGACAGGGAGAAAAGTTTAGTCTAATTGCACCAGAAAGGTCCACTTTTTCCAGAAGGAATCTCCTTTAAATCAACCATTTTGTCCATTGGGGATTTGTTCCAGCCTGCCCCCCCCCCCCGCCAACGGTATAGCCCAGCTGTTGGGGCACAGATTGAGATAGTGATCTGGAGCTCTTTTGCTTGCACATCATGCAGTTGTGGTGAGTAGCTTTTACCAGTTCATGCCGTAAGAAGTCTGAAATGCAGGCTATATGCCCAATGTAATCACACTCTAAGTTGAAATTACAGTTGTTCAGTCATGAAGTCATGTCCGATTCTTCATGACCCCATGGACCAGAGCACGCCAGGCCCTCCTGTCTTCCATTGCCTCTCAGAGATTGGTTAAATCCATGCTGGTTACATTGATTGACACCGTCCAACCATCTCATTCTTTGCCATCCCCTTTTCCTTTTGCCTTCAATCTTTATCAACATCAGGGACTTTTCCAAGGAGTCCTTTTTCCTTATGAGGTGGCCAAAGTATTAGAGGGTCAGCTTCAAAATCTGTCCTTCCAGTGAACATTCAGGGTTTATTTCTTTAAAGATGGATAGGTTTGATCCCCTTGCAGTCCAGGGGACTCTCAAGAGTCTCCTCCAGCACCACAGCTCAAAAGTGTCAATTATACGGTGATCAGCCTTCTCTATGGTCCAGCAATCACTTCCATACATCACTACTGGAAAAACCATACTTTTGACTATCCAGACCTTTGTCGGCAAAGTGATGTCTCTACTTTTTAAGATGCTGCTGAGGTTTGTCATCACTTTCCTCCCAAGAAACCAGCGTCTTTTAATTTTGTTGCTGTAGTCACCATCTGCAGTGATCAAGGAGCCCAAGAAAATAAACTCTGTCATTGCCTCCATTTCTTCCCCTTCTATTTGTCAGCAGGTGATGGGATTGGTGGCCATGATCTTATTTTTTTTATGTTGAGCTTCAGCCCATTTTTCTCACTCTCCTCTTTCACCCCCATTAAGAGGTTCTTTATTTCCTCCTCACTTTCTGCTATCAGAGTCGTAGTATCAACTTCGTATCTGAGGTTGTTGATATTGCTTCTGGCAATCTTAATTCCGGCTTGTGATTCATCCAGACCTGCCTTTCTCATGATGTACTCTGCATATAAATTAAATAGGCAAGGTGACAGTATAATCCTTGTTGTACTCCTTTCCCAATATCCTTTCCATATCCAGTTCTGACTCTTGCTGCTTGTCCCACATACAGATTTCTTGGGAGACAGATAAGGTGGTCAGGGACTCCCATTCCTTTGAGGACTTGCCATAGTTTGTTGTGGCAAGTTCTTAAAGCAATTACAGTGGGTCAATTTAATCAGTGGGGATTTTATTGAGTGAAGTCCTTTGTAAGTTCCATTGATTCGGTGTGCCCACTTTAATTGTGACTTATTACAAAAAGCCACAGTATTTCAACCAATGAGTTAAGAAAACTTATTAGTTGCTGGCTGGATCGGTATTTTGTTTAGGTAATTGGAGGTTGGGAGGGAGTAGGGATGGGCATGAAACAAAAAAAATTGTGTTTCATTTCATTCTGTTTCTTTCCCCCTTGCCTTTCATTTCGTATCGCAAGTAACAGAATGTTTCAAAAAATCATTAAAAAAACAAAACAAAATAAAACAAAATGAATCCTTCACAGCCCCAGCTTGGCCATGGTCAAGCTGTACAGTCCCAGCCCCCAGCCCCACCCCCAGAAGAAGGGAATGGTAAACCACTTCTGAGTACTCTTTAGCTGGAAAACCATGAAATAGAGGGTATATTATCATTAAAGACCATATAGTTAAATGTCAGAGATCAGCTCAATGCTCCAGCAGAGAAGAAAAGGGAGCAGGGAGGAGTACCTCTCAAAATGGAGTGATGGCCCAGTACGGCCACTCCAAGATAACAATGCATTGCTATATAGGAGTTTGCTGGCCACAAAGTTATTGGAGAATCTTGGAGCAATTTCTGTTTTCTAAGCATCATTAAAAGTAAAACCACATGCAAAGTGGCACGTGATTATTCTAAAACTACCATCTCATATTCTGATTAGCATTGGGCGTTTCCCATAAGAGTCACGTCAGCTCCTTGGGATCTTCTTGTATTTTATGACTCATTTATTTTTATCATTTCCATCCCCTAAAGTACAATTGGACAATGGTGCTATCATCATGCAATATTTCTTATTTGTTCTCATAAATATTCTCCAATATAATATTGAAAAACTTGAAATACAGAAATTAGACACTAACTAGATACTTTATTTTGTTACATTTCATTTTCATTATGTGTTGCAGTAGGAATAATTCTACAGACAACAGCTTAGAAGCCTGAATCTGTTGTTAGAAAAAAAGAACCGAAGGTTAGGAAAAAAGTTATGGGGAAAAAAGAACAGGAGGAATTATTTTTCAGTGCCGGTCATAATCATTGGCTGTCCTTTCCCCCCTTCTAACCATGAAGCAAGACGAATGTGAAAAGATACAACCAATATGGTATAAGATCCAAGGTTATCTCAGCTGGGCGCGGGTGAGGTGACTGCTGAACATTCAAAGATTAAAACAGAGGGGAAAGGTTAAATAAGACCAGCTGGCTTTGTAACATATTGTTGTTCACCGAACATTGCTACTAAATTGAAAAACAGCTTCAATCTGCAGGTTTCCAAAAAGCCACAGACAGGAACGCATGCTAAATGTGAGTGCTTCGGCTAAGAAAGAGAGGACGTGAACTGTGGAAGGCTATAGCCGATGTTAGCAGCTGCTGTTCTGCTTTCTGGGGCAGAGATTATGGACAGTCATATTCCAGAGGAGAATGGGCATTAATTGCATGAAAATATATCATTGACTGGGGTCCAAGACCTGTGCAAAATTGACAGTGCGAGAGCCACAAAAGAATAATAACTCTTCTGCCACAGGGTTGATGTGAAAAAAACCCGGATCATGCACAATAAACTTGTGTTGTGATTCTCCCTGACAACAGTGTCAGTGCTTGAAAACAGAATCCGTGGGGTTCATGCTGTCATGGAAAAAGCTGGACTGCAGCTCCTCCTTGTGTTAATCAGGGGCTTCTTACATTACTCTAGGATGAGGAAAAGGAATGGGGAGCCTGTGATGCTTGCCCTAATGTGAGTAGTATTCCTGAAAAGTGGAAAAGATGCTTCATTAAAATAGGCAGACAGCTTATAGCTGGCTCACTTTTTCATTCTGAAGAATCATAACAGAATGAAATCTCTGGAATAATTCTTATGGCTATGATGCTAAAATCTCATTTAGGGACTCCAGAAGTAAATTGCCTCATATATTTAACTTCTTTTCATTTGGATGGGAGGCTTTTGCCTTCTCCAATTCTGCTGGAGGGCTCTGCTACACAGCATGAGAGGAGGTACCAGCTGGGAAAACTCCATAGGTCCATATGTTCATTTACTGTGTAAAACTATTTGCTTTGTTCTTTGGAGATAGGCTTAAGGATATTTTGCAATGGGTTTCCGGATTTATACAAGTGATCTTTAAAAGTGAACCAATCAGGGGATTTCATGACTTGTCTGATTTTACAATTTAAAGCATTGGATGGGTTGTTTGTGTCTTTCTTTAGAATCTCCCCATCCTTCTTTGTTTCTTTGAGAATCTAACAATCTTTGTGTCTTGCCTGTCTTTGCATAAAAAGGGAAAAAAGGAAAAAAGGAAAGTGTACCAAAGTTACTTTGTGTTAGGGCTCGTTCCCACGTCCCTTTAAAAGCAGTTTAAATTACTAAATAAACTGAGTCCAAAATGCTGTCCCCACGGCCACCAGGCTTTTTGAAAAAAAAGAAAAAAGAAAACCTGGTAACGATCCCTTAAGCAAGGTTTCTGTGACTCACCTACAAGGTAGAGAATTTTTTCCCTCGCTTTGAAAATCCAGCTTTTAAGGAGGCAGACGCTGTGGGACCACGCTGATGATCCGGGTTTTTTCTTTCTTTCTGTTTTTGGCTATTCCTGGGGCCGATGGGCTGTTTGTTTGTTTTTTTAATTTATTTTCACCTTTGGAGAAACAGGAAGCTCTATCCGGTCCTACAAGCATTAATTTCTCCCAGCAAAGTGGTCCTTTTTTCAAATACTAGTGCCACCTGCTGGCCAAGGGGGCTGAACTGCACTTTAAAATTAAAAACAACAACAACAACTTTTTACGTGAGAACTCTTGTCCCACATTTAAATCACGTGATGGGACGAAGAGGAAAAGCCGGACCTTCAGAAGATCAGGATCGAAACCCAGGTGTGACCACAGCCTTAGATGCAGTGATCCAGAGGGTGGGGGAGAGGTGTAGCTGTGTCATATTCCTTTGGAAGATTTATACAAAAAAGAACTCATTTTGCCCTACTAGATAGTAAAGAGACATGGAGAAGGAGAACTTGAGAGCAATGTATTGCTTGCAATCATACTTTTTAAGCTTAAAAAAAGGCATAGGTATCCACCTGTAGAGTCAGTGGTTGGGAATTTGATTCCTCATTCTGCCTCTTTGGCAAGGGCTAAACATAATTAATTTTCATGCTGTCCAGCCTTCACCCCTCTCTCCGTCAGGAAACATTAAACAGTTCACCCCTAACTGGTAGCAAGCTGTCTCCTTAAATGTAAATTGTCCTTTAGAGACTGTAAATGATTTACCGGTAACTTTTCAGGACACATTTCAAGCACCTCTCATAGGACACTGGTTTGCAGTGGAACACAGCTTAGGGCACAGGGTAGGGGGCATATCCTCAACTAAAAACAATTGCTTTAAAAGCAGCCATAATATTTGAAGCACACCCTGGGCAATTGCTTCTTGAAGGGGTTTCACTTCATTATCAATTACCTCCATATATATATATTTTCTCACGATGAGTTCAGCTTGGTCTTCTTGGGACTTGCCTTCCCTACCCACATTTCCATGCATTATATATGAAGCTTGATTCCTGTTATGTACAGCTTAAGAAATCTATAGCTTTTGCTTTCCAAACAGCTGTTCAGTTGATTGCAATGATGTGTGGTTAACAATTTGAATATCATTATTTATGGCTTTTGCCCAGCTCTGCTGAGTTAGAACTTGCCCTCCTCCCTCTCCTTTCTCTCATCCCTAATAAATGCTTCATTAATTTGGCCAAAGAACGCCTGTGGTTTTACATGGAAAGGCTGGTGGTATGTTGAGTCCAGTATCTTACAGCCAGGACCAGTGCTAGGTTTTTTTGCGCCCTAGGTGAGGGGTGGGGGTGGGGTGGGGGCGGAGCAGCGGTGGGGGTGGGGTGGTGGATGGCAGGGGGTGGCGACGGCACATGGGGTGGGCGCTGATGGATGCAGGGGGTGGCGGGCAGCGCTGGGTGGATGGCGACGGGCGGCTGGCGGGCAGTGGGGGGACAGATGGCGGTGGCCAGCAGTGGGGGTGGGGTGGCAGGCTGTCCAGTGCCCTCTCTCCATTTTGGCACCCTAGGCAACTGCCTAGTTTGCCTTAATGGAAGCGCTGGCCCTACTTACAGCTCTTGGAATCAGCCTTGAAATAATATCGGGTGACATGTGACTTCCTCAGATATGGCTCTTATCTGTTATGGTGCTGTTGCCAGAGGCAGCCCAACATATATCACTACATGCTGAAAACTACCATGAAATCTGCTCATTAAGTTAAGACATTTGTTGAGATTCTATGGAAATTATAGGTTGACTTCCTATATTTAAATTATAGACTGAAAAGCAATAGGCAGTTAAAATCCATGTAACATGTTCTAAAATGTTAACTGATTTTATGCCCAGTTATTTATGGGTCTAAGCCATCCCATTTCTGTGCCTTGCTTTGAATATAGAATCTGAATCATCCCATCTTCACTTTATTAACATTTGGATGGGCACACACTGTATATGTTCCAAAACCACTACCTACCTGAAGTGAGCAATATCCTGTTTTACTTCAGAAGCACATTGTTATGGTAAGCAATGCTGACATACAGACCTTGCCTCTTCACTTCAGTATAATCGCTGCTCCCTGTAAATAATGATTCATAGAACATCTCTTGATAGTAAAACAAATGCATACATTTTGAGAATGCTGGAACACTGATTCTTCACATCTCTGGATCTCCTGGGTTGGTTTCTGCATCACCATGAGACACTGATTCTCTCTAGTCAGTATAGCATGGAGAATAGAAGGAAAGGCTAATATTTGTCCCAACCAACCAACCCACCCACCCTTGGTTTTATTACTTTTAGCCAGCATTTTGTTCTGATACTGTGTGACAACACCCTGGATTCAGGAGAAATACATATGTAAATTATCAGCCAATCCCAGCAGGAGGGCGGGGAATGGTGTGGTATAAAAAGGGTGGAGCCTGGTCTGTGAGCGTTAGTTGAGTTGAGTTAAGAGTTTAGTTGAGGGTTGTTGAGAGTGAGTGCTGAGAGAGCACATCTCTGTTAGAGTTCAATCAGGCAGTGAGGGCTTTTACTGTTTACTGGTTATTAAAGACAGGGAGGCTTGAAGAGTTGAATTAATCTATTCTATGTTTAAGGCAACACATACCAACTTCAGTCATTATTGTATTTATTTATGTTCTCAATAAACTTCATTATAATTTTTTTGTTATACATCTGAGTCTGTCCCAGTTCATCAGGCGACAATTTAAAAGGTGGCAGCATTACCAAGTGGATATTGTGAAGATTAATAAGTTGGTTCCCTACCCTTCATATTTTTTCATCACAATCACACGTATAAAAGGGAGGTGTCAACACACACTGTCAGGGGATTTTCCTGGCATCTCATTGTCTCCTTCTATCCTAGTGACTGGGGTTTTTCCCTTTTTGTTCCTGGTGACTGATTTTCAGAAGCTTTGTGCTCAATGAACGGAGAAAGATGGGTAACAAAAGAAGTTGAAAATCCCTGCTCCTTCGTATGCTTGGAATTCTTCCAACACAAAGGCACAGTTTTTCAGATAGGAATTTTATTTAATTATTTATGTTCATGTTCCTTTGAAAACATACAAGATGCTGAGTAATTCCTCCGGATTTTCATGAACACAGTTGTGATGTTGTCAGCAAAGGAGCAATTGCAAAGTGAATGCACTATTTTTTGGATTTTTGTAGCACTGGAGCAACCACCCCCCTCTCCAAAGTTATCTTCTTTCTAACTGTTATGGAGCAATGAAACCACCTCAGAGTCTTCTTAACACAGAAGGGCCATCTGGAAATAATTCTCTTATTCCTGACATGAACCCATACTCTATGAAAAGCTGGTATGAGGAGTCACACTCTACAGTTATTTCTATTCAGAGTTCCCACTCCTCCCTTCTTGTTGATTGGCTCTTCCATCCCCTGAGGGGCTCTTCCATCTCCTTGTGGGAGTATACATCTTTCACATATAGTCCACCCCCACCGCCCTTTGGTTTCTTCCACCTCAGTCAGGTGGTGCCTTCTAGTTATTATGAGTCTTATCCTAGCGGGCTTCTGAAATGCCTATTAAAGCATATCTAACTTATTTTTGTTAAGAAATAGAGCTCATCTTCTCTGTTTGCCGTTTTCTCCATGTTGGTCTAGAGACAAGTGAAACTATAGGCCATTCCTCTTTTACACAGCAACCCTAGTTTCTGTAGATATCTCATGCCTTTATTTTTCATTGACTTTCTGATTAGACTTCAGTATCTCATGTTTAAGAAACTCCATGGACTGTCTTCTTTTCGAAACAATCTGATCCTGGAATCTCACCCAGTATTTCTTTAGCTGCATTGAAATCAGCTTTCTTAACACATGCATCTTGAAGCTTTATTTATTTACTTATATTTATACTTATGAACCGTCTGACTTTCCCACTGGCGGTTAATAATAAAATAGCTTTTATATTTCCCCTGTATAACAGATACTCGTAGGACATGATTTACTATCATACAAAGTTCTCACTGTGTCTGTCTTGTTGACCAATAGAGATGGGCACAGAACGAACATTTTTTTGTTTCTGTTATTCGTTAGTCGTTCCGTTACATAACGAAACAACAAACGAAAATTGTGATGAAAATGCAACGAAATGAACAGAACCACGAAAATTGTGGTCGTTACGTTTTGTTTCCGTTAATGGCAACGCGCAATGAAATGAGCTGTTTTAAATGTTAAAAAACGCCCTGGACATCCTTAAAAATGCAGCAATAATGTGATAATTATTTGAAATTATTACCTACCAGGGCGTTGGGGTCCTTAAAATGTTTGTTTTTGTCTTCTCCCATCGTGATGTATTTTTCTTTTCCCTTTAAAATGGATGTCGCCACCAGCCACAAAATAGAGGCAAGCCATGTGATGGGATCATATTCAACCAATAGCATGCCCAGGTTACAGACTGGGCGGGCAGGTCTGGCAGCCACAGAGGGCATAAAAAGCTCTGGCAGCCCCTGTCCTCCTTGCAGTCTCTGGTAGGAGTTAGGGTGGGATTGCTGTCTCTGCGACTCTAGCTTCAGTCCTGCAGCCTCCCTGTGTGCGTGCGTGCTGCATACCTCTCGGTGAGTACCCTCCCTTGCCCCGCAGTGCAGTTACTCTGTGGCTGCCTTGCACCCTGGGCAACGCCTGCCGCTGCCTTTGCAGCCTCCGTGCATACCTAGTCTATACTGTGTCTCTGCCAGCATCCATTTTTTTTAGTGTTTTCCCTCTGGTCTGGGGCGTTGGGGGTTGCCTGCGCACGGAAATGCTTTTAAACTCACGCAAAAAGTGGGTAGAAACAACAAACGAAAAACGGTAATGATTTCCCCCCCCAAATTTGCGACAAATGGAAATGAACCGAAACAGACCTCTCAACGACAAACGAAAAACTGAAACACCATTTTTTTGTTTCATGCCCATCTCTATTGACCAATAAGTGAGGACCTCATCCATCGTTGTGTCTTCAGCCTCCTTGAAGATGTAATCAGCAAGGCAAGTAAGGAATTAGATGAACCTTACATTGTTAGTACAGATAGACGTCCAGCTGTTATCTTGGCTGCTGAATTCTGTCACTGCCATCTGGTCTCTCCTTTTGGAATGTTTTGTAGTCTGAAAGGCATAATCCAAATCTTCAGTCTGGTTAAGAGATCTGCACAAGACCAGTGGTGCCATTTATATTTCTTCCTGCTTTATTTTTCACTCAAATGCTCCCTAACAGGTTTCTGTACTCCAACTCCTCATAGCTGCACATGGTTTTTATATGCATTGCTCCTCCCCCAGCCTTTTTTTTTCTTTTTAAATAAATTACACCCATGAGTCACTACATTGCAGTCATACATCATATCCTATCACAGTGGTGGCGAACCTTTGGCACTCCAGATGTTCTGGACCACAACTCCCACAGTCCTTTGTCATTAGCAGTCTAGGCCTGGAATTTTTTTGGCATTTGTGTTGATGCAAGTAGACAACTACCTGCATCATGAATAGTAATAATCTTTTTCCTATTAACCATTAGGGGGATATCTTAAATACACCACTGTCCTATCAGATTGCAATAATTCTTATTAATTAATATTCCTTCTGTTTTAAGAATCTTTTATTTATTTCTTTTGCAGTGTACTGTACTTCAGGGCATTATCTCTAGCTGTTTCCTTATTGTCTTTTTCTTTACTGCCACTCCTGTTTCTGGTTTCACTCATGCTCTTGTCCCTCTGTCCTTTGGAATATTATCTCCTACCCTGCAGGATTCAAGTTAAAGCTTCCTGACCAGCTTGGCAACCCCTCATGTGAACATATTCTTCCTATTTGACTTTATTTGCCAAGATTCCTGGCAAATCCATTATTTGGCACAATTTCTTCATCGTGGAAGTTTAGACCATGGGCCGAAAAGACAAGGCTGACTCCCAATATTCCTTCCTTTCTTCCTGGGTCATGACCTTTTGCAGAAAGATGAAAACAACCAGATGCATATCCAGATGTTTACTTCCAGATTTTTACCTCTCTTCCAGGACACAATTTTTAACCAGGAACTACCACATCCCTATAAGAAGCCAGAAATTATGGCATAAGGGTGACAGTTGTATTGTCCCACTTTTCAGCCAGCAGTAGGAATTTGGAGGTGGCTCAACATTGTCTTTAGCCATTAGTAAGCTTATTTTCTATCAGTTTGTCTAACTTTTATAGCCATATAAGTGGGGAGTTACCAACAATGCTACTTGTTGTAGTAAATTCCAAAGCTCATGTTGTGTGAAGAAATACTTCATTTTGCCTGTTGTGAGTCTGCTAGCTCTCTGTATGCTACAGCAGTATCTAGTATTTAAAGAAAAAAAACGTAGCCATAACCTGTTATCAGGAAGGGCTGCTCTGCCCCAAACAATCAACTATTATTCCATTTGTAGATTTGTTGCCCCTTATCCTTGTAGGATCAGGATCTTCATCCCATCTTGTATCATAATCAGCAGTGATGTTTAACTTTTCCTAGTATGCTGAAAACATTTCTAAACTCATAAGTAATCCATTGTGTAATCTATGCCACTTCAGCCCTTCTATTAAGAACAGTGGTGATACTTATGTTTTCAAAGGCTTGCCAGCAGACAGACTTTCAGTTCAAGTGACATTGATATTGAAGCAATGAAATACAACAAGTGTACTCTCCATGCACAGCAGAAGCACAGTGTGTTTTCTGCTGCAGTATGTACAAAGTGTGCCTCATAAAGTGACGAATGAGTTAAAGATCAAGTTATCTAGAAGCCAGAAGTTACAAATATATGCTCAAAAACTGAAAGGGATAGACAACTACCTGCATCATGAATAGTAATAATCTTTTCCCTATTAACCATTATGGGGATATCTTAAAACCAAAGTTAATTTCATTGGGCAAATATATGTAAGCATATAACTGTCATCTTTGAAAAACAGATCTGTGTATCTTGAAAATATCCCTGACCAAACATGAGTTGATTCAGAGAAGGTAACACTTTGCTTACTCTGTGGTTCTTCTAATAATAGTAATAGATACTAGTGAAAGCTTAATCCAAATCAAAAGGTCAGGATTATAATAGATTACAAGGTACTACAAGGAGGCAAATCAGCTTTGTGTATATTATTATAAAAAGCTTTAGAATACTTTGAAGATTATTTTTCCTGTTTAAGTACAGTCCCGGCACAAAACCATCTGCCAGTTTATCTCATCTCCATTTTTAAAACAAAACATAACTGACTGTGTCATGTTGAATGGCAAAACAGAATTTAATGAGCTTCTAGAATGGCAAGCACGCACATGGCTAGACTTAATAAATGTTAGCAGATCCCACCTGGAAAAAAAGTGTAATCTGTGGAATTACTATTTTGGCGACTGCAGCTAGGTAAATTCCTTTGTGGTTACAAGATTTTGCATGTAGTGTGTTGAACATGATTTGCCCACAGATTTAACCTAAGACATTATGGAGCTCAAAGTTTCAGCTCCTTGTGGGTTTCCTTGCATTTAAGTGGCTATTGGAATTGAATAGCCATTATTTTCCCTATTGGTGATTGGGCCATGAAATTGCAAGGCCATATCAGACTATTTGCTAACATTTTGAATTGTGGACACCGAATCAATATCCTACATTCATGCATTAAAGTTTTGTAAAGTTTCAAATGGAATATACAGAGAAACATATTATCATTAAAAGGATGAAGGATAACCAGATTCCCATGGGAACCTGCTGAACATGTTTGATTCAGTTCTTGGAAAAGTTGAGTAACAATTCTTAGAATTCCCCATCTAACATGGCTGTAGGGATTGTGTGATTCTGAGATTTGTAGAAAACAGCAGCAACATATACAAGCAGAGGGGAAAGATGAGTGCTTTTAATACAGTATTAATATTACAGTATTTTAAATTAGGGGCTGGAAGTACAGTGTTCTTGGTTGTTTAAAAAGAAAAATGTAAATCCTCCAATCAAAATACCACTGCCACTGGCCAAAGTTATGTAAAGAGAACCTTTATTTACCATGGAAGTTTTTGATCCCAGAAAGCTCTGTATGGCTTTAATAGTCAAACTTTGAAACTTGCATGGGAGAACAGTTCCACTTCATCACACAACAGCAGAAACAATAAAGAACTATTAGTACAGTAATATATAAGAGTACCTTGGTTCAAGAGTGTTTTTCAAGACAAGCAAGCATTTCTTCTAAATTTTGCCTTGATCAACAAGCAATATCCTGATATACAAGCACTGGAGCAGGTCACATTATCACTAGTGAGCCAATGGTCTTTTTATTCCCCCCCTTTTACTTGGTTGTGGGTGAATGTCTCGAATGTTCTGCCCCTGGCAGTATCAAAAGCAGAGGGAGGAGAGATGAAGGGAAGTCTCCCTTGCACCAGCCAAGAACCTATTCAAAGGGGAGTGCAGGTTAGAGTTTTATTTTGCTTTATATTTTATTTACCATATTTTCTGTCTATAAAATGCTCCCATGTATAAGATAACCCCCACATTTCCAACACAAAATTACAGTTTCATAACTGCACGGTTCTCTCCTCAGCTTACTTCCATGTATAAGACTACTTTTCCCTAAAATTGTTAGACTGAAAATGGAGGGTCTGTGGAGCCTGAGGTCTGGGCTATATAGGAACTGGTTTCTCTCTGCAAATCTTTGCCTCAGCAACAAAACCTTTATAGCTGTTGTGTTCCTGTTCTGGCTTGACCTGAGTGCCTGCTACCCCTGCAGTAACCTGGCTCCAGTTCCATCTCTTGCCTGTTCCTGCCTTACCTACCTTTGTGCTCCTGGATCCTTCTCATACCGGCTACCCCGGTTTGCTGTCCGTAGCTCCAATCTGCCTAATCCCTTGAACTTGGTCATTGCTCATTTGGATTTGAACTACTGGTCTAGTAGGCTGTGCCCTTGGTGGTTGGACTATTGTAAGCTGGTTCTTCAGCCTGGCCCTGGACTAGGTCCTGGTGCCTTTGTCTGAACCCTGTCACCGCTGTGGTTTGAAAGCATGTTTGCAAACAACCTTCATTTAGGATTGTGTCTGTAACTTAACTGTTAATTCTGGTTATTTTTATTATAGTTACATTGGTTATGGTTAATTTTGTTATTTTGTACTTTGCATTTGATTTGTATATACCTCACTTTGTAAACCACCCACAGTAGCCTTTGGGCTAGATGGCTGTGGTATATAAATCTCATAAATAAATAAATAAATTTCATCTGTACAGTATGTGGTCCATGGGACCCCAGAACAAATAATCTAAGTCTCCATTATTTCTTATGGGGAAATTTGCTTTGATATAAGAGTGTTTTGGTTTTGGTTTTGAAACCAAAGTACTGTTTTGTAATAATTTTCCCCAGCTCTATCTTCTTGTATGACAGCAAACTGCCTCCAAATGGCTGGATCTGAACTGAATTGGTATTCAGTTTGTACCACAGAATAATGAAGTCTTGGGCAAAGATTGAATAGTGATTGTATATTGAGAGGGACAGACTCTAGCTTAGAAGCTTACTTACAGACTCTTACTTAGAAGCAAGTATCAGTATCAAGGCTTATTTCAGCTTTGGATTGAGATGCTGGAATGTTGTGCCAATGGCAAGAATGTGGGGACAGCAGCAAAAAAAAAAGTCAGTTACCAAATAATTGGAAAATGAGTTTAAATATGCAAAACCATGCACTAGATTCAGACATTTAATTGCATTGTGAATACAGGCCATGTTCTGGGCAAAGCAAATCCAGCTGAAATAAAGCTGTGACCATGTTGAATAGCCTCCATGACTAGCTTCCACAGAGGCTGACCTACAGCTGTGCATGACTGGCTCAGCTGCTTCAATTGTGTATTTGTTAGCTGACAGTCAACTTTTAGAGGATGATCACTCAGATCTGTTTCACTTAGGTGACAGAATGTGTTGATTCCTATCCTGACCTACAAGGGCTTGCACACTTGAGATAGATAAAGGTAAAAGTAAAGGTTCCCCCAACACATGCGTGCTAGTTGTGTCCAACTCTAGGGCCAGTGCTCGTCTCTGTTTCTAAGCCAAAGAGCCAGTGTTGTGCAAGCCTGTGGCCATTTGGCTGGCATGGCAGAAAGCATTTCGGCACATGGAACACTGTTTACGTTCCCACTTTTTATAGCAGTACCTTTTTATCTGCTTCCATTTACATGCTTTTGAACTGCTAGGTTGGCAGGAGCCGGGGTTAACAACCGGAGCTCACTCCGCTACGTGGCACCTGGGATTTGAACCATTGAGCTGCCAACTTTGCAGCCGGCAGTTTCAGCACTCTAGCCCGCTTAGCCACCACACCCCTTGTACACTTGAGATAGACATGGTAGCATTTGCTTTGGGCTGTTTGCTGGCTTTCACAAAAGGGTGAATAGACATTCTTTACAGTCTTCCACTGCCCAAACAGTAATCAGTTGCCAAGTATTATGGGCCTAGGTGAATGTCAGTGTAGTCCAGAATCTGTCCCTGAGAGCTACTATTATGATACTTTGTATGAATAAGAACTGCTTTAGCAGTTATGCTCCCTGGGATAAAAATGATAAGGCAGAAACAAATTTCTCCCTGTAGTGCAGTATGCCACAACATGGAATGTTATTGAGCTTTTATACTATAGTTTGAAACATCCTACATTTCTGTTCCTCTTTCTCTCTTTTTTTTTTAAATAGACAGAGGTAGATGGAATAAGATCTCCCCAAGGTAAAGCTCAAAGGCAGAGTTTTCTTTTTCCATACTTCTATCCTAAATTCAGATAAAAGTTGAATTTCTTAGGTAGGTAATGGTTGCTGTTTGTGTCCATGGAACCAGAAATAATTGGCCTCAGTCCAGCTGAAATGTCACTGGGTTTGGGGACACTGTGAAGACTAACACATCTAGTCAGTCAGGAGCTTTCATGTACTACTACCCCCCCCCTTTTTAGATGTCTTTGAAATGGAACAAACCCCTTTGTTTTTGTTTTTCAGTGCACCTTACTGGAACAGCAGCCCCGATGGAATTAATGTGATCATATCCCATTCAAACCAACACAGCAATATAGTGATAGTTTAGCTGGATGTTATTCCTCTTCCCCCTCCTTTGAATTGTAAGAACTAATATCACCTGCTGCTTATTCTTCATATATTTCCCAAAAAGGATTGCATTACAGCCCTTGATGTGCCTAAAAGATTGTCCCCAGTTCATCTCTCATTAAAAGGCTTTGAATGTTGCTGGTATGTGCTTGTGGATTTCAGGATTTTGTAGTTATAGTACTTTGGAAGCTCTCACTGCACTTGGGCATGGAGATGAGATTTTGGAGGGTCGCAGAGCTTGTCTCAAAGAGGGGGTGAGAATTAGGAGCCCACATTATAGCCCTGTCCTGTGACCTCTACTTCAAATCCAGCTTACCCAGCTGGTAAAGTCATACAACCACAGGGAGAGGGAAAGCATGTAGTGTGGGAAGGTGTTAATCCACACTAATAGCCCAGTCATAACAGACAGTCTCTGAAATCCTGTGATGTGCCAATTGGCACTGTGAAAGGAAAAGGCAAAGAGACAAGGAAGACAAACTTGGTTTTTTGAGTATGGATCAAAAACCAACATTTCAAAAATACAACTGGCATATGCACTGCATGTTTTCAAGTTCCCAAATGCAAACTTTATCTAGAGTAAATGCAAATTCTGCAACAGATATGTCCTGCAACAAATGTCAAATAAATATAAACATTTACACTGATACTTTGAGTTATGAAAAATTTGAGGTTTGAATAGAAATCCATGGGTATAGGAAAATTCAAGTTACGAAAAAAACCTTTTTTTCCAAGTTACAAAAAGGAAAAGGAAAGGAAAGGTTCCATTTCAAAACTGCTCCTGCTTGTTTGCAATAGCAATACTTCCATCTTGTGGCCACCAGACACTAGTGCTGCAATTAGAAAGAAGAAGGAGCCATTTTGAGCAGGAAAGTTGAGAATGGGGCTTCTGTTTCTTTTAATGACATTTTCAAACCGGCCGTTTTGGATATATTTGGCACTGTTTTGGGGACTTTGGGGGACTTCTTTGGTGGATTTCTTGTGACCACCTGACTTTTTAGGACTTCTTTGGTGGATTTCTTGTGGCCACCTGACTCGTGCTGCAATTAGGATGAAGAAGGAGCCATTTTGAACAGGAAAACTGAGAACCAGTCCCCCCCCCCCATGATCTTTTCAAACTGCCCATTTTGGAAATATTTGGCACCATTTGGGAGACTTTTGGGGACTTCTTTGGTAGATTTCTAAAGTGGTTATAAGGTAGATTGCTCACCTTCTGTTGTTTGCTTTCCTGTTGCTGTGTTTTTTGCTTTTGGGGTGTGTGTGATTTCTATTGATTAATCCATTTCCAATGCATTTCTATGGGAAATCCTGTTATGAGTTACGAAAATGCATTTGGAACATATTAATTTTGTAATTAGAGGTACCACTGTATTAAGTACAGAGGATATCTTCATTTTTAAAGAATGTGGTGTATTCCAAAGGCATTGTGACACTGGCAGAGGAGAAAAGAGGATAGTGCTGTTGCAGTGACTGCTTTAAGCAGCCAGCCAGTATTCAACCTGGAAGACTACTATAATGTGCCAGTTGCTAAATCCATAACAGTGCTGCATGCAGATGTCACACCCCCCATCACCAGGCACTTGAACAATTCCTCTTAATCTTGGCCAAGGGTACCGGTCTGGGGATACCATCCATGAAAGAGATGGGTTTCAGTCCATGGCCTCTTGTAACACCTTTAGTTACTGAAGGATTCTCAATGAATAATATATGGCTGGCAAACTATAGCCTGGATCCCAGATGGTCAACCATCTATACCAGCTATGCAAGGGTTTTGTTTGTGTAGCATGAGTCATGAATTGTGTTATAAAGCCTCACAGACTGACAAATGTGAAATCTATTCAAATTTATTTGTTTTGCTTATATTTATTTATTTTGCTTTATCTGTTTTGCTGTGATCGTATAGTGGTTAATACTCTGCGTTATACAGTAAATATAAAGGTAAATGACATTCTTACAAAATATATTACAATAATATGGACGCTGGGAAAATTTATCATGACATCAAACCATAATTTGAACTAAAAGCATTCAGTCACAGTAGCACTTAACAGTGCCAATAAGCAATAACATAAAAACAAAAAAGGCACCAATCTGTAAGAGGCCACAAAATTAAGCAGCCCCTCAGTAACAAGAACCATGTTAAAATCCCTCAAGTTAAAATCATCAGTGAGTAGCAAACTCATAAATTTTCAACCCCTTTTAATAGTCTAGCAAACAATCTTCTGAAATCCGGGACTTAGTTGGAACAGAACTCCATGGCCCTGGGGCCACCAATGAAAAAAAATCTCTTGAATATCATCTCACTTTTAGTTATGCTGCTTATAGAGTGGTATCTTGAGTTACAAAAGTAATCCATTACAAATGCATTTTCTTAAGTGAAAACATGGTTTCCCATAGGAATGCATTGGAAATGGATCAATTCATTCCAAGTGGGAAATCACACAGCCCAGACACCAAAAAGCACAGTTAGGAGGCAAGCAAACAATAGAAGATGAGCAACCTACCTTATGACTACTTGAGAAATCCACCAAAGGTCCCAAAAAGTCCTCAGAACTGTGCCAAATATTTCCAATGGGGCACTTCCTGCAGGTCATTGAAAAACAGAAGCCCCGGTTCTCAGCTTCCCATTTCAAAATGATTCCTTCTTCTTCTAAATTGTAGCACTGCAGTTGGGTGGCCACAAGACGGGAGTATTGCAATTGCAAACAATCAGGAGCCATTTTGAAATGGAATCTTTCCTTTTCCTTTTCATAACTCGGAAAAAACAGCCTTTTTGTAACTCAAAATTTCCCTATACTGGTGTTTTTCTATTCATAACACAAATTTTTCATAACTCAGGACATTCGTAACTCAGTGTACCACTGTACATTTGCCTTAGTTCTAAAAGTACACCAAAAGATCTGGCTAGTTGCTAGCTGCTCTTCAGAGTGTCATGTTACTTGACTGCACGAAACACACACAATTTGGTAATACTGAGCTTGATATTGATGAATTTAAAAACTGCCCACTGACTATCTTAGGATGTAAAATATCTGTTTCTGTGTTTGCTCAAGGAACCCATTGTAGCATAGGGAAGCAATTGTGATTCTTGTCGCTGTACTATATCATATGTCAAGGAAATAAAATTCCAGGCTCCAATTATGTATTCTTTACCAGGGTGCTGTCTAACTTTGAAATGTGGGAAGGCTGTATTATAGGAAGGTTAAATGAAATTCCTTTATTTTCATTATAGCCAGTGTGCCATACTGGGCTAGAACAGAGAGCACTGCAGATATATAGGAGTATGGCTTTTATTCTTTATAGATTTGCCTACTCATATTTATTGGAGGCCTAGATGCCCTAAGCACATCTGATCTTGCTTGATTTCGGAAGCTAAGCAGGGTCGGCTATGGTTAGTACTTGGATGGGAGACCCCCAGGGAATACCAGGTGCTGTAGTCACCTGGAGTAGGAACTGGCAAGCTAATCCAGTACTCCTGCCAAGCAAACTCCATGGACATGGAGTCATGAAGAGTCAGTCATGACTGTAACGACACAACACACATTTATTGGAGAGTGCTGAGGGATAAAAGACGGGTTTGGGAAAATTAACTGTAATTACAAGATACTGTCAAACACAATGTAGCATTTGATTAAAGGCTAAATGAGTGAGACTTCTAGACATTCCTTGCTTGGTGTATTAGTCATTGTTTGGCCTCCATTAGTATGTACTGATGCTAAATATTTTGTTCATTATATTTAGCCACCAATCTCTATATTTTATCTTAGTTTTGTGTTCTGCTGTTGTTGCATTTCTGTGTTTTTCAAGAGTCACACTTAATCACAGAAGCAAAGATTTGTTTATACAGATACCTTTTGCTTTCAAAGAAGAAAGAAATATGTTTCCCTAGAATTGTTGGAATTACTTTCTAATCCTTGTGGGCAGGATTTGCAATAGCATCTGTAAATGTATATGCTCAGATAAAATTAAACAAACAGCACATAATCAACATGTTGGCAAATGTTCACAGAGATAGGCCTATGTGTGCATCCTTAGCTGGAAGAAGAATGATGTTCACAAGCGGGTATGCTGCCTGTGGGTTGGTCTTAGCTGGTTGTTCTGCCACCTTTATTCATAGATGCCTGTTTGGAAAATGCTAGGCACATACAGTATCATACTTACTGGGGTGAGGGGTATCTTCTGAAGTCTGAAAAGAGGCTTTTTTAGATTTGGAGATAGTGAACCTACCAAGTGCTTCAAAATCTTATTAAAGAAATAGCAAAACATGGAGTGTAAGCAGCAAAACAGTAGAAGTGAAATTCCATGTCCCTTTTGCCCACCGGGAGCCAGCTACCCCCAGGATCAGCAATTGTGCAGCATGTGCTGGGATCTGGGTCTACTGCAAGGCTCTCTGAGCTGAGCTTCTCAACTCCTTTCTGTGATCTGTTCACTAACCAGTTAAGTGCACCAGTTCACTAACCGTATATAGATACTGCCAACTTTTGTGACATTTATATTTCACTAATTGGCCAAATGTGACCAGAACACCAAATGACAACAAAAATCAGACAGCTAAGGATAGAATCAGACATCAAAGTAAAAGTACGTGCTTGAACTGTCTAGCCTGAACAGTTTTTATCATCCTTGAACTTCTTACTCGATTAAATCTGGGATAAACAACATATACTTAATGGCCTCTGGCAATTCAGCTGGAGAAGGCTGATTTCTACCAGTTTCTTGCAGCTGGTTCTTTCTGTATAAACTTTGGGATATACCATTTTCTATCATAAACTAGAATCACAGAATCATAGAGTTGGAAGAGACCTCAAGGGCCATCCAGTCCACACCTCTGCCGTGCAGGAACCTCCAAAGAAGGAGACTCCACCACCTTCCATGGCACCATATTCCATATTCCACTACTGAACAGCAATAACCATCATGAAATTCTTACTAACGTTCAAATGGAATCTCTTTTCCTGTAGTTTGAAACCATTGCCCCGAGTCCTAGTCTCTGAAGCCATGGAAAACAAACCTGTTCCCTCTTCAATATGACATCCTTTCAAATATTTAAACATAGCTATCATATCCCCCTCAGCCTTCTTTTACACCAGTTGTGTAAGTATTGAACAAAGGGGCCTACTCTTGTTCTGGGTTACTGTGGGAGTTTAGCCGATGAGTGGTGGCAACAATAGGACTTGAACGTTTTCTATGCAGATGCTTGAACCTGCCCATTAAAGCCTGGTTTGGTATTTGCAAAGGCATTTTGAGACCCACCGCAACCAAGTTTTAGTTAATTCACTTGTTAACATTTCTAAATGTTGTTTTTTATGAAAAACAGCAGTAAGTAACCTAGCAATTGGGTACTTTTTTTCATAATGTCAGTGGAAACAAATTACTATTTTGAAAGTCATGGTGAAGGACATAATGGATCACATTTTAAGTAAGGTGCAATTCCAAATCCTGAATATCAAAGACTAAGAAGCAGGCAAACTGTGCATGTGTTCAGCTATGAAGTAGAGGTTACTTTTAACAGTGGAAGCTTTTGACCTCCCGTTCAGTGCTAACTGATTGTCAGTGAAAGACATTGCTTTTTGAAGATGTTCACCAGCACCTACTGAGCCCTCTCTTTTATAGAATACAGAGAACACTTTATGTCACTATTACCATATTTTCCTCCAGTTTCCTTATTGTTATTCTTTTATTATTTCTTTCTCAGTTCACTAATAAGATTTATTTCAAATAGTGCTGTGAAAGTTCATTTTCTCCATTTTATCATTCAAAAACAGAGATAGTCAGAAACTGGAGTCTCAATAGGCAATGTATGCATTTGGCGTTGGGGGGGCGGCGGCGACACAGTCTTTATTTTGTAATATATGCTTCTTTGCCATGTACCCAAATAATGCTCCACATGGTAGATGTCATATTCCTGCCAGGAAGATTGATTATTCTTTGTGGTTTAAAGTGTCACCCAAGAAGAATTCCAGAAGACTATAACAGCATAGTTGTAAGCAAACCATTTCAGCTTATGTACTCAAAATAAGGCAAAAAAAAGAGCAAAGAGTGGGGCTTATATACTGCCGCAAAGCACTTAAAGCACTCTCTGGGCAGTTTACAATTTAATGCAGTTTAGTTATGGAGGCAACACACTCCCCACCCCACCCCCGCAGCAAGTGGGGTACTCATTTTACTGACCTCAGAAGAATGGAAGGCTGTGTGAACCTTCAGCCGGCTACTTGGAACTGAACTGGGGTTGTGGGAAGAGTTTTGGCTCCAGGACAGCTGTATAACCACTCTTTTATTTTGTCTCATGTTTTAGTATTTTAGAGACATTTTCTGATACTGTAAGCACATGTAAGTGATGATCTAATCTTTTTTTAAAAATATATTTAACCTTCCCCCCCAAAAAAAAAAAAATTCCTGAGGAATGTGGAGGGAGCTGTCTTGATCCCCCCCTTGACCAATAGTGCCATGATGACATCATTCTGATTATTATGTTCTCAAAGTGACTGACTGACTGACTGACTGACTGACTGACTGACTTACTCTTCCACATTGCCCCATTTGTGTTGCTTGCTACTCTCTATGTAGGCAGTTCACCATTTACAATAAAGTTGTATATTAAAATACTATATGCTAAATACAAAATTCACAGTAAAATGCAATAAATCCTGTCACTAGTTAAAACTAACTTTAAATAAAAATGCACAAATTAAAGCCCATTTGAACATCTTGGGATACTAGTCCCACCACTAGAAGGCAGCTTGATGGTATATAATGCTGGAATGCTTCTTGTTACAGCTGTTCCACTGTTTCAAGTAATGGCATAGCTTTTCCTTGTCAACGAGACCCCCCTCACTGTTTCATAAAATAGAGGTCATGATGATGGTATGAGCAGCCTCCTGCTGGAAGATGCCTAGATAGTGTATGAATGATGCCCTGCTTGGAAGAGATGCCTGAGCAAACCCTACAGTTCTACCTGCAGGTTCCATTCCAACAAGGAGTATCAAAGCCAAGACCACCAGTCAGCTGGGTTGGACAGTCAGATACTGACAATGTGCTGAACAGTGTATTGCCAGGTATGGGTGTGAGTGAAACAGCAGATGACATGGTGTTGCTGCTGGGGACAGCACCCAAGGTTCAGGTAGGTGACACTGAGTCTTAGAGCTCTCTATTGGAGCAGGGGTTTGCACTCATGGAGAGCCATTGCTGCTGAGGAAAATCCCCACAGGATTTTCACATCTTTTAGCCCATCAACCTTCAGGTTTCTCCGCTGCTTCCGTAAACAAGAAATCAAGCTTATATTTGGGAAATACTTTCGTTATCCAACATGTTTCTAAGAGCTGAAGGTTTATTCTCTCAAGAACTTTGTGAGAATTGAAAGAGTGATAGTTAGTTACCTTAAAGTCTACTGGAAGCATCTTATGGTCAAGTAGGGCTATGGATGCAAGTACAGTGGACCCTTGTATAACAAACAGTTTGTATAACATAAAATCTGTACAACATAAATTCCGGAGATAGGGGAAATTTGCTTAACATAATCGCCTATGGGGCAAATCCGTACAATTTAAAAATGGGATTACTCCATTTTCAAAGCATTTCTATGGGAAATTTGTATAAAGGAAAATTTGCTTAACATAATTTCATTTGGAATGAATTAAGTCCTTTATACAAGGTCCCACTGTATCAAGCATTTGAAAGCCAACTTGAACCTTTTAAACCTCCCTCTCTCCCTCTCTCTCTCTTTCTCACTGTCTATTGTTACTCTCATTTCATATGCTTCAAAATAATCCTCTCTGGTGTTTGCATGGGCTTCATTATTATTTGCTTTCAGATGAATTAAAGCACAAACACTTTTTCTACTCTATACATCCTTCCTGTGACTTCAGAGCATTTCATTTTCCCTGGATTTTCATTCAAGACGCTCTACATCTATCTCAAGTGGAAACAGAGGGTCAAAAGTGTGCATCTAATGTCTTCTGCCAATATCCCTCCATAGCTTTTGGCCTATTGTGCTCTCCATTACTCAGAAATATAATATAGCACTTCACTAAAGCCGTGAACAAGTCCTACCTGTTTCATTTCTATTTGAAGGAAAGATAGCTTGTTTCATTTTGTATTATTTCCAGATTTTGACCAGGGCAAACTTGTTCTTTTCCAGTGTTCTGGGTGGAGAGTATTTTTTGCTTATACTTTCTCAAAAATATTCCTTTTATTTATTAGGATCTTACATTTAATTAATTTTGATACACCGTATTCAAGATTGAACTATGTTGCTTGTTCACATGCAAATACACATTTTTGCAGATGAGAGGAAATCATGAAATTTTAAGGCTGTATTTTTAACCCGCTAAAAGTGATGACAGGATGCCTTCTGAAGTGTCACGTGTAGCATTTGAACACCATATCTGCTCTGATAGCCTCAGAATTCAGTATTTTGTGTGCTGCTAGTACTCATATGTATGGAAGTCTACAAAGTGATCTTATGCATGCATGTCTTGAGATAACATATAGGGAGGTTTGTGGGGCCACAATCTGTGTGCTTATGCATTGGAATGGATGGTAAACCAGGTGTCAGTCACCACAGCACTTGTTTTAAAGAATTGCTACATTACTCTTTTGATAATTGATTTTTGAATTCACCTGATTTCAGTCAATACGGAACTCATGTTCTTCTGCTCCTTTCAAAATTCATTTCCAGATTTAGAATGATGGAAGAGGACAACCATGTTTACAGTTGGGTGCATGGGAAAGAGGTTCTTTGTTGGTTTTGATTTTGTTTTTTATTGTCAGAAGGAAATTGTCAGCTGAAAGGACTTGGCTGAGTCAAGTAGTAAGTTTGGTAGAATATTGTGCAAGAGATCTAGAATTATTCTATACTGCTGCAATTCCCAGTACATCCTGACTAGGTTAAACTTGAATATGCCTTAGATGTTCTGGGTTGTAGATTGCCCTTCAGTATTGTAAGGCGGTGGTCCCCAACCCCCGGGCCGCGGACCGGTGCCGGTCCGTGGACCGGTCGGCACTGGGCCGCCCGGGGAGGCCGGGGAGGCTCCTCCCCTTTTCCTCCGCCACCCTCCTCCTCCTCCTCTTCTCTCCCGCGGGCGGCCGGTGGAGGAGGAAGGCTGGAGGAGCGCAGGAGGAGCCGCCACCGCCGCCGGCGCGTCCTCCTCCTCCTCCTCCGCCCTCCTCCTCCTCACCCTCCACCACCAGCAGCAGCAGCAGCAGGAACCCCGTTTGGCCCGCTTGCCCCTCCTCGCCTCCTCCCAGCCCCTCCCCCCTGCCCTGGGGGCCGGGCACGCGGGGGCTGGCGGGGAGGAGGGGGCGCACGCGGGAGGTGCTGGTGAGCCCCCCCACGCGCGCACACTGCCGCCGCAGCGTGGGGGTCCCCTCGGTTGGAAGAGCAGGTGGGTGCCCCTCCTCCTCCTCCTCCTCCTCCTCCTCCCCCGGGGCGTGCGCCCTT
>JAHTLZ010000108.1:12485461-12510806 GCA_023846285.1 Phrynocephalus versicolor
TAAATAAATAAATAAATAAATAAATAAATAAATAAATAAATAAATAAATAAAATGTGGGAGATGGAGGCATAGCCATATATGTGCATGTGGAAATGTCCAAATATGTGCAGTCATGAGCAAAATTATGCATTGGTCTTGAGGGTGATACATATTCAGGGATAGCATTTTGCTTTTGTTTTCTACCATTTTTTTTTTTTTTTTTGGAATTTGGGTCATGGCAACTGGACTTGAGAGATAGAGATGTTTCGCTGCTCATCCAAATGTTTCTGTCTCTCAAGGAAAAAAAAAATACGGTTGCCATGACTCAAACTTCCAGATAAACTCAACTGGATGACTGAGAATCTTCACAGACTCTCCGCCTTTTCCTCTGTCAAATGAAGAATAGAAGGCTAAGCTCACCTCTGTCATTTTGGATACGAACTGGGGCCCACCCATGATAAGGTAACAAGTTCTCTACTTGGGAGATGCCCAAGGTATGCAAATGTACACAGGCTTAAGAGTTAAAAGAAAACATCAATTAACAGAGAAACTTAGATCGCCTGAAGGAAACATGAGTATAGACCAAGCTAATGTCAGTTGAGCTGAGGGAAGGCATGGAGGCAGGTGTTGCTTCAGGTGTTTTTGAGACCATGATGGGACCTGAGATGGCCTAGAACTAGAAAAATGACAAAATGGCCGGGTTCATGGTTCATGCTAGGGAGGTGGTGGAACCTACCTGCAACCACCCACCCCTTCCCACTGCCCAATCACCTCACTACCTGGTCCTGCCATTGCCATTGCCATTGCCATTGGCAAAATCAAAAGTGGTGTTTGTCAATAGCCCGTGAGGTGGGGCCAGCACATGAATGCTACAGTACCACCCTTAGAGGCAGTGCACCCAGGCCTGCTGCTTCTGCACATGTGCTACTGCATACTGTTTGGCTAACAGGCTGCTGCATGGGCAGAGGCAGCAGGCCTGGCTCTGGGAAGGGAGGCTGAGCCCGCTGCTTCTGAGGCTGGTGAAGGCAGCAGTGGAGGAGGAGGTGATGTTCCAGCAGTGGCCAACCAGGTAGCATCCTCCCTCCTGTATTCCCCATCACTTTCATATTTATCTGGCATTGACTACCTCTGATAGTAGCAAATACACTGAGGGATTAAAATACCTGCACAGATACCTGCGCATGTAAGCATCTGTGTATATGCCAGTGTGTATAAAATACTATGCCTACTAGACTTGAATGCCTCCTCTTCCATGCATTTGTCTACTAATCTTTTAAAACTATTTCACTTACAATCACTATTACTTCCTGTGATGAGGAATTCCATAATGTGAGTTTGATTATCATGTCAAATGACAGCCATGTCACCCACTTCCACTCACTTCGATATCAGAAAAGTTCACTTGTTCCACTGGCTGGTTTATCCAAAGGAGAAAAAAAAGCATAATAAAGAACGTGGATAAAGGAAAGAAAATGAGCTTGATCTTGGGTCCATGATGGGCCAGGAGTTTGGACTGAGTTGTATGTGGTATATATCCCTTCCCTCCTTCAAGCAGTCCTCTGTCTTGAGCAACAAAAATGTTGAACGGTGGTGATTTTATTTTAACATTTGTATAACCATAATGATGTTCAATTAGAGTAAATGGTGCAGGGCTGGATGGAGTCCAAGGGTTCCTGTCTGAAAAGGAAGCAGCAGTGAAGTATTCACACCAAAAACGTTGAGACAAGTATTTGCTCTGTTATGACACTGCATGGTGAATATGCCATATTTTTAAACTGGATTTATCTCCAGAAGTTCTTTCATAGAATAGCTATACAATAATCACAGTGCTGAGAAAGGGAGTTATAAATGGTCCATGTCTTATGATGACGGAAATCCTTCTCTTTCCCATCCCCACCCCAAATATGTCAGTGAAATTTAAGAGGAAAGCTGTTGACAAGTTAAGTCAAAATAAATGTGCTAAGTGAAAATAAAGGGTTTGAGATTTAAGATGATTTCCAGTGTTTGTCTTTGCTCTTAGTGTCCTTTTTCACACAATTCATGTGAAAATGTGGGCAGTGCATATGTGTTTGTGACAATGAAGCTCTTTTAAGTCATAAACTTGTGTGCCTTGCATACTTAGGGCATCTCCCTAGTATAGAGCATTCATTGGTACCCCGACTTACGACGTGCCCAACTTACGAGAAAACTGACTTACGAACAGAAATCCACTGACAGTTCCCCCCTGCACCTTACGAGCGCAAGATAGGGTTCCTTCGACTTACGAAGGAACCCTATTTTAATGTCTTCTAGCAACTGAGGCAAGCAGCTATGGCTACGACCGCTGCTTGCCTCAGTTGCTCGAAGACATTTTTAAGAATCCGCTCCTTCCCCTGCAAACCCACCTGATCGGTGGGTGAGGAACGGGTTTTTAAAAATGTCTTTGAGGCAAGTTGCGGTGGTGGAGCCATTCTGCCACCTCTGCTTCCCTCGAAGACATTTTAAATGACCCGCACTTCCCCCCTCAATGTGCCTGATTGCGGGAAGGAAGCAGCGGGTCGTTTAAAATATCTTTGAGACACAGAGGAAGTGCTTCCTCGGTGGCAAAAAGACATTTTAAAGGACCCATTGCTTCTCCCTCCAAATTGGGTGTGTTGGGGGAGAAGCGGCAGGTCGTTTAAAATGTCTTCGAGGCACCGAAGAAGCACTTCTTTTAAAGCAGTTTCCCATAGGAAATGGAACAGATTAATTGAACAGATTAATTGATTTTCAATTCATTCCAATTGGGAAACCACTGCCCGAGTTACGAGATTAGTGATTTAAGAGCATGCACTTGGAATGAATCAATCTCATAAATTGGGGTTCCAGTGTACTAACTTGTTATTAGCTGGACGGACTTCATCAAGCTGTTTCTGGGACATATTTATTTATTTGTTTTGTTTTACCGCACTTTTCACCTTTAAAGGCACCCAAGGTGTCTTGCGGCATTACAGATTATGGAGGTATGTGAAAGGTTCAGTGAGTGCTTACCAATGCTGCCCTCCAGTGAAATTTTCATGGATTGATTGGAAATTGAATCCTGGTGCCTTGAGTCCTAGTCTAAGACTCTATCCACTACACCTTTCTGGCTCTCTTCAGTAAGAAATTATGTGTCAGTACCTCATGTTATACAGAAGCATTCAGCCTTTCAATGAGCAGAAAGACTTGTCAGAATAGTATCATGTCCCTTGTACGATTGTGCAGAAATTGTGATGTCCAGGAAGAAAATCTACTTTGTTTAACCAGCCACTTGCTGATTATAGTATTTGACTTAATGATATGTTTATCTTGTTTATTATTGTTCTGCACATTGTCTTCAAATGTGTGCATAAAAGGCTGAGGTGTAAATATTTTCCAAGGACCTATAAAACGTATTTGATGGTATAAAAATACAGGATTTTAATCTACTGCCAAGAACTGAAAATGTTGAATTGTGACATGTTTCCCCATGAGAAGGAGGAAATTAAAGCAACAACAACTGGATGTCACGGCTGAAAAGGTCCTACCATGAGGCCTGGTGGTTCTGATGGTGCACTCTTAAGATTACAGCCCCAGCAGTCCTGTCAACCAAAGGCTCTGCAGTTTTTTTTTAAAAGTATACTTCAGATTTAACCTTGAGTGTGCAAGTGAACATGACTTAGTTGACAAGTCTGTTGATCCTAGGTCACATTGTATGTTTTTCCAAATTTAAAAATTGTTATTTCCATTCTAACAATAGAACAGAATGTTACTAAAAATAGTGAATTATTTCCTTCCTTCCTTCCTTCCTTCCTTCCTTCTCTCTCTCTCTCTCTCTGTGTGTGTGTGTGTCTAAAAGTAACAGAGCATCTTATTTTGCTTTCCTCTCCTGCGGTAAAGTCTGCATCACTGTCCTATTAGTCTAAATAGAATGGAGCAGATTGTTTATTTTGGTTCAGCTGTGCTTCCGGCTGTAACATCAGATGTGGTTCTTACAGTGACAAATTCTAATTGCAATGTCACAGATTAAAGAAAGGCATGGCGGAACCCCCCCCCCTCAGCTGTTTTGCCTTCTAGGGGAGGAAAGAATTCTGTCTCTTTCTGTTTGCTGAAATCATTGTGGGTTTCAGGATTCTTGTGTATAAACAGTCAAAAAGAGCCTGAGTTTCAATATGCAAACTACTGAATTTATTTCAAGCCACAAAAATTTGTTACACCCTCACCCACTCTGGCTTAATCCTCTATATCCTTTAGATTAATTTTATTTTTCAGAATTGCTGTGCAATGTGACATGACACATTGGTTTTTCTGTACTAAATTTTTACTTGATTGTTTGTCAGTTATGTGATTTCTAATTACTTGAAGTTTTAATGTCTTCAATTCACCCATATTCATCTCAATAAAATTTGTTTTTAAATTATAGCAACACGAAGATGGTTTGTAAACACACACACACACACACACACACACACACAAAACTGGCACTAGTGCATGACTTCCCGGTTGGAGGTGTTTTCTTTGCTCAGAAGAAAGGGAATGTCAGTCCTGACAATCAAAGATAGGCTTTCTGCCTTTGAAATATCTGTGACTCGCAAAGCGAATGACCTTTTACTATAAAAGGTGTCTGTATAAATAACTAGAGCAAACATGAAAAAGAAGGATGCTTTAGTAACTTGAAGGGAATGGATTAAAGGTCTGAGCAGCAGGTTTGGAAAAAACCCCAGAGTGAGATTGTGCGTTGTGCCTCTCAAAAGCAGTGGGCAGCATTTGCTCTGAAGGGAATCCTATGGTGGTGTTTAGCTATTGACTCTAGGGCTGTCAAAGTTTTGAGAGTTAGCTTGCTGCTGAGGTTTTGGTTGGCTTGCCTGGAACCTTCCTTTCTATGCTGGAATTTGAGCCGTCTCTGTGTGTACGCAGAGGTCTGCAATCTAAGCATTAATTTTGGTATGTATTGAGCCAGGTTTGTAGAGAGGACCCATCCCACATTGTAGGCTCTGTACCTTTCTTTTCTTTTTTTATGTATCTTACCATTTTGGGGGAAAATAAAATTGGAGCTTGCTGCTTTCTACATACTGCTGTTTGTCACTTTCCAAAAAAGAGCAAAATGGGGACATCAGCTGGTTTGAAATTCAAAACATTTGGCTCCCTATGAAATTAAAAGCTCTCTCAAGGCACCACACCCAGATAAACTCACTGTACTTAGTGGCGAGGGACCCTCAGTGCTGTCACTTTGTATAGTCAGAAACCAGCAAATCTGCAGTGGAGACTGTTCTCACACCCAGACAAGAACTTGGAAAACCATATCTGAATGAGTCAGGACTAACTTAGTAAGACTTTTGAAATGTGGCCTTTCCCTAGTGGCATACAGTAGTATGCTTGGGATGGTAGATGTATATTTTGTACTGTATATATTTTTCCTGTGCCTTTAAAGCTCTGCACATCCAAAGCAAACACATAACTTGCCTCATTGACTAGAATCCACCACAGCTAACAGTGAATAAATCTCTTGATCTTACTATGAATTTTTTTGTTTTGGTTTTTGCCTTGTTATATATGCTGATGTTGTTACATGGTATGAAATTGTTTCCAATTTATGGAAGACCTTATGAATTTCTGTCCTCCAAGAGGATCTTTTGTCAACAATTCTGCTCAGTTCTTGCAAACTCATGCATGTCTGTGGCTTCCTTTATTGGGAGCTTTTAGATGGAGGAGAATCTTCAGTACAGTGGTCCCCCGCCCTTTCGCGGTTCACATACTGCGGTCCCGCTATATCGCTGGAACGCAATACCCCGAAAGGGCTTAAGGAAAAGGGGAGCCATCATGCGCAGCTGGCCTGCCCTCCCCTCGGGGGTGTGGGCAGCAGCAGGTGATGTTTAAAGGGCTCTCGACAGCGGAGATAAGCGCTTGCCTCCACAGCCGGAGCCCTTTCCAAAGATCGCTCCCCACCCGCCCGCCCTCCCCTGAGGAAGCAGGCATGTGGGGAGCCATGTTTAAGGGCTCTCAGCTGTGGAGATAAGCACTTGCCTCCACAGCTGGAGCCCTTTCCAAAGATCGCTCCCCACCCGCCCACCCTCCCTTGGGGGCTGCAGGCGTGCGAGGAGCAATGTCGGCCCTGGGTAGCGCCCAGCGGCAGCGGGGGGATGGGATCCCCCACGCTGCTGCCATGCGTTGCTCTGAGGTGGCTCTGGGCAGCGTGCAGCAGCAGCAGCGGTGGGGGATCCAAACCCCCAACGCTGCTGCCACGAGCTGCTCTGAGGCGTCCCTGCGCAGTGTGCGGCAGCGGCCCCTCGCCACCCAGGCCCCACCCGACCCGCATCTGCATATTGCGGATTTTCAGCCATCATGGGTTGGTGGGTATCTTAAAATTGCTGCCAGCAGTCCCAGAAGGCAGAGGAACAGAATGGGTTCCTGTAAGGAAATATGGCAAATAAATATATCTGTGGAGATTCTCAATCATCCAGGTGAGGTTATCTGGGAACTGGACTTCTTTTCATGTGGAATTGAAACATTTCACTACTCATCCAAGTAGCTTATTCACTCTGAGGAAGGCTGGTGGGAGGCTTCCAATTTCCCCCCTCCACTGTGGTCTGTATAAGCATGTTAGATGGACAATGGCCTGGGTGTGTGTGAAAGTCACAGCTACATATATAGCCCTTCCAAACACCCATTAAGTATGGGTCATTAGCAGTGGCCTTGCTGGTGTGGTGGAGGTTGAAGTGCTTCTGATTTTTCTGGGGTAGGTGAAAGGGCAGCATGATAAATGGGCGACAGATTGTGCCTAAGACCCCCACCCCTGATGAGAGACGGATTTTCAATACACACATGAATGGCTTCCCTGACTCCTCTCTCAAGCCACCTATATTATCTGTCTATTATGTGTAAATCTTTGTATTTACATGAGTGTCCCTTGTCCTTCAAATGAAGGTACACTACTTATTCTGGTCCTGATCTGTTGCCCCTCCTGTGTTTGGGCATCCTCCTGTTTAATGGCTGTTTAGCTTCTCCCATATGGAGCTCTACACACTCCTCACTGCAGGTTTTTCTGGACTGTGCAGTTATCATAGGACCTGACTGTAGCCTGTGGATAGAAATTTACAGGAAACCCACACATGCTCACCAGCACCTACTGCTTGACTTCCACCACCCATTACATAACAAATTGCAGTAGGAGTCATCAGGACTCTAAACCATAGATCAGAGAGCACCCCCACCTCTACAGAAGCCAAGAAGAAGGAAAATAGGCATTTGAAGATAGCACTTAAGGTCTGTGGATATCCAAAGGGGGCCTTTAGGAAGGCAGTGGTCTGTCCCAGAAGAACAATGGATTAGTCTGAGACTCAACAGACAAACCTGGTCATTTCTTACATGGTTGGAGTGTCTGAAAATCTTAAAAAGATTTTTGGCAAACACCACATCCCCATTTATTTCAAATCCACAAACACACTAAGGCAGAGACTCATCCACCCAAAAGACCTGACACCAAAACACAAAAGGAGCAATATAGTATATGCGGTCCAATGCAGTGAGGAGTGCACACAAAAGAAGTCCAGTTACCATGTCTCAGCTCCCATATGTCAAATTAAGATGCATTTAAACTCCCTACCTCTTCAATGTGTGTGCAGGGTACATTATCCAAATGAAGATTCAGATAAAGGAAACATGAAAATAATTTAAGACACTAGATTACTTGCAGAAAACAGCAATGGCTTGAAATGACACTTGATGAAAGAATTAAGCACAAAACAGGATAGCAAGTGAACTTTAAGACAAAAATCATGATTACCAAAGAATTATAACATAAATATTGACAAAAAAGAAGTTAAAACAGTTAAACATTGTATAAACGTTTTACAATCTGAGAAACAGCTTCCTTTTAAAAATAGTACAGTTAAAAACCCTTCTGAGGGAACATGCATAATTGTGCTGTGCATCAGTTATTTCGCCTATTGCCAAACCAAGACAGAAATTCATCTGTTATTAATTATATGTTGATATCCATAAACAAGGTTTATTTTAAGCCCCAATACACATGGTGGGATTCAGATACATAATACTTTCCAAGAAAACCCTATGACAACTTCTCCCATTAATGTTTGAACTCTGCAAAGTATTCCCTGAAAAGATATGCTTTTGTTACAGAGTTTTGCATTTCTGATATAATTCCCTTTTGCAACTCAGTAGAAATACAGAGATCCACAGAACAGAATAGTTACACGTTCTCCAGAGACCACCCCTTTCTCAGTCTGAGTCATTTGTAGGAGAAAGAAGAAAATGTTTATGTACAGTTGCTTGGAATTAGACTTGTGTATGCTGTTTTCTTTACCACACTGATCTATCAGCTGAACAGGTCTACAGTAAACAAACAACTGCATCCAACAGATAAAAGATAGGGAAAGAATGCTCAGCAGAGAGGTGGAGCTCTCTTTGACTTCAAAGGCTAGAAGAAATGTTAGTGCTGGCTGGATAATCAGCCAAGCCCAGAAAGGTCTGTCTCAGTCACACAAACTACAGACAGCATGTAACATTGTAAATAAAACCCCAACAGTTAGTCTTTAAAGTGCCATGGATATCCTTCACCTCCTCCTTTGGGTTTTCCAAAAAAAAAAAAAAAACCCAACTCCACCAGCTTTTATTATTTATTTATTTATTTATTTGTTATATTTCTATACCGCCCATCTTCCGGACGGAATTCTGGGCGGTTTACAATTAAAACAAGGTAACAGAAAATACAAAAAAGGGCCTCATCTGTTTTTACAGCAAAGTTATAAACAATTTGCACCAAATTCAACAACCTTTTGAGAAATGCTTTCTGCATTTATATTGTATTTATATGACACTTTCCAGAGTAGACAGGTATATAGCAAACACAAAACAGTTAAATTTGAGATGTGCTTGATAGCATGCAGAAAATGAAGGTTTTCTGCTGCTTAAATTGCACAGCTTGCCATTTTGTTTTACAAACTATTTCCTGTAGTGCCTGGTTGAGATTATGAAAAATCTGAGCATCTCAATAGAAGAAGCCTTTTTTTAAAAAAGCTGGCAAATGACAAATGGTTGTTAAGGTTTTTTAAAACTAAAAAAACTGTTGTGTTCTCAGCTTGTAGGACAGAGATATTTCCATATTTCTGTCGCTTCCTATTTGATGTTAAAATGAATATGTGAAGCAAAATTGGAGGGTATATATATATAAGCATCTGGCTCGTCATATGCACTTGATGATGTGTCCTGAATACTAATAACTTCGTTTCTCATCTGATAAACCCCAGCCCTCATTGTGTGGCCCGCAATAGTGAGGGCAGCTCACAAAGACACGGTCTTTCCTTCAAGAACATGGGATCCCTATGGAGGCACTCTTTGTAAAGCCAGTGATACTTCAGTGCTCAGATGATTACTTGTGCCTTAGTGATTTAGGATACTTGAAGCCTACAGTGTCTTGACCGCAACTGACAGAGGAAATGTCATTGGTGTCTCGCTGTTGTTAATGCAACAAACTAGCTTTGCAAGGACAGACAATTTCCAGTTTCTTACAGGTTTTCATTGGGGAAAGGCAACTGAAATTTCACACAGCAGGATTACTGTGCTATTGATTACCATGGGAAAGAGGAGGCTACTCATCGTGCTATTGTGTAATCTATATAAATAAAAATGTAAATGTTCGTTTGTGCAAAATCTTAAAGCTCCAAAAGTTCTTCACTGATTGGTTTGAAATTTGGACATAACGTTGCATTCACATATGTGCATGTTTTTATATATAGATGTCACACCTGCGCTATTTGTTGGACATAAAAGCAACACACACTGTACTAAATATGTCACAAATGAAAAGCAAGCCTTGAGGTGGTGAGTTTCTGGGACTGTACATTGAGAAAGACTGTCAGAGGCCCTGGAATTGGTTTTTGGCAAGCCAGAAGTGACTACCGGATAACCGGAAGTGACTTCTGGATCACTCCTGAGGCCTGCAACAGGCGTAGGAAGCCAATCAGAGGCCAATTTGAGGTAGCGCCAGGCCTCAGGTAAGTGTAAAAAAGTCCCCCAGTCCCAACCCGACCCAGAATCCGCATATTGTGGATTTTTCAATTATTGTGGATCGGGTTGGGTCCCTAACCCCCGCGATAGGCAGGGGGTTACTGTATATCACAAATGGCAAGCCAGTCTTGAGGTGGTGAGTTCCTGGGACTGTACTTTGGGAAAGGCTGCACAGTGGGGTCTGTCTCTCTCTGTGTGTGTATGTGTGTGTGTGTGCGCGCCCCATCACCATGAGACTATAAAAAGCAATCACAGGAGGGGCTAAAATAACTCCCCACCTTGAGAGCCATTGTTTAGTTCAATGTTAACAGCCAGCCTCATGCAGAACTAAGAAACTAGTTTCTAGTAGCAGTTAGTGGCAGTGGACGCAACAGCAACAAACTAGAATCATGACAGTTTTCCTGGGTTTGTCCCCGCCCACACACACACACACTCTTAAAGCCACAGCCTTGAGTTTGTAAAAGTGAAGCTGTGTTGGCAGTAACAGGACATTTGGAGGTTCATAAGCAGCAACATAGAAATTAGAGTTGGAAAAGACAGGGGGTATTAATGTTAACACTACAGACATCTTTCTTATATGAAATGTTTTGTTGTGCCCATGTAGTTCTAACCTTTGAACATTGTCTTAGAGCCCGACTACACCATTAAATACTTTGACGTTTACTGCATTTGTAAAATGGGTGAATTCAAATTAATTTTTCCTGCCCACATAATGTTAAGATGACTTCTTCAAGTTCCATGTCCTCGTAGAATGTTGTCGATCAGTAGTTAGATCTATTTTTTAATCTAAAGCTATTCAAAATAGAGAAGTTTTTTCATTGAAACAAGATGTTTTTATTCTTGTAATTGGACCCAGTGGGGCTCACCGAATGTCCAAACACAGTATTACTGTAGACAAGATCACAACAGGTAGCCAAGTAAAGTTAAAAGAATTTTAAAAGAGGAAAAATGACAAAAACCTTTAAGAATAACAGAGATTAACACATTTCATTGTGAGCTTTTGTGAATGTGTCTAAAGAAGTGGGTGGTATTCACACAAAACCATTAGTTTTAAAGGTGCCATGGCACTAACAGTGTTCCCCTCATTTTTATATTGCAGCTGAAACAAACTAATACAGCTTCCTTCCTGAAAATGTAAAAGAATTGTATTGAACTTGAGGTCTTCAACTTTGATCTCTGATTCTTGTGGGGGTTTGCCACCAGTTTCAGTAAACATAAGATCAAGCAGCCTCAATAACTCTTATTTAGTACTTTTGGCATGACCCATACTGCTGAGAAAACAACTTGGCAACATAGTCACTGTATCTTAGCATGCTGTATGTATTCTAAATGCATGCATTTTAATGGCTATTGCTAGGAATCTTGTTGACTGAACTGCGTCAGAGGCAACCTTTTTGCCAGTAAGCTTGCGGTTTATTACTTATAATTTTTAAACATCTGAAAACCAACTTTACTCCCTTCCTGACCATGTATTCTCTCCCCCCCTCCCCAATGGTGAAGGTCTTTCAGAAGATGAATCACTCCAGTATACAGTGTAATCCAGTCCAATTTATTAGCTTTGGCTCTTGGCCATGACAATGTGTTGCTGCTGTTAAATGTCCGCTTGTACAATATTCCCCAAACACCTTCTCTATGAAGCATTTAAAATAAATTGAACAAATTATTAATTCAGAAAGCTGAAGAAAATTCTAAAATTGTGTACAATATGGGGATAATTGACAGCATTAACTAGGGCAAAAATTATATTTTATGTTCAGCTAAAGAAACAAATGTATTTTGTTATTTTGTTATTTTGCAGAGAGCAACCTTCTCCTAGCTCATTTTGCAACTGGTTTAGTATATATAATGTTCCTTGGTGAATTTTCAGGAAAAAAAACCTCATATACAGTGATACCTCAGCTTACAAATTTATTCCGTTCCGAATGCATGCTCTTAAGTCAAACTACTCTTAAGTCGGGGGTAACTATCTTAAAAAATTGAAAAAATAAGTTAAAAAATTAAAAAATTAAAAAATTATTTGTAAGTCGAGCAGACCATATCTAAAATTTGTCAGACGGCAGTTAAAACGGCAACAGTTTTCCGCTCATAAGTCGAATTGCTCTTAAGTCGAGCTGCTCTTAAGTGGGGGTACCACTGTACCATATTATCCAAGAGTTGTTTCCTAGTAACATTGCTACATGTGTATTAAAGACATGGGACACCTGAGAGCAGCATGTGGGGCCTGGGAACTGTTGTTTGATTTCAGCTCCCCTGAACCCATTTCATATACTTTTACCACCACCATCATCTGATAAACAAACACCCCTACAAATGAGCCATCACTTTCTATCTGATTGGGGGACAACTGAATAAAATGTTTCAAAGAATCAGAAAACTGACCCTAAAGATAGGCATCAAACAAAGGGTTGCTTGATTTGGTGATTCAGTAATTAATGATAGAAAAAAGAGAGTTTAATGAGCCCAAGAGTTCAGATTGAAAGGATCTGCATGAATCCAACTGTGTCTAGACACGTGTATGGAGTGCTGATGAAACATGTGCATAGTCTTTTGTACTTAAATGGACCCTCCATTTTCAGATACAGTATATCTCTGGATGAAATCCAGTAGTAAGTTGCAACTAGAGTAGGCCCATCAGTATCAGGGTTAAACTGCAGTGCTGCATTCAAGCTTCTGCTCATGACCTGAGTTCAGTCTCAATCAGTTTCTGTAGCCAGCTCAAGTTTGAGTCAGATTTCCATCCTGCTTAGGTCAGTAAAATGGCTACCCAGCTTGCTAAGGAGCAAGTTGTTGTTTGCATAATTATATTATAAACTGCTCAGAGAATCCTCCATCAGTATGAGTGGTTATGTACATTGAAACAACAAGAGAGGAATTGACCAACCTAAGTCCCGCTGATTCATTGGACTTATTTGTGACTTGATTTCAGACATTATGTATCAGATGCCAAAAGTACAAAATAATGGCAACACAGTAGGTTTCAATTTCAACTCACGCTTCTCAGCTTCCAAAGATATTCATCTGGCTGTCATTAGAGACAAAATGCTTGCTTATGTAGTACTTGGCCCAATCCAGTGAAGTAATTCACAGATTCTTTTAAAAGCAGACTTTCAACATACAACGTACCATTGTTTTTCAAAAATGAGATTTGATTTTTGCCAGGAACAATCTTATTCCAAAGGTAATATCTAAATGTCATCTGAGTTTTAAAAATTAAAGAAAAAAGCGATTGATTTATTTAAGGAAGTGAAATTGGGTTTCCTATCCCTCAGAAAATAATTCTTGAAATAATAAGAGCAATATATTTGCCTTCCATTTTTGTTTCACAGGTGATAATTATAAATCATGTTTTACTGCAGATCAGACCAGTAAGAAATATGCATTTCATTTAGCATCAACCACAAATGTAAATATAATTAAGTTTAATGTACCGTTGCTGCGTCTCATGCCCCAGAGATTTTAAAACAAGTACAATCCCAAGAATCACATATTTCACAACTAGAAATCAAATAAGTATTATTTCATGCTGATTTAAAGAAGAATGAATAACTAAAAGGGCCTGCAATATTTTAAACTCTCTCCCTCACCCTGAACAATAAAGCACTTCTAAATTTTCTTTATTTTGTTAGCAGTCTTCAGTGTTTCCTAAATTATTTCCACTTAAATAAATTGGATTTACAAATATATAAATTTGTTTCCAGACTCCTTTTCTCAGATGTAGTAAATGTGCATGAATGTGAGTAAGTTCTCTCAGTTTCATACAACACGTTTTAGGAAGATCTGCCAGAACACAAGGTAATGTAATGGACCTCTATTCCTATGGAAGTACATTAGGTCCCATCCCTTTTTTGCTTCAATTAAAAAAGTAAAGGCCTGGTTCTTTACTCAGGCTTTTCATACTCTTGCCCCTACTTAACTGGTTTTTTGTTTTGTCTCTAATTTTTTGATGACCCATGTTTTTATAGGTTGATTGGTTTGCCACCATATTGGATGGAATCATAGACTTAGAAGGGACATGTAAGGCTATCAGATCCAACCTCCTATTCAGTGCAGGATTCCAAATCAAAGTATATCTGATACAGGGTTGTCTAATTCTTTTTTAAATGCCTTTCAAGTGGAGCTCTCACCACCTCCTGAGGTAATTGGTTCCATTGCCGTACTGCTCTAACAGTTAAGACTTTTTTTCTGATATTCAATCTAAATCTGAGTTCCCTTACTTAAGCCCATTCATTATTATGTGTCCTGCATTTTGGAATGACTGAGAACAGATCCTTCCCCTCCTATGTATGACTGTCTTTCAAGTATTTGAAGAGTGCTATCTTCCCTCTTTTCTCTAGGCTAAACATGTCAATTTCATTCAGTCTGTTCTCACAGGGCATGTTGTCCAGTCCCCTGATCACCTTTGTTGCCCTACTCTGAACTCGTTCCAGTTTGTTGGCATCCTTCTTAAAGTGTGAGATCCAGAACTTGACACGGGACTCAGGATGAGGCCTGACCTGTGCCAAATAGAGAGGGGCTAATACCTCATGAGACCTGGAAACTGTGCTTCTGTTAATGCAGCCCAAAACAGCATTGGCCTTTTTTTTGAAGCTACTGTACATCATACTGCTGGGTCATATTCAGCTGATGACCTACTACAGGGCTGTTCAACTTTGAACAGGCCGAGGTCTACTTTTTCCGGCCCAAAGTGCCTGAGGGCTACTACACTAAAACCTCTACTTACGAATTTTATCCGTTCTGAGCACATGCTCATAAGTAAAAACTTTTGTAAGTAGAGCAGTGTTTTCCCATAGGAATGCGCTGAAAACCAATTAATCCGTTCTGGAGGGAACAGATTTCTCTACGCCATGAACTGCGCCACTCAGCTGAGACAGTGGGCTGGCAGACCCAAAACTTTGCTGGGCAGTGGTGGTCCTTGGAATGGTGGAGGGAGGGATGGAGAACATATCCTCTCACTTTTTTTATTGATGGCCAGTGGGCTACTTTTGAACCCTTCGCGGGCTACCAGTAGCCCGCGGTCTACCTGTTGGGCAGGCCTGACCTACTATAATTCCAAGATCTTTCTCGCTTGTGGTGTTAGGGAGTCAAGTAGCCTCCATCTTGTAACTGTTCATTTGTTTTTGTATCCCTAAGTGCAGAACTTAGGAATTGTTAAAAGCCATTCTGTTGTTTTTAGTTCAGTCCTCAAGCCTATCAAGGTTATTTTTGAATTTTTTGTCTGTCTTCCAGGGTATTGGCTATTCCACCCAATTTTGTGTCATCTGCAAATCTGATTAGCATTCTGTGCACTCCCTCATCTAGGTCATTAATAAAAATATTGAAGAGTACAAGGCCCAGGAAAAACCCTGGGGGCACTCCACTTGTTACTGGTTTCCAGTTTGAAAAGGAGCCATTGATAATAAGCATTCTCTTAGCACAATCTTGTTGTAATCAAATGTGTATCTATCCATCTATCACTTGTTTTATCTAGCCCACATCTAGTGAGCTTCCTAATCAGAATAACCATGGGGTACTTCGTCAAGGATTTTGCTGAAGTCAAAACATAGTCTACAGCATTCCCACTATCTGTCATGGAAGCTAGCTGATCAAAAACGAGATAAGATTAGCCTGGAAGGATTTGTTCTCAACAGATCCATTTTCTTTCTAGTTACTACTGCATTGTTTTCAAGGTGCCTTGCAGAGTGACCCTTTTATAATATGCTCTATAATTTTCCCTGGGTTTTATTTCAGGCTGTTCTGTAGTTCCCTGGTACCTCCTTTTTGCCCCTTTGAAGATGGGAACTTAAGTCCTCCTCCAATCATCTGCCACTTTCATCCATCGTTCGGGCGATCAGGGAGGCTAAAACATCTTATTACTCCCTGAGAATTAGTGAGGCCTCGAACCACCAAGCGGAATTGTTCCGTGTGGTTCGCGACCTCACTAATCCTGGTCTGGTTAGGCCTCCTCCTACTGATTTCAGTGGTAAGACTTTTGCAGCCTTATTTAGATGAAAAATAGAGGCCATCCGGACCGGTTTCGATCCTGGTTGCTCTAGCCCACCCTCGGCATCGCCTGACGCTGCACCCCTCGGTCTCCTCGTTTGGTTGAGTTTGGGCCTGTCTCCTCAATTGAGGCCTCCAGGGCTCTTGCCCACTGCCGGCCTGTGTCCACCCCCTTTGATCCCTGCCCATCCTGGCTTATAAAAGCTGCCAGCGGGAGCATTCCCGAATGGGCTTCTACTATTGCCACCGCCTCCTTCAGGGAAGGCATTTTTCCCTCCTGCCTGAAGGAGATGGTGGTGAAGCCCATTCTGAATTGACCAGCTACCGCCCGATTGCAAATGTTCCCTTTATGGGCAAGGTAATCGAGAGGGTGGCCACGGTCCGGCTTCAATCATTTATGGAGGGAAAAAAGGGTCCTTGATCCATTCCAGTCTGGGTTCAGGCCGGGTCGGGGGACTGAGACAGTCTTGGTCGCTCTGCAAGATTACCTCCTCCGGGGGGGGGGCCGACAGGGGTAGCTCTACCCTGTTGGTCCTTCTAGATTTGTCAGTGGCCTTTGATACCGTCGACCACAGTATCCTGCTGGATCGGCTCTCCGAGATTGGGATCAGAGGCACTGTTCACACTTGGTTCCGGTCCTTCTTGGAGAGCCGTCCCCAGCGTGTGCAGCATGGGGGTGGGGAGTTGTCTGCTCCTTGGATACTCCCTTGCAGGGTTCCACAGGGGTTGTCCCTCTCTCCCATGCTGTTCTAGGCTCTGCTAGCTGTCTTAGTTTATTGACTCTTAGTGTTTTTAAATTGTCCTATTTAATTGTTTTGATTTTGTTTACACTTCTTTGTTGTGAACCACCCGGAGTTCCTCTGGGAAGACAGACGGTATACAAGAACATAAGAACATAAGAAGAGCCATGCTGGATCAGGCCAACAGCCCATCTAGTCCAGCTTCCTGTATCTCACAGTGGCCCCACCAGATGTGTCTGGGAGTGCATGAGACTAGATATCTGTTTCGTGATATCACTCCCCGGCATCTGGCCCTTGAAGTACCCCGGTTTTAAGACTGGAGATTACACATCTCCATCATGGTTTGTAATCTGTGATGGATTTTTCCTCCAGGAATCTGTCCAATCCCCTTTTGAAGGCATACAGGCCAGATGCCATCACCACCTCCTGTGGCAGGGAGTTCCACAGACTAACAACATGCTGAGTGAAAAAATATTTTCTTTTGTCTGTTCTTACTCTCCCAGCCCTCAATTTGAGTGGATGTCCCCTAGTTCTGGTATTTTGGGAGAGGGAGAAGAGCTTCCCTCTATCCACTTTACTCATGCCCTGCATTATTTTGTATGTCACAATCATATCCCCCCTCAGGCGCCTTTTTTCCAGACTAAAGAGGCCCAAATGTTTTAGCCTTTCCTCATAAGGGAGGTGCCCCAGGCCAGTAATCATTTTAGTCGCTCTCTTCTGCACCTTTTCCAGTTCCACTATGTCTTTCTTGAGATGCGGTGACCAGAATTGTACACAATACTCCAGGTGCGGCCTTGCTATTGTTTTATATAATGGCATTATTATGTTGGCTGTTTTATTTTCAATCCCCTTTTTGATCATCCCTAGCATGGAATTGGCCTTCTTCACCGCTGCCACACATTGGGTAGACACCTTCATGGAGCTGTCCACCAACACACCAAGATCTCTTTCCTGATCCGTCACGGATAACTCAGAGCCCATGAGTTGGTAGATAAAGTTTTGATTTTTTTGCCCCAATATGCATTACTTTACATTTGGCTACATTAAATCGCATTTGCCATTTTGTGGCCCATTCCCCCAGTTTGGAGAGATCCTTCTGGAGTTCTTCACAATCTTCGCTGGTTTTTACCACACGGAAAAGTTTTGTGTCATCCGCAAACTTCGGCACCTCACTGTTTATCCCTGTCTCCAGGTCATTTATGAACAGATTGAAAAGCACCGGTCCCAGGACAGAGCCCTGGGGCGCACCGCTTTTCACTTCTCTCCATTGTGAAAATTTCCCGTTGACACCTACTCTTTGTTTCCTGGATCTCAACCAGTTCTCAATCCATAAGAGGACCTGCTCTCTTATCCCCTGGCTGTGCAATTTTCTCAGCAGCCTTTGGTGAGGGACTGTGTCAAAAGCCTTTTGAAAATCCAGATAGACTATATCCACCGGTTCACCCAAATCCACATGCCTGTTGACCTTTTCAAAAAATTCTAAAAGATTTGTCAGACAAGACTTACCCTTACAGAAGCCATGCTGATTTTCTCTCAGCAAGGTCTGTTCTTCTATGTGTTTTAAGATTTTCTCTTGGATGAGGCTTTCCACCATCTTACCTGGGACAGATGTAAGGCTAACTGGCCTGTAGTTTCCCGGGTCCCCCCTCCTTCTTTTTTTAAAAATTGGTGTGACATCTGCTGTCCTCCAGTCCTCCGGCACTGTGGCCGTTTTAAGAGACAAGTTGCATATCACCATTAAGAGATCTGCAATTTCATTTCTCAATTCACTAATAACCCTTGGGTGGATGCCATCTGGGCCCGGTGACTTGTTAATCTTCAATTTATCAATTAGACCTAAAACATCCTCCTTTTTAACCTGTATTTGATTTAATTCTTTAGTCAAGAGGGGCCGTTCAGGCAGCAGAATCTGCTCACAGTCCTCTGTCATGAAGACAGATGCAAAGAACTCATTTAATTTCTCTGCAATTTCCAAGTCCTCCTTAACCTCCCCTTTTCCTCCCTCACCATCCAGAGTGCCAACTGGTTCTCTGGCAGGTTTTCTACTTCTAACATATTTAAAGAAGCTTTTATTATTACCCTTTATATTGCTAGCCATGCGTTCCTCAAAATCTTTCTTTGCCTCTCTTATCATCTTCTTACATTTCTTTTGCCAGAGTTTGTGTTCCTTTTTATTTTCCTCATTTGGGGAGGATTTCCATTTATAGAAATACCTCTCCTTGTGCTTTAGAGCCTCTCTAACTCCACTCGTTAACCATGCTGGCACCCTCTTGGACTTAGAGGAGCTCTTCTTTCTTTGTGGTATGCACTTGTGCTGGGCCTCTATTATTGTTGTTTTAAACAGGCTCCATGCACTCTGAAGAGATTGGATTCTTCCAACCTTCCCCTTCAATTTCTTTCTAACTAGTTTCCTCATCTGAGGGAAGTTTGCCCTTCGGAAATCCAGGGTTTTTATATCTGATTTGCTTGATACTCTTCCTCCAACATGCATGGCAAAGGAGATTGCAGCATGGTCACTGTTCCCCAGAGGCTCAGTGACATTCACATCCCTGACCAGGTCCTGAGTATCACACAGTATTAGATCCAGAGTTGCCTGTTCTCGGGTGGGCTCCATGACAAGTTGCTCTAAGGCACAGTCATTCAGCAAGTCGAGAAACCCAGTTTCTCTTTCTTGCCCGGAGCTCGCATTGGCCCAGTCGATGTGGGGATAATTGAAGTCCCCCATGATTACTATCCTATCCCTCTTAGCCACCTCCATGATTTCTCTCCTCATTTCAAGGTCCCCCTCAAGTTTTTGATCTGGTGGACGATAGAATACCCCAACTATCACATGACTCCTTGGACCTGGTAGTTTAACCCACAGTGATTCTATGGTGGAGTCAGACCCTCTGTCAATCTCCATTCTGCTGGATTTTACCCCTTCTTTGACATAGATGGCCACTGCTCCTCCAACCCGCCCCTCTCTATCCCTTCTATAGAGTTTATAGCCTGGGATTGGTGTATCCCACTGGTTCTCCGCATTCCACCAGGTTTCTGTTATGGCTATTATATCTATGCTATCCCTAGCTGCCAAATGTTCAAGTTCTCCCATCTTTGCTCGGAGGCTTCGAGCATTGGCATAGAAGCACCTGTACAGTGGGTCCCGCAACAACAGCTGCTGCTTTGTTCTTTTCCTCCCACAGCTTTTATTTTCAGTAGACAAACTATCACATTCCATTATTCTCCCAGTACTAATACCTGCTATGTCATCTCTATGTGATTCTTTACCCTCTCCAACCTCATTCCCCGAGGATGAGGTGTTCTGAACCGGATGCCACTCAGCTCCTGTCGGCTTTCCCCCAGTTATCAGTTTAAAAGCTGCTCTGCTGCCTTTTTGAGGTTGAGTGCCAGCAATCTGGTCCCATCATGATTCAAGTGCAACCCATCCCTCCTGAACAGGTTTGGCTTGTCCCAAAATGTTCTCCAGTTCCTGATTAATCTGAAGCCCTCCTCTCGACACCATCGCCTCATCCACGCATTGAAGCTTCTGAATTCTGCCTGCCTGGCGGGTCCTGCACGAGGAACAGGTAGCATTTCTGAAAATGCTACCTTGGAAGCCTGGGACTTCAATCTTCTACCTAACAACCTGAATTTGGCTTCCAAGACTGACCGCTTGGACTTCCCGACATCATTGGTACCAACGTGTACCATGACCACTGGCTCTTTCCCAGTTCCCTCTAACAAGCTATCTATATTTCTTGTGATGTCTGCGACCTTTGCACCTGGCAGGCAAGTGACCATACGGTTATCATGCTCGTCACAAATCCATCCCTCTGTATTTCTAATTATAGAATCCCCTAGTACAAGGAGCTTCTCTCCTGCAGTCTGTTCATCTACATGTACCTGATCCTGTATCTCATCAATTGTGATGAGGGAGAGATCCTCAGGTGGAACCAATTGTTCCTCTGTGCATGCCTCATGAGGTGTGATGAGGGAAAGAGCCTCAAATTGATTGTGCAATATGAGAGTCTCAGAGCAATCCCTTGGCATTCTACTCCTTTGAGTCACATTCCTCCACACATCTATCTGCTGAGTTGGGGAAGTGACTTCATCCTCAGAAGTGTGCCCTGTCTCTTCTTGGACCTGGATAGTCTGTTCCGCTCTGTCCAAGAACAGCTCAAGCTCCTTAATATGTTGCTGGTCCGGTATGCGGGCCTCAAGCTCCTGGACCTTCTCTTCTAATAGTGCAACCAGCTTGCACTTGCAGCAAGCTTTATATATATATAAAATAATGGACAATGGTTATGAGATCCCTTCAGCCAGTTCCTTCAATATTCTTCGATACAGTTCACCTGGTCCTGAGGGTTTGAACTAACTTAAAGTACTGACATACCCCCTGACTACTTGTTTATCAATCTCAGCCTGCAATCCTGTCTCTTCCCCTTGCACTTCATATTTACTTGAAGGGCCATTTACTGTATTTTGGGAGAAAACTGAGCCAAAGTAGAAGTTGAACACCTCTGCCTTTTGTTTATATTCTGTTATAATTAGCCAATCCCCGCTGAACAGCTGATCCACTTTTTCATTCCTCTGTCTTGTGCTAAAAATATACCTGAAAAATGCTTTTTTTGTTATTCTTTAGAACCTCATGGTGCAGTGGTTAAATTGCTATACTACACCAAAACTGTGCTCATAACCTGGGGTTCAATCCCAGATAGCCAGTTGATTCAGCCTTCTATTGGTTCAAGGTCCGCAAAATGAGTACCTGGAGAGAGGACAATGTGTAGCCTGCCTAATTATACTGTAAACTGCCCAGAGAGTGCTTTAAGAACTATGGGGACAGTATATAGGTAGCACACTCTGCTTTTATCTGCCTTGCTAACTTCGATTCCTTCTCAACTTTTACGTTCTTAATCCCTGCAATTCCTTGCTAATTGTCTGTACTCTTGTATCTTAGGATAAATTGTATATATTTATATGGGTTTTTGACATTATTATTGAATTTTAACTTATGTTGTGGGTGCTCCCATTGCATGCACTAGACGGGGGGAAGGTACAAAATAATTAAATAAATAAAGCAGGTAGTTTTGTTAGTCTGTTATAGACACAGAGTAAACTGAAGTCATGTAGCACCTATGAGGCTGGCTAGTTTTTACATTTCATCAGTTTTAATGTGCCCAAGCACACTAACACTTGTGAAAAATAAAATTTTGGGTTTTAGGTGATACACAACTTCTGGTTTCTCTCAGAATACAGTGGTAGTTACTTGTGTGAGCCCGTCACAAACTCTCCCTGTTCTTACTGTGCAATTGTATTTATTCATAGTCTGCTATACTTAGCAGATTGCATCAAATACAGTGTGTGTGTGTGTGTGTAGAGAAGAGGGAATCAGAAGGAAGAATAGATCTCTGCTGTCAGTAGAATGCAGTGGTTTGTACTTGTTGACTATAAAACTAAAAATAAATAATCCATCTACAGACAGTGCCTGAAATATAATAGTCACAACTACAGCAGGCCCAATTAATCAATGGAACTTACAAAGAAGTTGAGTAACAAAATGCCCATTAATTCAATGGTTTACTCTTACAACTTACTACAGACTTTCAGCCATTGAAAACACCTTGGCCCTCATCCTCAAAGTGTGTTTATTTCCTCGTTTTTAACAAAAAATATCTGTGTAAACTTGCTTATGTTTGTGTTATCTGTGTCACCTAATGGCAGATGGTTAGTACAGCGGTGATATTTTAAAATTGCCTGTGTGCCATGTTGGTCGTTTGTAAAGAAAGAAGTGGGATGGGCAGACAGTCCAGAAGAGAACTGTGTTATATTAAAATTCTCCACCTTACACTTGTGCCAAAGATTTAACAAGAATGGAAATTATTATAATAATAATTCATTCCCATGACACTGATTATAACTGAAGTAGAAAATAATGTTAGACAAGTCATTCTCATTACCATCATAAGCTTTTCTTATTGTGGTGATATTTGTACTATTGTTTTGGTAAGAACAAGGTCTATTATCTTATGCAAATTAAGTTAACTTATATGCCTTCATGGGAGGCTATTAATTGTTCTTTCATTTCAGGGGCATCATGTTCGGAGCTTCGCGTTTTTGTTCTGTTGTACTGCAACATTAGTGGCTTTGGTGTTTGATTGGCAAGAAACAAAGCTGAAATCTCATATGTGGTGATGTGCGTTCAGCTTGATATCCCAGATACTGGCTTAGTGGGGCTCTTTTTGCCTCATGAGGAAATTTTTAAATGCAGACTGACAGGAGTTGGTTGCTTACAAGGCAAAAATAAAACATTCCTTTTTATTGTACAGATAATACTTTTTATTTTTTTCTTTAAAAAAAGAGGAAGATGTGTATAGTTTTTAGTTTTCTTATGCTTCAGCATGACAGTGAAAGAAACAGGCATTGGTATGGGAGCAGGGGCATGTTAGATGAAATGGTTGGAGTTATATAGATAACCTTGCCAAGAGAGGCTACATCTGTTCCCTGCACCCAGTCTCCTTTCACAAGGAGACTTTTTTTTGTGGCTGACAATTAAGGACCTCAAATCATAAGATGTTGTCCAATGTGCTGGTTTCATAGAATCATCCTAAGGAGGCCTCATACCATCCCAGACAGATGGCTGTCCAAGCTTTTCTTGAATACCACCAGGAATGAGGCACCCAAAACATTGGGAGGCAAGCTGTTCCACTGTTTAATGGCTCTCACTCTCAGGAAATTCCTCCTTATTTCCAGATTGGCTCTCCCTCTGATGAGCTCCTGCCCTTTAGTTCTTGTCTTCCCCTCAGGTGCAACTGGGAATAAATCAATGCCTTCTTGCCTGTGGCTGCCCTTCAGGTATTGGAAGACTGCTATCGCGTCTCCCTTCAGTCTTCTCTTTGTTAGGCCAAAGATGCCCGGTTCTTTTAGTCATCCTTCATACAATTAAGCCTCCAGACCTGTTCTCCTGTTTTCTTGTTTTCAGCACAGCCTTGTATTAGTATTGTAATAGAGATGTTCAAATGTTTTACTTTTCATTGTGTTTTAAGAACACAATGTGTTTGATTCTATTTTAATGTTTGCAATTTGATTTTACAGTAGGACCCGAGTATCCGCTGGGGATTGGTTCCAAGCCTTCCCATGGATAATGAAAACCGTGGATAAGAAAGAACACCAAAATGTCCACAAAACTGCTGTTTTGTGATAGTAGCTTGCTTTACAGCTGCTCTTTGTGACGGTAGCTTGCTTTACAGCTGTTGTTTTATGACAGTAGCTTGCTTTGTGGCTGCTGAATTATTTAGTTTTTCCTCTGCCAACCGTGGATAACTGAATCAGCGGATAATGAATCAGTGGATGCGGGGGTCATACTGCATTTTATTTTAATATTTCTTTTCTTTTTAAGCTAACATTATCATTGTTGTCCTTGTTGTATTGACTTACTGTATATGTGTCAGCATATATACTGCCTCATAGTGCAAGAGCCCTGTCTAGGTAACTTACAAGAGAATTTTGCATTTTGCCACCCAGTGAACTAGACACACAATTTACCGACCTCAGAAGGATAAAAGGCGAGTCAAGCTTGAGCTGGCATCTTGAACACATCAAGATCCAACGTAGGTTGTGAAGAGAGGCTTGACTGCAGTATTACAGTTTAACCACTGTGTCATGGGACTCACTTGTCATAAACCACCTTGACTTCCAATGATGGGAGAAAGGCAAAAGGTTAGGCAAGATACAATAGGAGTAGCTTGATTTGCAGTGTCTTAGCAACACTGGTGCCTTAAAGGATGAACAGGTTTAATGCCTGTAAGTATCAAGCATGTTTTCCTATGGAGGGGGAATAAAGCTGTGTTTGTGGAAGAAGACACCATTCTAAAGTACTGACTAATGGCTGCCTTGGTCTAGTTTATACAGAGTCCTGTAAGTGGACATCACGTATCACTGCATTATGAAACACTTTCCACCAGTCACCCCCACACAGTTTGATGGTGATGAGTCATTTCCCCAAAAAAATCTCATTATAAATCTCATAAAGCTGAAAGTGGCAACAGCTTCTGTACTCTATTCCTGTTTTGTTCTATCTGGCTCTTCTACTGACCTTTTCATCCCTGAACCTTTGGCTTGGATTTCACATCCCAAGTATATTTCCGTATTGGAAATGAAGTAATAGTCTAGCTTCCTGACCCTGGGCACGTTGTGTCAAAGTCATTCAGTTAAAATTCATGAGACACACTTCTGTGGACTGGTTCACATATTTACATACACTACCTGACTCTGCACTACTAGGTGACTTGTTAACAATGAACATAGGAACAGATTACATTTAAAAGCCTTGTAACTGAGATGGCAGCAGGTGATTTGAAATTTCAGTCTCTGGTGGCTCATTCCTGTGCCACCATGAGGCTGCTGTCATGAAACAGCGAGCATGCGGGCGTGAAGGTCAGATCAGTAGAATTCTAGACCTCTCGCTTACATCACTGCTGAAAGAGCTTGGGCCCCCCAAAGGACAGAATTTTACAACATTTAAGAGTAATGCAAAAGTGAGATTTGGAAAAGTAGTCTCTGGAATGTTAACACATAGATATTGTCTATCCAGCATTACTTGATGGTTTCTTCCAGCCTTTATGTTCTCTCTCTCTCTCTCTCTCTCTCTCTCTCTCTCTCTCTCTCT
>JAHTLZ010000108.1:12510816-12550967 GCA_023846285.1 Phrynocephalus versicolor
AAAGACACACATATGAAAGAAGAAGACCAGTCCCTGGTTTAGTACTGGTTTAGCAGCAACAGTTTCCTCTTCTCAGGACAGAAAATATACAGGCTGAGTGAGTTGTTTTTCCGAAAAGCAGTGCAAGTGAATGTAGGTTAGCTTACAGCTGTTCTGAGCTGTTTATCACCTTCTGTTTATGATGATGTGTCAGAGGCCCTAGATACAATCAATGGATAAATGCTATTTTTAGCAGAATGTCTCCCAATTGTGCGGTTGCCTTATGTGCAATTTTATAGATTTAGGCTGTGTTCCTTAGTATGCTTACTCTGAAATTATCTTATATTGGATTCTTCATTTTGAGAAATCTATTGTACAAATCCAATAGAAAAAGAAGAAACATGACATATATTATTTTGAATTATTCCCCTTTAGTAGAATGTAGATACCACTTCTAGGCATCTATGTTGATTCCTGCATTGTTTGGATAGATTCAGACATTTTGCCAGACATTTTCGCTCTGAAATCTTTGCTCCGAAATCATCCTGCTTTTAAAAGAGCTGTAGCCATATATATTCAATAAACACTCTTTATGAATGATTATACTGGCATATGATATTCTCTCTCATCCATTATGACTTTATGAAATGGTGTTTGATGGAACTGTACCGTTTGACTCTTAAGCACATTTACATCTCTCAGATAACAAAGAGCTTTTGAAAAAATGACACTAGGGTCAATGTGAAGGCTCTTGTTCCATGAATGATAACCACAAAACACTTCCAGTTATAGGTAGAAAGTTCTCACTGCATAGGTGAAAAGGGCTGTATTTCTATGCCTGATCAGTTTCTGTTCCACAGCAGTTGCACATTTAAACCCCCTTTTTGCCCCATGAATCTTTTCTTTATTAGATCGTTGCTATGTCTCTGTTCCAATTTAGAGGGGAACAGTCCAATCTATACACAGCAACTTTCGATTTAAAGGTGTATCTGTCCCAGTTGTCCAGAAAGTTGGATATGACTTTATTATCAGAAGAGTCTAAGGGTAAATCCTAATCTGTCAGTTCCTTTCCCTTCTGTCATGCTGGGGAAAACAACAGAATGAAATTCAACAAGGATAAATGCAAGATGTGCCTGTTACCTAGGAACAAAAAACTACACTAACAAGATCGGAGATCCTTGCCTCAGTAATACTATGAGTGAGAAGGATCTTGGAATTGTTGTAGATCAAAAGCTGAGTAGGAGCCAAGAGAGCATTGTGGCTGCAAAAAAAAAGCAAAATAGATTTTAGGGTGCATTAACAGGAGCATAGTCTCCAAATTCCCCTCTATTCAGCACTTGTTAGGCCTCATCTAGAATATAGTGTTTAGTGTAGGATACTGCACTTTAAGAAGGACACCAACAAACTGGAACAAGTTCAGAGGAGGGCAACAAGGATGATTAAGGGCCAGAAAACCAAGCCCTATGAGAAAAGACTGAAAGAACTGGGCGTGTTTAGCTTGGGGAAAATAATTCTGAGGGAATATATGGTAGCTCTCTTCAAATACTTGAAAGACAGTCATGCAGAGAAGGTACAGGTTCTGTTCTTAGCCATCCCAGAGTGCATGACATGTAACAATAGGCTGAAATATCAGAAGAACATCTTTATTAAAGCAGTTTGACAATGGAACCAATTACCTCAGTAGCTGGCGAGCTCTCCAGTGTTGCAGGCGTTCAAGAGAAAATTGGATAGCCATCTGCCAGATCTGCTTTGATTCGTATTCCTGCATGGAGCAGGGGATTGGACTCAATTGCCTTGTAGGCCCTTTCTCACTCAATTATTCTACGATGCTATGCTCTCTCTATATGTGTAGAACAGGACCTGCAGAGGAGAGCTGGGACTATCAATGGAACACTTGACCGGAAGTCCAGAAAAATGAGGGCTCCACATCACGGAAGATGCTATGTGGAAAGAGACAACTCTTGAGGTTCAGCTTGCACCTATGAACAGCTAGAATGGCTTTGCCATGTATATTTTGACTGTTTTGCAGAACACCTACATAGGGTGACACATTCTCAGGTACTCTCCATCTTCCAGCCAAATATCAGAGTCCCGGGCAAAGTGCTTTCTAGCAACCCATCCAGCATCCTGTCGGATGTCCCAAAGAGCTTTAAAAGGCAAAAAGAAAACAGCCAGTTGCAAAGAGATAGGAGATGTCATGAAATACCATAAGACGCCAGTATCCATGGGGGATTGGTTCCGAGCAGATACGGAAAGACAGAAATTGTAGCAACACTATAGCCTCTGCTTCCCCCTAGTGGCCATTTCTGGTAATTACATTGTGAAAATATATTTCTCTTATCAAACACAATTCATAGCATGGTCTCTGGCTCCCTTTAGTGGCCAATTCTGGTAACTTCAATTTTTAGAAGTACATACAGTATTTCTAGCATTTCCCTTTTAATGTCTTTAATATTTTTAGACTATGAATGAATTAATTAACAGATACTGATTAGGGGCTATTATGGTGTAGCACAGCTCCCTCTTCCCAAGTACAATAGTCCATCATCATCTTCCTTATCCCTCATGCCACGGGTTCCGGTAGCGTGTGGTTCCAGCCATGAGCAAAGCTAGCCAATACAACCTCAAAAAGTGTTTCATGTATTCTTATTAATCTCCTATGTATAACACCTTGATGCATTAAATATAATTATTCATATCATTTATGCATTGAGGCAGTGGGTCTAGGCCAGGGCTAATAGGGTAAACCCTGCAACTCGCACATCTTCTGCAATCTTCTGAGCCTTCCGTTTTCTCTCTGCACATAACCATCACATCCAGGAACAGGATATACAGTAGTTGTAAACAACATCTGTTGTGATAAAATATATCTGAGGGTGGTTTGGTTTTGAATGGGCAGTTAAGAGCCATTAACATTGCAAAACACCTGGTCATCAGTTATTGATATGGACAGATCAGCAGCTTGCAGTTTTAAATGTATTTTGGGGGGGATGGGGCAGTGGGTTATGGGGTTTGTCATGATGACTTTCAGATTTGCCCCTACATCACTGTGTTTATGCAGGTCTTTCTCAACTAGGTCTCTAATTAAAGGATTGCCTGAAAGCTTTGTGGCAGTCAGAGTAAGATGACTTCTTCAGGCAACCAATTCAAGCATCATAAGAGGGTAGCAAATTATTAATTTGTTGATTTATTGCTTTTGTTTGTTTTGGTGTGTTTTTTCTTGTTGCTAGGGCAGGAGGAGCATGGTTGTCAAATTTTCTGCCTCAGGTGTCATATGCTTGTTTGGGATAGCAGTACTTGGTAGGAGCTATACATCTTGGTTTGAGGCTAAACTTGCTAAGATTATACATTCTGTTTTGAGAATTAATTATTTGCAGCTAATTTCAGAACATGTATGTCTATGGTTATTAACCTGACTGCATTACAGCAGTGCAAGTTCGTATAAAGGAAATATTGTAATCAGTTGTTGTTACACCACTCTTATTTCTTTACAGAGAATCTGTCAGAATAGGTCCACTGTTCAATGTCCCTCTGTATGATTTCCCAACAAACAATACGATTTTGAGTTTATGTATGTGAACATGGCTTACTTGCCCTCTCCCCCGCCCCCAGTTTGGATGTACTGCATTGGTTCATTTGCAGATTTGTGTTCAGTGGCATGTCTCCTCTTGAAATATGCTTAGTAACCTCCTGTGGATGTTAACACATAAAATTGTATTGGAGGAATATAGAAATCTATCCAAAATTGAAAATGATTTTATGGTCCTTAGATGGAAAGCTTTTGGAGCTAGAAGAAGATAGCTAAAACTAATAAAAATACACTAATGTGAAACTCTCGGGATTTTTTAAAAAATAAATATAGCAATCTTGGGTGAAAAGATGAGAGGTAGTGGGTTATTTATTCCACAGCAACAAAGTCTGTAGGCCTATTACTGTCTCAATGGAAATAATCCTTGACAGTCAACCATATAGACATATCCTGGTTTTTATTATTTTGCTAAGATAGTTGATAGAGAGGTGAGAAAAATCCAATCGCCACCTAGAAATGACCCCAGGGATTTTCACAGGTTCAAGCACATATTTTTCCTCCTTTATACCCATCTGCAGGCTTCAGCTGCATTTGAAGTGTTTCAGTACAGTGGTGTCTGCTTGTTTGTTTTCAGTAAAAAGACAGAGAGATGTGGCATTCTACTTATCCTTACATTACTTGGTCTTCTGTTCCTTAAATTAGCAGAATGGAAGACTGCAGCAGAATGGGGAACAAACTTACACTGCGGTTTTCATAAGCAAGCACTGACAGACGTATCTTTCAATCAAGCATTGTGTCTGCAAATAATTCTTTGTGTTAAAAAGTGTTGTGCATTCTTGGCCACTGGACTAATCTTCAGTGCATTAATAACACCTGTCAGAAGACTTGGAGATAGTCTCAAACAATTTATTTCCCAGTGGGGCTCTTATCTAAACAAGATCAGTCTTCATATCTTTCCCCATTTAGTCAGAATTCTGCAGCGGCATATCTGACCGGTATTATCTGGAGCTGGCTGTTTCTCATTTGGGGGTGGGAGGTAGGGAGCTAATGTGTGGAATTAATAATATCTCCTGCCACCGCTGCTCTGATTTTACTTCTCCACAAGTCCATACCAGTAGTGGAACTCTTTGTCAAGGTACAATGGTACCTTTGTGAAAGTGTCAGATTAAAGATTTTACTGGATGAATTCCCCAAATCCTGTGTTTAGAGAATTTCATTTAGAAAACAAGGGAGAGAGAATGGAGGGTATTCACTCATATGGGAACATATAAACCTATTACCCTTGATACAGAGGATGTTTTTGTCATTATCAGTCTTTTCTGTGTTTCATTTCCTCCCATTTATTAATTTATTCATTGCAGTGTTCAACCACCCAACAGCTGGAGCTTTCTGGGATGTTGGTAATACATTTTAAAAATATAAACTAAAGCCATGACTTGAGACAGAAGAAGATAATTCCAAGAACAGAAAATAAAAACACCTCAGCACTCAAAATCCAGTTAAATCAAGTGGCCGGACAAAAATGTAAAGATCTAAAACAGAGCTGGACATCTTGTGGACTCTGTGGCCAAATCATCATCCCAGTGCCCTCTTGCAGTCTGTTCCAGACCTTATCTAAAGCCAAGTAAAAAAAGTCCACCATATGGCTGATAATTGTTTTTTTAAATCTTCATTTCGTATTCAAAAGAACACAATATAAGAACTCAGACAGCATTCTGATGAAGAATATTCTCTGTTATGCCATCAGCAATTTTGTTTGGCAGAGTTAATGGTGTCCCTAATGAGAAGAGGTGCTGCTCTTGTAAACTGGGCAATGTGGAAACTTTTGCCCACATGGTTCTGTACTGTCCCTTACATGAGGAGCTACGGGGGGAAAAATCTTGATCCAGTTTTATTAAAGTTAAATGGAAGATCACATTTGGATAAATTTTGATGCATGCTCTTTTCCACATTGGATGATACAGTTGAAAGAGTAGCAACCTTTTTATGTGTGATTGTTGAGAAGCGAGTCTCAGATTTGCATTAACTTATAATATATCTATAAATGTACAAATATATAAATATACAGTGGTACCTTGTATAAAGGAATTAATTCATTCCAAATGAAATTATGTTAAGCAAATTTTCCTTTATACAAATTCCCATAGGAATGCATTGAAAATGGAGTAATCCCATTTTTATGTTGTACAGATTCTCCCCAGAGGTGATTATGTTAAGCAAATTTCCCCTATCTCCGGAATTCTTTATGTTGTACAGATTTTATGTTATGCAAATTGTTTGTTATACAAGGGTCCACTATTTAAAAGTCACACCTTGTGGATCTTAACTCATCCTGTGAAACTTCTGTGTTTTCACCTATTTTGCCAATAAAGGTTATCTTATCTTATCTTATGGAGGACATTCTACATTCAACAGTACCACCATTTAGAGAAGCCATGTGAGTTTTTGTTATGAAAAGCTAGCGTAGCTACTCCTTTTGAAAGTTTTATTTGGATGCTGCCAAAAACAGCCCAAAGGAGAATTTATTTGCTTGATGTGTCTAAAAATCACTGAAGAAACATATGGCACAGCCCATCCTTTCTTGAAGCCATCCAATACAGAGCCTGTTGAACATATTCTGAAGAATGAGGAGAGTTCTAGAGAGAAAGATGAGTGGGTATTTTCTGAGGTGTGAGTGTGTGGTAGGAATTTATGTCCTGTGGGATATTATTGAGCTGAACTTGCATACATCATAGACAGTAATAAGGGGTAATTGGGAACTGCATTTCACCACAGTGGAGACTGGGCTCTTTGAGGAGTCGGAGCTATCCAAGGTACTGAATCATTTGGCAAATAAGGTTCTACATCTTGAAAAGCTCTTGGAGTGGAATCACCATTCTGCAAAACAGGAGTCACATGCATCCACTGGTCTAACATCTGGGGGCGCATGGGTTCTGATAGCTCAGCAGCTAAGGTCTTTGGCTTCAGAGTTCAATTCTCCACTGTGGGTTCTTGGGAGAGCCTGGACTTGATGATGCCTAGGTTCCAAGATTATTATTAGTATCATTCATATTGCATGGATGATATGAAATGCTAATGCTCAGCTTTGTTGCAGTGTTGAGGGAGGGAAGTGACAGAAGAGGCAAAGTACTACCTTTAGTACATATTTTTATGTCAGTGCTTCTGTCTGGCATGTGTGGAGAGGGATATCACCCTTTTTATCCACAGGGTAGAAGAGGTAGAGATTGAGATTCCAAAGCAGCAAAAACAACAACATCAAGTCTTTCTTGCTGATCTGCCCTTACCAGGCACAGTTTTCTGTTTATTTAGTCAAATATACTCTTTGCATGCTGAAATAAATGCTTTCACATTTCACTTGATATGTTCCAGGACATTAAAAAAATAAAGAGCTAAGGCCCAGTAAGACATCTAGGTGTTGGCGAAGGCTGAAGAGAAAACAGTCAAAACAATATTGACTTAACTCTTTCAGAACTCCTTTTCTTTGTTTCAACTTCTTAAAATCATTTATTCAACCTGGCAGGGTGGGGAAAGCATCTTTTATTTGTTAGAAAAGTTAAACTCTTTTTAAAAAAGGAATATCTTCCCAAATTCATTAATACTGTTACAGTGGGAGGAAAAATACATCTTATTTCAGAGTCTTCTTTCCTCACGTCTGCACATGTGGATTGAACAAATATGAACACTTAGTTTTCACAACCAAATGGCATACAGTAATCCCACAATAAAGGAAAATCCATGATATGCAGATGTTGAGTCGGGTCAAGGCTGGAGGGACTGTTTGGGGCCTCCTATACTTACTTTAGGCCTGGCAGTGCCCCAAATGCACCAGTCAGAGGCTCCAGAAGTGGTTTGGGTGATCCTGAAAGCACTTCCAGTTTTTCAGAAGTCACTTTCAGTTTGCCAGAAATCACTTCTGGGGCCTCCAACAGGCCCAGGAACCCTGTTGGAGGCCCATTCAGGGCAGTGCCAGGCCTGGGGTAAGTGCAGGAGGCCACAAACCAGCCCACTCAGCTTGCCCCAGGAGCCCTTACTTCATATACAGTATATCAGGACCACAGTATATGAACCAAAGACTGTATGAGAAATGGTTGAGAGAGTGCTGAAGTAATGCCCCCTTCCCCTCTATAATCAGCTTTTCTATATAGTCCCTATGCGAAGTGAACTATGTTACATAAGAAAACTATGAACACACACACAAATAAATACTAACCTTTTTATATCCCAATATTACACATCTAATTCAGAGAAAATGTTAAATAAGAAAAAAATAAAAATAAAACATGCTTGATGTGATTTAAATATTGTTTTCAAAGTAATACGGAGCTTTATTTTTATAACACTTGCTTTGGGAGGAAATTAATAGCTATATACCTATATAGACTTCTCCATATAATTTACATTTAAACAAAGACAGTGAAAACCTTTGATATGGTAATTCTGGCACACCCAGGAAATGTTCATGTTAATGCCCTGACTATTCATTCATGTGCTTCCAACAGAGTTTAGCTTGTTTCCACCAAGGTCATTTGGTGAGCCACATCCAGCTTCAGGACTTAGTTATTTTCAGATTAAAGCAATTTTTCATCCATTTATCGTTGCTAATGAGTTCTATGATGCTGCAAGTGATGTGTGGTATTTTTCCCTCACAAGATAGTCTGTGGAATACGTTCTGCTCTGTATCACGACTGGATAAACATTTGCTCACATATATGGTACTTAGTGTGGTGCAGTGGATAGAGTAACAGACTAGGTCTCAGGTGGCATAAGTTTGGACTGAAAACGTGTTTTTTAAAGATCACATCCTCTGTTGTGGAGCCCGCTCCTCACCGTGGTTCACGGCTGAGTTGCAGGCAATGAAACAAGAACGTAGGCAGCTTGAGTGTGTATGGAGAAAGGATCGGGCGGAAGTGAATAAGGTTGCGCTTAAGCAGCTGACCGGCCATTACGTACAAGTGATCAGGGACGCAAGAACAGCTCATGCCTCCCTGAGAATTGGTGAGGCCTCAAACCGCCAGGTGGAGTTGTTCCGGGTGGTTCGAGACCTCTCCAATCCTGGTCAACCTGGGCCTCCTCCTAGTGATTTCATTAGTGAGCAATTCGCAGCCTATTTTAGATCTAAGATTGAGGCCATCCAGTCCGATCTGGATTGCAGCTGCACTGGTCCCTCCTCATTTATCCAGGGGGCCTCACCCCCTCGGTCTCCTCACCTGGTCGGGTTTGGGCCTGTGTCACCGGCGGAGGCCTCCAGGGCATTGACTTATTGCCAGCCGGTGGCTTCCCCTTTCGATCCCTGCCCAGACTGGCTCATTAAATCCGGCGGAGTGAACATGCCGGAGTGGGCCTCTTCCATTGCCACCGCCTCCTTCTGGGAGGGAATCTTTCCCTCTCATTTGAAGGAGATGGTGGTGAAGTCCACATTGAAAAAGCCTGGCCTGGCACCGGACGATCTTGCCAGCTATCGTCCGATTGCCATTATTCCCTTCCTGGGCAAGGTTGTTGAGCAGGTGGCCGCCGTTTGGCTTCAGTCATACCTGGAGGAAAATCATATCCTTGATCCTTTCCAGTCTGGTTTCAGGCTGTTTCGTGGAACCAAAACTGCCCTGGTCGCTCTGCAGGATGAACTCCTCAGGGAGGCCGACAGGGGGTGTTCCTCCCTGTTGGTTCTCCTTGATCTGTCAGCTGCCTTTGTTACCGTCGACCACGGTAACCTACTGGACCAGCTCACCGAGGTGGGAATTGGGGGCTCAGCGCTCTGCTGGCTCCAATCCTTCCTCGATGGATGTCTCCAGTGTGTTCAGTTGGGGGATGAATTGTCCGCTCTTTGGATGCTCCCTTGTGGGGTGCCCCAGGGGTCGGCAATCTCCCCTATACTGTTCAATGTTTATATGAGGCCGCTGGTGGAGGTCATCAGGAGATTTAGAGTTCGCTGTCATCAGTATGCTGATGACACACAGCTCTATCTCTCCTTTTCTTCTTCTGCAGTGGAGGCAGTTCACCCCCTCGATCTGTGCCTGGAAGCAGTCTTGGAGTGGACAAGGACCAACAGGCTCAAACTTAACCCGGAAAAGACCGAGGTTCTGTTCTTCGGGGTGCCTTCATCCAGGTACAATGGCCCCCTCCTTAGTCGGGGGGGGAGTCTCCCTCCAGCCTACGGACAGGGCTAGGAATCTGGGTGTGGTCCTGGATTCAGCCCTCTCCCTGGAAGCCCAGGTGATGGCGGTCTCCAGGGCCGCTTTTTTCCAACTCCACAGGATCGCCCAGATCCGCCTGTACCTCGATGAGTCCTCCCTGAGAACAGTTGTGCAGGCCCTTGTGATATCGAGGATTGACTACTGCAACACACTCTACGTGGGGTTGCCCTTCACCCTTGTCCGGAGACTCCAGCGGGTACAGAATGCGGGAGCCAGACTGGTGGTGGGTGCTCACAAATATGATCACATCACCCCAGTTCTGGCCCGCCTGCATTGGTTGCCTGTGGCTCTCCGGATAAGGTTCAAGATCTTGGTTTTGGTTTTCAAAACCCTCCACGGCTTGGGACCTGAATACCTGGCGGAGCGTATCTCTCAGAGATCAACAGAGGTTAGGCCCACTCGAATGTTGCAGGCGTGCTCACTCAGGGTGGCCACCCCAAGAGAGGCACGGAAGTCGACAACGCGTAGCCATGCCTTCTCGGTTGTTGGCCCTTCACTATGGAATCAACTACCAAGTGAGTTGCGCCTTGCATCGTCCCTGCCTGCCTTCAAAAAAGCTTTAAAAACTATGCTTTTTAAGGAGGATTATGGTGACCTTATTTCTATTTAATTTTTTTTTGTGCCCGCTGCTTCTTGTTGAGGGCTTCCCTTTTACTGCCCTTATTGTTGTCCTCCCGCTATTGTTTTTATTACTGTTTTATCTGATGCTTTTTTAATCTGTAAACCGCCCAGAGTCCCTCTGGGAAATGGTGCGGTATAAAAGTGTAATAAATAAATAAATAAATAAATAAATAAATAAATAAATAAATAAATAAATAAATTGCTTATTGGCTGTGTAACTTGCTACAGATATATGCAACTAGTCGACAAGCGGTAAGTCTCAGTTGCCCAATCAAGTGTGTGACCAGACACCTGGCCAAGATGGACCACAGCACCTTAATAGTTAGACACAATTAATCTATGGCAAGTTATGCAAAACCTATGCAAGCAACAATATGTCTGCTGGCCTGAGTGTGTTCTGTGTCATGTAAGAAAAGAGTAATGTTTTCTGAGAGTTGAGAATAGATACATCATTCTTTAAGTGTCTATTTGAGATAAATATATGAGTGAATGCTGATTACAGCTCTACATTAAGTTCTGTCCTCTAAAAACTCAGTTTTTTGTTCATTGACCAGCTTGCGTTCATCACTTTGTATTAATTTGCTTGGTTTGTGAAAGTGGCTTGTGTATTTAAATGTTTTTATTGTTTTTAATTGTTCATTGACATTTTAATTGTAAGCCGCCCAGAGACCTTTGGGTAGTGAGTAGCAAAGGAGGAGGAGAAGGAGGAGGCGAAGAAGTTTAAATCATTTCATAGAAGCTTTTTTTCAATGGGGATTGGATTATCTGCTTTGTCATTTAGGCGGACGATTTATGCGACATTTCACACTTTCTTTGCAACCTATAATAAAACGCTCCATATTGATGAATAATCTGACCTTTCTCACATGCCCAAACCCACTTATAAATTCATACATAGGCTGCAGAAAAAAATATGACATGTTATGAAATCAACGAATCATAGAATCATAGAATTGGAAGAGACCTCAAGGGCCATCCACTCCAACCCCCTGCCTTGAAGGAACCCCCATCACAGTACTCCCAACAGATGGCCATCCAGCCTCTGCTTAAAAATCTCCAAAGAAGGAGACCCCCCCCCACCCTCTGTGGTAGCATATTCTGACAGCTCTAACCATCATGAAGTTCTTCCTAATTTTCAAATAGAATCTCTACACTAAGGGGGCAGTATAGAAATATAAATTTTAAAAAAAATCTGAAATGCACATTTCCCCCCCACAGTTAGGAAGTAGACTGGCAGTCACATTTTGACGCAGCCTCTAGCACTGCATTAACAGAAAACTTGTCTCTGGGTCTGCTGAAGTTTCTCTTTCATCTCTGAAGCACTGGTGAGCAAATGATACACAGTGACAGTGAAGGTGACAGAAGAAACAGGAACACCATACTTGAACCTCGGAGTCTTTATGAGCCTGTACTACTTGTATTACTTTCCACATTGTTATTGGTCTTTCTCCTCTCTCCCCAACCTAGTCGAACATAATACGACATTAGCATGACACTGAATTTTTGAACTGCACCAAGCAACTTCTTTCCCTCCTTCTCCTCCTCCGCCTGTATATTGTGTGCCTGTTGGCAGATTTTTAAAGAAAATATCCTGGACGCCTTTCTCTCTATTTCTCTTTTTAAAAAAATCATTTTGTTAGACTTAGAACAGCAAGTGGTCAACTAATAAGGATTAGTAATGGGGAGGTTTTATTTAATTCAGTTTGTAAGCAGCTTTACTCAGTGAAATCCCTTAAAACACTGAGATTATATTTTAATGCTACTGACACACTACCTCGATGTCTATAGTATACAGGATTTTACTGCATAGTTTGAAAGAAGATTATGCATTTGTATATAGTATACGCAGAGCATCAGAATATTATATTTCACATGCATTAGTTGTACCCCTCTTGCATTCGTGATTTTTCAATCTAGTACCTTGGGATTAGATGGCAGATTTTAAATTATTTGCTGAGGATTAAATGAAAGATGCAGATAGTATTAGAAGCGGGAATCACGGACCATGTAGAATATTTGAACATATTAATAAGACGTCTTGCTGCTACTACATCTGAGTTTTGCAGAAATTTATTTATTTGTTTATTTATTGCACTATTGCTTTATTATTTAGTAATCACTAAAAAGCAATGGAAATTTCATAGAACTGTGTGTATGCAGGTTTCTCGGTGTATTTGTATAACAAGCAAATCCTTTGTCAGTGAAATTGAGAAATCACATGCGTATACAGACTATTTTTCTTAATGGAGGAGAAAGGAAGCCCAGTAAAATAAATTAGGACTTATCTGACATTCAGAACAAGCAATGTAAAATGAAAAGAGATATATTAATTGATTTTAAAGAAATGAATCCCAGTACGGTTATACTGTATGGGGTGATCTGCCTAGTAGCTGACTCATCAAACATCTTAAACAGTTTTTGAGTTGCACATACCAGTTCCTTCTGATCCAAACTATCCCCCAGCCTCAATTTCAAGTGCTGTGGACTCTCCCCTGTTGTTGTATTGTTTGGCTGCCTGTCTGCTGCTTCTGTCTAGCTGTGGCCACAGTTGGGTGCTTTGGTTCTGACTGGTGGAACCAGGCCATTGGGACAGAAAGAGGAAGATCCCTTGTGGCTTATCTATGACTGAGCTGAGCCACAATACTGATGAGTAGAGATGGGCACGACTCAGAAAAATTGTTCGTTTTCGTTTTCGTTTTCGGCTAGGGGTCCGTTTCGGCTCGTTTCCGTTTTCGTGAGCTAATTTCAATTTTTTTTGTTTTCGTTTCGTTACGTAACGAAAACCAAAAAAATGAAAACGAAAACAAAATTTTTTTCGTTTCTTCCCATTTAGCTCCATTATGTGTTTTTCCAGTAACGAAAAATGAAAATTGGCTCGAAATTAGTCGTTTCGTTTCCGTTTTCGTTCCAGTTCTGAGCCGTTTTTCGTTTTTCATTTCGTTACGTAACGGAAACGAAAAACAAAAACGAAAACGAAAATACCGCTAAGTCGTGCCCATCTCTACTGATGAGAGTAGAGGAAGAAAGGCATATAACACAGAGTGATGAAGAATATCAAATGGGGCCAGTAGGGGGAGGGAGAGAGAGAGCAGAGAAAGAGAGAGGGAGAAAGAAAGATCGATGGGTCCTGGAAGGAAGAGCCCTCTTGCATTTTTCTAGGTGAGGATTCAGCACATCAAAACTGGATACAAATAAGTGACTTTTCATTTTGGGGCTCCCCCCATCCCTGCATTACATTCAGTTTCTTGACTACATTTCTAAGAACTCAGCTTCATCTGATCGGCTTCTGGGGAACATGCCCACTGCTGAAGCCATTTTGGGAGCAAATCCACCCTCCCTGTAGCCATATTTGTTGATACATAAACTATTATTTCAAAACTCCAAATGTGCCCCTGGGTGTGGAAATGCTAGAGACTAGGGATGGGCAACTAATGAAAAATGAAATGCTGTTTCGTTGTTTTGTTAGCTAATGAAACAAAATGAAACAAAATAAGGAAGCAGTGTTTCATTACAAACTAAACAAAACACCATTTTCCCTCTCGAACAAAATGATTCATTCTAGAGGAAATGACAGGGGTGCCTTCAGAAAGTAATTCTAGCCTACCCCCCAAAATTTGGAAAGGTTTGGGGTTCTGGGAGCTGAGTTATGAAGCTCCAAAGGGGCTGCCCCTAGGGAAAAGCCTTCTAATTGGAATCAGAAGCTGATTGGGTGAGCAATAGTGCTGCTTCTGTTTCCTATATGATTCCAATTAGAGGTTTTTTTCCTAGGGGCACCCCCTTTGGAGCTTCATAGCTCAGTAGTACCCTTACCCCAAATGTTTCCAAATTTCAGGTGGTTCCCTAAAATTGCTTTCTGAAGGTACCCCTGCTGCTTTGGTGCCCCTAGGTAAGTAATTGTTAAGTGCATATTTTTAAAAAAAAATAAGCACTTGAAATTTATTTTTTAAAAACCGCAATCAAAATTTGCACTCAACAGTTACTTACCTTGGGGCACCAAAGTAGCAGGGGTACCTTCCTGAAGCAATTTTAGGGAACCCCCTGAAATCTTGAAAGATTTGTGGGTAAGGGGACTTAGTTATGAAGCTCTAAGGGGGCTGGGGTTAGTTAATTGGCAAAGTGTGCTGGGAGTGTGGAGGCAAATCAGGGAGTTTACTCTATGGTATTAACTCCCTAATTGCCTCCATGCTCCCAACACACATGGTCAATTTACAATTTAGCCCCTTTAGAGCTTCATAACTAAGTCCCCTTACCCCAAAATCTTTCCACACACACACCCTGACCTGTCAAAAAGCCCCAGCTGGTAGGCAGGGAGATGGGCGAAAGGCAGAATGGAGCAGGTTTTTTTCCCCTCTTGAGGCTCCATTCTGTCTTTTGCCCTTCCCCCACCCACCTCCCAGCTGTGGCTTTTTACAGGTCGGGGTTTGAAGAGGGGAACACCTCCCCCCACCACACCCCAACCTGTCAAAAAGCCCTACCTGGGAGGCAGGGGGAGGGGCAAAAGGCAGAATGGAGCAGGTGTTTTCCCCTTGCTGCTCTATTCTGCCTTTTGCCCCTCCTCTGCCTACCAGCTGGGGCTTTTTGACAGGTGAGGGTGTGGAGAGGGGGAACCACTCCCCCACACACACCCAATGTGTCAAAAAGCCCCACCTGGGTGGTAGGGAGATGGGCAAAAGGCAGAATGGAGCAGCAAGTGGAAAAACCTATTCCCTTTTGTCTTTCATTACTCCTCTGTGGTGGGATGGGGGAACTCCATTGTCTCTTATCTACCTCCTCCTTTTCCCTTAAATTTAAATCAAACTTGAACCCTTCAAATGGAGGGTACCTTAAAAGGAGGAGTGTCCTATGAGAACCCTTCAAATTAAGGACTGTCCTCACTAATACAGGGTATATGGCCATCCTAGACCTTAACATTACACAACCTTGTGGTTCTCTTGTTGCAGTCTTGTTCAGACCTCATATCAAATATTTTGTGTTCCACACAGATTCTTCATGGATACAACACATTTGGCATCAGAGCCTTATCCTAGCCCTAGGCCCAATCAATGTCTTATGGAAATAGAGGAGAAGGCAGTGTGTGCCCATGGGTATCAAAGTGTGCTTATTGTATTTAGTATCTGGAAGTCCTGCTTTGATGTGTGGACTTCCTTTTGAGTTTCCCTGTTGATTATCAACATGGGCTATCTTGAGGATACCTCATTCTTGAACTTCTCATTTTGACAGTGGAATGGAAATTCCTGACCAGCATTTCTGTCATGATCGGGGTTTCTAACAAAGCAAAGTAGTCTGTGCTTTATTGTGTTTCTTATGTTTGCCAGGCACTCACATTGTTCTAAATGCCTTTCACCAGTGCTGCCAAGTGCCAATTATTTTAGTTCCTACCTGTAGTGATAATTGCAGCATGACAGTAATCACAGTATTAAAGCCATTGCATCACAGTATTGCAGGCAGGAGCAAAGGAGAAATAAAAAGCAAAACAGACAAAAACACAGTGGCACCTTAAAGCAAAGTGTTCGGCTTATATACCACCCCATAGCACTTCAAGCATTCTCTGGATGGTTTATGCAAGCTACACATTGTCCTCCCCCAGCAAGCTGGATACTCATTTTACTGACCTTGGAAGGATAGAAGGCTGAGGATAGAAAGCCTTCCTGTTATGTTTTTTTTTAAAAAATGCGAGTTTTATTGCACCTGCATCTTTTAGAACTTGCAAGGACTGATATTTACATACTGTAAATGTGCCTATGTGTGGTTTTATTTTCACAACTGTAAGAATGTTGCCAATACCCATTGACTTGTTGCTTTCTGAAGTAACTTTGCGCATGTGCAACATAAAACTCGATAGGTAGAGAAGCTGATGTTGCCTGTAATTATTGCAACAGAGAAAAGGTTCATAGTTTGATACTCAGATGAATTTTGATATGGTTGTCTATGGCTGCTTAGTTTTATTCTGGAGTTACCCCTTTATTGGGATAATTACCAGCTGTGATAAACACAGGCTTCTGATGTCTGTAAAGATTCTCAGTCATCCAGGTGAGGTTATCTGGAAGCTGAGTCATGGCAAGTGGACTTCTTTTCTTGAGAGATCGAAGCATTTCGCTACTCATCCAAGCAGCTTCGTCAGTCAAAAGGCAACTGATTTCCACCACACCCTGAAAGGTATATGAAACTTTGTAGGAGTACAGGGGGAGTTCAGGCACTGGCAGAGAGAACAGTCTGAGAAAATACTTTAAACTTGAACAGGAAATTTCATCAGAGCAGCAGCAGAGATTGTAATCTGCAGTGGGTTCTAGAAGCAAAATTTCTCCCAATCTCCACTAAAATTTTCAATTATAACTGCAGACATAACTGCAGACATTTCAGTGTTCTGTTTGTGGAAGCAGAATCTAATTCATCATATATTAATAACATAAATTGCTATGATTCTATAAACATCTTTTCTTCCACCACTATAGACATTTTGTGCTTAACCCAAGTTGTAGATCCTTAGATTATAAATGGAAGTGGGAGATGGGAAAATTTTCACACATTCATTTAGGGGTTAATAATGTATTCTAGAAATCCATGGGGGTGGTAACATCTCTATGGAATGCTGTAGCCTTAATTTACATGCATTCATTGTCCTTAGAAGGGCTTTGAATAGGTTTAATTCAATATTATTCTTGGCTGGATTTTGTTTTTGGAATAACAGCATCATGCCATATAGAGTTTAGTTGTATTATGGGTGATAAAAAGTGTTGCCACATGTTGTTGTAATGTTGATCCTGTACAGCCATTCTGTGATTTTTGTATTCGATTTGTGGGGCTTCTTCTAAATATTTTTGAAGAAATAATGTGGTTGAAATGAATTTACTGGTGAGTTTTAAAAAAATAATCAGATTGTCTTTCTGTGCAATGTATGGTATGTTGAAGCAGAAAACCTGTGGGTTCATAGGAGTACAACTGTTTATGTTCTGTACATCAAACTCCTCCTGTGTCCTTTAATTGTGTTTTCAGGGAAGTAACTTGTCTTAGTGTCCTGCCAGTTTATCTGTCTGTGAAATGGGTATTTTGTGACTGGCTATATCTGCTGTGGCAGCCATTCTGTGAACAGCGTGTACACACACACACACACACACACAACTTTGTAGCAGCCTTTTTTGAGATGGCATTTCTGATGTTTTGTCAAAATACCAATGTACCCACTGGCCTCAAAGGCTGGAGATAGAGATGGCACAAAACAAAAAATGACACATTGTTTCATCGTATCATAAGGTTACAAAACATTTCGTAATGTAATGAAACAGCAGACAGCGTTTTGGTATGAAACGTGGAAATGAATCGATTCATGAATTTCCCTGCTCTGGTCTCTTGTTCTGGCCACCACCACTCAGCTGGTTTTGAGGTGTCAAGACCAGCCGGGTGGCGGTGGCCAGAACAGGAGAGAGAAGCAGGGTTTTAAATTGCTTTGCTCTCCCGTTGCCACCACCGGCACCCAGTTGGGTTTTTTTTTTTTTGGAGACAGGTCAGGCTGTGGGGACCACCTGACCTGTCAAACACTAGCTGGGTGCCGGTGGTGACAATGGGAGAGCGAGTAGGTGGCACCAAATTCAAAACCCAGCTCCGCTCTCTGGTTCTTGACCCACCCCACCCCCCAGCTGGTGTTTTCTGATAAGTCATGCTCCCCTTCCTCACAGCCCAGCCTGTCAAAAAACACCATCTGGGTGGCGGAAGCTTCCATTTTGTTTCATTTTGTTTCCTTATGGAAATTATTTAAAATGTATTAACTACAAAATAAAGCAAAATGCAATGAGCAACAAAACAAAATGAAATGCTATGTTTCTGTTTCATGCCCATCTCTACTGGAGATCCTTCACATGTCCGATAATTAGTGAGTATGCACAAATACTTTGGATTGGATTGTTCAACTTTAATGTCATCTATGCAGATGTTCTGTATAAAAACTGGAGAACTGTTGGCATGAAATAAAGCTCCTATCTTAATAGCTGCCCTGGGATAAATAAGGCAAACTGCACCTTCACTTTCTTTCCTCACTCTTTTTTCTATTCCTTTCAGGAGTCCTGTCTTGGTATTCCCATGTATTCATCGACATGTCATCTGCCTGGACTGTTTCCACTTGTACTGTGTGACTATGCTGAATGATCGCCAGTTTGTCCATGATCCTATCCTTGGCTACACCCTCCCATGTGTGGGTAAGTTGCTTGGAGATTTTACCTCTCTCCTATATTATTTGGAAAACAGTGGAAACCAAATGTTGGCTTAAAATAAGTGTGTGTGTGTGTGTGTGTGTGTGTATGTGTTTTCCCCTTACGTGTTTCAGATAAATTCACGGACCTGTGACTTTTCTTACCATTTGCTGCTTTTGATGATCTATTGGTTCGGGGGGGGGGACAATACCATTTTACTGCCTTTGCCGTAATAGTACTTCGTTCTAAAGGGCATTTCCTTTTATAAGCATACGCATACATTTTTTCATATTAGTATTTCATCATCATCAAGTGTTTAATGATGATCGCTATAAAGTGCTGAGGAGAAGAAGAAGAATGGAGTGACCTCCACGACTCTTCTTTCGAGTCAAATAAGTTGTTAACTTCCTTGGCCTATCTTCAAGAGCTAATGGGGAAAGTACTGTAACATGAATTTCAAATACCCTTTCTGGCTCAGAAGTTAGATCTGTTAATTGCTACTGTACCGAGTGCAAAGCTGATCACCATAAGCCTTTGTATCCTTTCTGCTTGTCTAGGGAAAGAAACAAACACTTTCTGAGAGATTGCGAAGGAAGTGGAAATAATGTGGATCATTTTGCAAAACCAAGTAAACAGGTTACTATTAATTTTCCAGTTTGCTGACATTACCCTGCTGTGACCTTTTCTGGTGCAAAATCAGCAGGAAAGGAGGATTTAGTTTTCATTCCTTTGCATTCTTGGCTAGATAAATGATGAAATGTGCCCTTGGTGGGTGACCTGCAACATGGAGAGCGGGCACAAGTCTTCCAATCAAACCTAAAGGCATTGACTTGATGGTAACACTGTACTGAGCTTCCATACAAGGGAAGGTCCTACCTAAGGGTAATGGAAGGTCATGCTGATGATGCAAGTGTTGCTGTTCTGCAACTCAGAAGCTCCCCAAATAACTTTTCTGCATGTGCATCCGCAGCACTCCCACAAGTACTGTAATGTGATCCCCATGTTACTATCCCGGTGGAGCTTTCCATTCAATGGCAGCGCAATAGAAGACTGCTGTGTTGGTTTGATTTAATATGTGTAATCTTTTGGATCATCTGAGATTATGTTGATATAGACCACAGGTGGATTTTAAAGCAGGGCTCTTTCTGCCACTGAGCAGAATGCCTGCTCAAGGGAGCAGTTTGCAGGAAGATGAATGCAAAGGGCAGCAAATTTTGGAATGCTCAGACACTTTAAAATTTCTTCCTCAGCATGCCCTCCTCCACTGTGAGTGGTGGATGATGATATTTTCTTCTCCAGCCATTGAACTGTTGTGGACTGTCTGTGGCTTAAGCATAAACCATTTCCCATGGGATTTGTATCACGCCGGGGCATAAAGGTGATAACATAAAAGGGACATTGCATTAAATTTTGATTGTGATGCTTGTTCTTCTTGATGATTCTTTGACATTCATCTCTCCCACCTACTTCTTCTCTGTTTGCTTTGGTACTAATGTAACAGTTAGAAGAGAATTGTCAGAGAGACTAATATTCATTTAGCGCCTTGATTGAATTTTTCCTAGGATTTTCCAGAGGTCCGGAATGGTCTTGAACTGCTTTTATGCTTGATTTTCAGCTTCTTAAATAGTCCCAGTTCATCTCAGCAGGGATGTACTTATCATTTGTAAATAAATATATCTGCTCAATGCCTAAATCAGGTGTGACCCTGAGTTCTTTCCCAGTTAAAAAGGAAAAGGGAAAGGGAAAGGGAAAAAGTAGCCTTGTAAGTCTGCTCTTAGAAGTAAAAGAAGAGTGGAGAAAGTAAGCATTTGTCTGATGAAAGCAGCCCTTGCTGGATGAGAGAGAAAAAGATACCGTAACCTCTCTCCACCAGAGGTAGAGATGGAAATTGCTGTGGGGATTTTAAAGAAGAGGTTGTGTGCCTCCCATTATTCTGTTCCTGGTTGCACTATTTCAACTCTACTTTTCCTTAAAAAGAGAGAGGGAGGAGGGAGTCTTTGTCTAATCATACATGGTTTGGTCACCTCTCAGCTCCAAAAGGTTGGCAAAAGAGAGAGAGAGAGAGAGAGAGAGAGACTGTTGCTTACCAAAGCACGCAAGAGCAATTGTGGTTCTTATTACTAACACCACCTCCATGGCCTTTTATCACATGTGGGCCTGTCAAAATGAATCACTGTCGGTGCGCTAAAACAGGGAACATGGAAGATATTCCTAACTGAAGTGGTGATTTAGTAGTAAAGGCTCTTCACTTCCATGATTTATGCTTTGAACAGTAAGAAGTTGTGGCTGAGAACTTATCAGCGTATTTTGCACGCATCTTTTCTTACATTAAGTAAGGGTAATGGTCCCCACACACATGTGTGCTAGTTGTGACCGACTCTAGGGGCGGTGCTCATCTCTGTTTCTAAGCCAAAGAGCCAACGTTGTGCAAGTCCACGATCATGTGGCTGGAATGGCCGAACGCGTTTCTGCGCACAGAACACTGTTTACCACCCCACTTTTTACAGTGGTACCTATTTATTTACTTACATTTACATGTTTTCAAATTGCTAGGTTGTCAGGAGCTGGGGTTAATAGGAGCTTACTTCGCTGCATGGCACCCGGGATTCGAACCACCAAGCTGCCAACTTTGAAGCCAACAATTTCAGCACTCTAGCCTGTTGAGCCACCACACCCCCATTTTCTTACACTAAGATTATGTAAATTGCCACTGCACAAAAAATAGAGATATTTAGGTGTATGGAATGACCTCAAACTATAGTAACCTGAATAGAGACAGATCCATAAGAAGTGTGGCAACACATTATAAAATGAACATTCCTTGACTGTCTAAAACTTACAAAAGACTTAAGTTGCTTGCAAAATACAACAGAACCAGTATAAGACTACAAGATGGCCCTTTTTATTACTTAGAAACTTTACTTAAAGACTTCCAATTAGCGAAGTACAGAAAAAGTATGTGTGAAAATTCTTTGTTTTAATTGTAAGAGATATGTGGCCCATGGAGTAAGTATTATAATGTTCTGAAATATTAGGCGGTGTTTCCTAACCTTAAGCAAGATATTAGTTCAAAGTTGTAGTTCCATTCCTTATAAACACTCATCTAATGGCTTCCTCACAGCCCGTAATTAGTTTACATATCTGTAGGTTGGGCACCAACAGTCAAGCTATTGGATTGCCATGTTGGTGTCCAGCCTTAGATAACCCAGGTGTTCTTGAACAACAACACCCAGAAACCCTGGCCAGCACAGCTGGTGGTGAAGGCTTTTGGGAATTCTAGTTCAAGAATAGCTAGTTCAAGAATAGTTCCTCAAGGTTGGGAACCTCTGGTCTAGACTACAAAGACCATGGCACTTCTTTCTCTTCAGGGTATATGGTTTCAGAGTCCTTCCTTTCAACTACAGAAGGGTTGCAGCTGTGCCACGAACATTTGGCACATTTCTAAATTCATATGATCCATTGTGGATATGTTTTGATAAATTTATGTTGCATAATGATCACAATCAGCAGTTTGTGTTGGTGCTTGACTCTCGGCTTGTGAAGTTGTCAGGGAGGCGTACGACAGGATTTTCTATTATTATTATTAGAGATGGGCATGAATCAGAAAAACAGTTTTTCATTTCATTTTGTTTCGTTAAGGAGTTCGTTTTGTTTCATTTTTGTGAATTTTTGCAAAAAAATCATTTTGTTGTTTAGTTATTCGTATTTACCTGCTTTTTTCCCAGCGCCCACTGTGCGGCCCCTGGGGTCCGGTTGGAGCTGGGGGGTTCCTACGAACGGGGGTGGGAGGAATAAAGAGGGGGAGCGGCGTCGGAGCCACACTGCTCTGGCGGCCTAAGCACGCCCTCCTTCTTATCACTCCTCCCGGTCAGCCCCATGATAACAGGCCATGGGAGGGAGGCTTAAGGGGGCGGCTTTGAAGCTGCGCTGCTCTGGCCGCCTAAGCATGGACTCCTTATCTCCACTCCTGATCAGCCCCGTGGTAACGGGCTGCGGGAGGGAGGCACAAGGGGGGTGTCAAGCCCCGCACACAGATCACACACACAAACAGGGTTCAGTTCTTTGCCAAGATCTTTAGTGGAAAGTCAGGCAAATTCAAGTTCGTTGCTAACAATCAAGTGCCAGATAAATAACAGAATCCAGCAATTACCAGTCCAAGTCAAAACCAGAATATCTCACGGAAACCAGATGCCAAACCCAAGGGAACAAATCAAGCCATGGTCCAGGAAGCCAGTCCAAAATCAGGAGACAGAGCCAAGGTCACAGACAGGAACGTGGTTGCAGGTTCAAATGACGTGTTGCTCCCACAGAGTACTCAAGGTGAGCTTACCAGCTTTATCCCAAAACAGGGAACACACCCTTACTCCTGGAAAGGCTTCTGCTAGTACTCAGGGCTTGCTGCCCTGATTCCCCGTCTAGCATCAAAGACCCTTTCCCTAGCCCTCCTGGTAGCACGTCTTTGCAGAATCCTGCTCACGGCCCTTCTAGGGGGAGAAGATATGTTTTCAGCTGAGTCATCAGACCCAGCTGCCTGCTGATTTGAGCTGCAAGGCTCCTCCAGGAGCTCTTCACCATTTAACCCCTCAGAATCAGGTTCTGTGACAGGCAGGGTCCTGGCAGGGGGCGGCTTTGAAGCTGTGCTGCTCTGGCCTCCTAAATGTGGCCTGCTTCTTATCTCTCCTCCCGGGGCTGGGCTGAGGCTCGAGTGAGCCGCGTCCCTCGATGGCACCAACGAGGTGCATGCTCCCTCTGTGCAGCTTGGCGCGAAAGGACTTCCAGACCAACACCAGGTAGGAGACATCTCAGCCCCCCTCATTAATGAAACAAATGTAACCAAACCAAATTTTCTCAGTTTGATTCGTTTCCTAGGATCATTATTTGTTTCGTTTTGTAATGAAATGAACAACGAATAACAAAAAAATTGTTTCATGCCCATCTCTAATTATTATTTCAGAAAATCCTTCATTCTTTCAACCTAGAGGTGAAAACATCTAGAAGAAAAATAAGAGGATTTATTTTCTTTGATCACTGTAACTGGGGGGACAGTGATGTGTTGCCACAGAAACATAAGCGTGCCAGCAGGAAAAATGTATTTTCCCCTACATATATTCTTTAAAAATCCATTTTATAATTTATGTGCTTTCAAAGTAAGATGTTATATGAAGAAAAGGAGCAAGAAAGTAAAGATTTCTCTGGCTACTTGAAACCAATACATTTACTTCTTTAGCATTTTCCACTTCTGCAGTCCCTGGCCATGTGTACCAGGGCTCTGCCTGTTCTCTGTCCCAGTTTCTCTTCCCTTTCTTGTTCCTTCCTTTGTTCCTAGACCTTTCTGCCTAGGTTTACATTGTCTAGAGTCTCCCTGGTGTTCTAGAATAGGAATGTGAAGATGCTTGCTGAATGCTTTGTTCTTGTCAATATCGACTGACTTGATTCAACACCTTAAGAGGGCATTTTCAAGCCTCCGGGAATTATGGATTTGCTTTTGCAGGCAAGACACCAGATATGGAGTCACATCAAGTCCTTCATAATTTGCACAAACAGTTTTTGCATAAAAGTGCTTCCTTTCAATGTTTGGGAAGCAACACAGAGATAGACAGACAGACAGAAAGAGACAACACAGAGCTGGTTGATTGTTTGAAAATGACAGAAGCAGCCACCCTGATATTTCCATTCCTTAAAAGGTCATGCAGCACATGAAAAGCCATAAATGCAAGAAGCTCCATGAAATTGCCAACACCATTTGAATTATTTACATTAAAATATTGTTCAAGCAATTCTGCTACCTGAAGTCAAGCTGTTTTGGGGGACATAGTAAAGGTAGAATTCATAGTTGTTGTTTTTTAAAGGACATAGGAAGCTCCCTTATCAAGTCCATCTAGTGGTCCATCTCAACAAGTATTTTCTGACTGTCAATGTTTCTCTTGGGCAGAGAGGGATCTTTCCTCCATACCTTCAACCTTTTAACCAGGATTTACTGTATACTTTCCCCCAAATTACATCTACAGAACACCATCACCTCCCTTTGTGGAATTCCTTTGCATAAATAGAGCCTTATTTTATTCCATGCACTGACATTACAGTGGGGTGGGGTGGGTTGACAGTAAAGACACTACTCTGGCCTTGCCTAACAGAGATACACTACATCACAAGTACTCACAAAATGTATTTTTCATGGCAAGTCTCCTTGTTGTCCCATTCTGAAACTCCCTGAAAAGACATGGGCACTTTTACACGACCCCTAAGATCCGCTGGCAACTTAAATTTGGACCAGAGATCTTGGGGGTTTTTTTATGCTTTCTGTGTTCCCACCCCTCTGCACGCCATTGCTCCTGTATGCGTGAGGGGGGGGAGAAAAAAAGGGAAAAAAGAACTCAGGCTCACCTCCGCTCTGCTGTCCGGAGCAGCCCCGGAAGCATTCCAGTCTCTTAAAAGGGCAGGGGGCAAAAAAAACCAAACAGAAGGCAAGGACAGCCCGGCACTCACTGCTTTACAATCCACATCAGAATTTTTTTTTACCTCCGGAGACCAGGTACTTCTAAAGTGCACTGGGGCGCGTTTAGGTGGGCATGGTCGTACTTAATTTTTTTAAAAGTGTGCAGCTGGTGGGAAAACAATTTTAAGCTCCGCATCTGGGAGCCCTATGCCTTGGATTTTAGGGGTCGTATAAAAGTGCCCATAGACAGTATTTCCCAGCTTTCCATACTAATGAGACCCTGATTTTGTTTTGCACCATTATCCCATTGTTCTGTACATAAAACTGATGGATTTTACACAACTTAAGTCTGTTCCCACTGAATGCTTCATTATTTGCAGGTACTGCAACACTCTTCTGCATCCTGTTTTTTCTCTTTTACTTTCCATGAGGATCCTATGATCTCCCCACCCCCACCCCAGAAAAAACCTACAATGGCATTCCCTCAATTAAAAAAAACATGAAATTTCCAAAAAGATCCCACCAAGATTTCCTAGAATATTTATATTGGGAAATATATCACATCAATAAAATTTACTGCAAGAAGAAAAGAGTGATTTCCCCTGTTTCTCTCTGAGAGGAAAAGACTGCAAGATTCACATCCTTTATATAGGATTTACACAAACCTGTCCCATCTGTGTGCATAGTGCCCTTTATTGGTGAGCTTCTGAGCACATAAATTTCTATGAGTGCTGACCTCTAAATAACTTTGAAATAATTAATAAAGCGCTTAGAGAGAATAGTTTCCATATGCATGAAGGTCTATTTATAGTTATTTAACTAGTAGGAAAGGGTGCTGAAATTTCATCTTGAAAATGAGCCGTGCGGAAAGAATAGACAGCATATTTTTAACACGAACCCTTCCACATTGTGTACGAAATAGGATGGTAACAATGCAGGGTTACAGCTCACAAGGGAATTTAAACGTGTTGCAGAATGGGGATGCCAAGTGAAGAATAGTGGCCAAAGATTGCAAGCTTTTATGTTGCTGCGAGCATCCTTGCAAAAATGGCTTTATATCCATTTACTCCCGAAGAGTAACTCATATTTTTGTGACATATTCTAAAGAAATCTGAGCAAAAGAAGCTGTTCCCGGGAGAATTGTAAAATGCTTCTTGTATTTGGAGATAAGCTCAGTATTAAGATAGGTAGATGGATAGATAATTCAGGTAACCCTCAAGCTGCTGCTGGAATTGCTGTTAAAAGGAGGGAGGGCTGGTTTAAAAGCCATAGCTGATAAAGAATGATATGCCCAAGTCCACCTCGGGAATTTATGGAAGCAATGAGATTTGAACTTAGGCACTTCCTGAATCATAGCTCAGTTGCTACATCACAGCGGCTCTTTTACTGCTGCTGTCACGTATTACATTGTATACTTAGGCTTTCCCACATGGAAAAGATTCCATTGTAGGAAAAGCATCTTGCAAGGAATGAAAGATGAAGTTCAGCATGCTAAGTTATAGTTGCTTGCTTTGTTCTGCTTTTGCCCTCATGGAAATTGTTGCAATAACGTAGCTGTGCAGCATCTGGGAACGTAGCCCCTTTTCTGCTGTTCTGCTGCCATTTATGGAGGAAAAAGAAACTATTTCGTAACTACAGCAAAGGCAGTTATTGTGATGTTATGCACACATCCCTTTTCTTCTCAGAAGGCTCCCCAAAACTACTGGCATTTCAGGATCTCTCTGCAGCAGAAAGGACTGATGAATGTCTGTTAATGAAACTGGTCATCATGGCTCGTCATGCTCCCATGTGGAGTTTCACCTTTCTTCATTGTGCCTCTTGTCCTGTAGGAAGTACAGTAATACCCCCGTTATCTACTGATTTGGCATCCGCTGATTCAGTTCTCTGCAGTTGGGCACCCCAAAAAATAATTAAATAATTATTAAATAAATTGCTGTCGTAAAAGGGTGCTGCAAAGGAAGTTGACACAACTAGCAGACACTATTTATTTTAGGGGGTGATGGCAGGGCATTTCCTGTTTTCTATGGATTTCAGTATTCACAGCCCCCTCCCCAGAACCAATCCTCTGCGCATAAGGAAGTACTACTGTAGGTCAATCAACTCTTACATTTGTGGCATTTTTCTAAGTGATCTTCCCTGAAGGTTCTGTTCCTTGATATCCTTTCTGAGTAATAAACTCCAAACTTCTTGTGGAAAAGTTTGTGTTGTAGAGGTTCACTTTTTTTTGAGGAGTAGCCATGTTAGTGTTTCAGCTAGAAAAAAGAATAAATAAATAAATAAATAAATAAATAAATAAATATTATGGTATCCTTAACCCTGGTTGATTTCAGATGTTTCTGCTTGTCTAATCACCTGTCACTGCAAATTGTATCTTTGGATCAGTAGTTTTGCACCACTGCAAGGCCAGGCACCCTTCATTTCTGTGGTGCGTCCTCTGGGTATACATGTGTCACAGAATCATAAAAGAGTGAAGTTGGAAGGGGCCTATAAAGCCATCGGCTCCATCCGCTTGCTCCATGCAGGAACAGTCGTATGATTCGACAGTGTTTGGGGCAGATCCCATGCTAAAAGCATGTAGATTCACGAGGATCCTTGTGTGGATCAGTGTTTTTTCCACTCCTGCAAAGCCAGACACCTGTCATTTCTGTGGCGTATTCTCTGGGTAAAAATAGGAACAGCTGGAGCATTCTTAAAAGGACAGAAGCTGCCCAGCTTCCTATTGTTTTCCCTCTCTTCCCCTCCCTCCCTCACACACACACACACACACACCCCACAACAGCAAGGGTGTGTGGCCAGCATGAGGCCAGGGCAAGTGGGTGCAGGACAAATCCCCAGATGCAATTATTTGAAAGCCGGGGTAGCCCCCTCTTTAAAAATATTATTTTTATTTTCCAAGGGGACTCACATGCTGTCCCAAATACTTCATTTTAGATTTTAAAAAACCAACAACCAACTAAAATTAATGGGAAATTCCTAGAAATAGCACCAAAGTCCATCTCCCAGCCATGGTGGAAGGCTGGAGAGGAAAAATATAGACATCCATGACTCATTTGGGCACATTTTTACTCATTCAAATATGGTTGAGGTGTGGCCTAATATTTCATGCAAACATAGTCCAAGTTGTCTCTGTCTACTCGGCAGTCTTGTCTGTCTTATATTTTGGAAAAGGATAAGAGACTGTCAGGCACACTAACTTTTTTTTTTTTTTTTTTACAGATAGGAAAATGTTCAAAGTAGTTGCAAAGTCCCTTACTGATATACACCTGCTCTCTGGAGTAGTTTGGCATATTTGCTACATCATGAATAAATTTGATTTAAGATTGGTAATAAAGATTTACATCAATACATTATAACAGATTGGTGATTAGTCGTATTATTTATCTGCAGTATTTTACACACCTCTTATAACACTGCTGTCTGCTTCGCGGGGATTAATTATTTTCATAATTTTGTCTAAGTACTAATATAGAAAATGTCAAAAAGAAAATTAGATTTTCACTTTCTAGACAGAGAAATTTAATTAAAGCCAACTCATAGTCAAAGGAGAGCATCCTTCACTGCTTCCGTGATGTGGCAAGGAAGTCATGCAAGAATCTAAAGCTGAAAATGGGAATATGAGAATATTAATCAAGGGCTTGCAAGTGTATGCACTTGACTCAATTGGTCCCTAGAGTTTGTCTGCTGGAATAAGCTATCGGAAGCAAATAGTTGGTGATGATTTCCTCAAACGAATACTATTGCTGCTCATAGAAACCACTTAGTTATGAATCAGCTTTCTAACTGATGAAATATTAGATGCCTATTACCTCCACAACTACAGTATATATGGGGTTCTAAGTTATAGCCAGCTCTAGGAGGTGATAATATAACTGCCCAGTAAGGTACTTTCAGCTGCCTAGATGCCCTGAGCACATCTGACCTTGCCTGATCTCAGAAGCTAAGCAGGGTCAGCCCTGGTTAGTACTTGGATGGGAGACCACCAGGGAATACCAGGTGCTGTAGGTGACTGGAGTAGGAACTGGCAAGCTGCTCCAATATTCCTGCCAAGAAAACTCCATGGACATGGAGTCACGAAGAGTCGGTCATGATTGTAGTGACACAACACACAACAAGGTACTTTCATTAAACATGGAACTCAAACCACAAATAAAAATACTAAATGTTGTCTAAGCATATAGGAGCACTACAGTAATAAACTAAAATTAGATATCATTCAATACACCAAATCAGTGAAATGACTGTGGTGATCCATTAACTCTAAATCTTAATCCCGTATGGGGCCTCATCCAAGTTGTATGGTTGCAGATTACTCACAGACTGAGGTACTGATAAACCACTTCTCATTGATTCACTGGCAGAAACCCTTTGGGCATCACTGTAAATCAAAATCTATGTGATGGCACAAAATTATTAAATGGCTACTTGGATTCCAGGGGCTGTCAGAGAGAGGCTAATGATGGTTACAGTACCCTTATTTTGGGCACCCATTTTCTTCATGAAGGCTCCATCAATTTTCTTATCATTTCAGTGCCTGGTGTTTTTTTGTTTTTGTTTTTGTTTTGTTTTTTGCTTAATTTTTAGATCATATTTTATTTGAAATGGAGATTTAAACAGAGATCTCTAAAGGAGAATTGTGTTACTTTTTCACAGTAAAAACATTTATGAAGGGTGAGGCCTATTCTTTTTTTTTCTTTCAAACTGAAAACATTAAGATTTGGATGAATTGATGGTGCTGCTTATGCTGTCTGAGTCCCATGATGTGCCTGTGTATAGCCTTGTTCAGGTATTATAGTATCACGCTGACAACAAGATCAGACATTTTTATATAAAAAAGTTGTAAAACAGATCATTAAAAAGTTGGTCTGTGAGTACCTTAAAAATAATACTGTGGCTTCTAATCCATAATGGATTAATTAAAAATATGCAAGAATAATCTTACAGCTTGTTAAAATATTGTCATACACTTATGCTTTATATATAATACATCTTGAATTTAGCAAGGCTTTGACAAGATTCCTCATGGTATTCCTGTGGCCTGGGTGGTAAAAAAAATGGACTAGACCAGTGGTGGCGAACCTTGGGCACTCCAGATGTTTTGGACCACAACTCCCAGAATTCCAAACCTGTGTTGCCAGTGACAAAGGACTGTGGGAGTTGTGGTCCAAAACATCTGGAGTGCCCAAGGTTTGCCACCACTGGACTAGAAAATGCTAACATCTCTTATCCCCGTGTCAGGAAAAATCTGACACTGAAAACATCTCCCTAATAGTCCTATAGACCTTTACTAGGCATCTAGGTAAATAAAGCTGTGAAGATTCCCAGTCGATCTCTCAAGAAAAGAAGTCCAGTTGCCATGACTCAACTTTCAGATAACCACGGGGGGGGGGTCAAAAGCCTGTTTTCATCACAGCTGGCACTTATTTGAGAATGGGTTTATTCCAGTATGAATAAGAATGATAAGGATTTATAAACATGAGAAAAAATCAAAATATATTATAAGCATTGAAATGTTAACAGACCCAAATATGCTGACAAGGTATGAGGTCAAAATGACCCAGCAAACTTGGCATGACCCATCCTCTAAGACTTGACACCATCTCTTATAGTGCCGTGGTGTCATTTTGCTGAGAACAACATATGGTGGTTAGCCAGGAATAAGGAACCAACTTTGAACTAGGAAAATAGGGTCAGGTCATTCTGGGCTTTGACGGCCAAATGGCTATAGGCCAAGGACATGAACTGATGAACAAGCACATGAAAGCACATGTAGGCACGTGTAGGGGCGTACAAAATACGTCAGTCTTAGATCATAGAACCACACAGAAAACTATAAAAACCATGGAAAGTCATTTAGTCCTTTGTTCAGGACAGCAGGGCAGATCGAACCATCTGGCCTGTGCTATGCCTTGGAACCTTAAGGGGCTCTTGGACCCTTAAGCTAAGATGTCTACTAACCTATTTTCTGTACTGTATTGTTCTGTGTTGTATCTCTATCTGTCTTTAATAAACCTTTTGCTATATAACTAACTCAGCGTGGCAATTTTGATGAACCACCAATGGTGCATTGGCAATTTATAAAGAACCCCCCAATGACAATTTTTAAGGTACATTCTTGACTTTATCAAGAAGAAAATTTACACGCTATATCAGTGATGGCGCATAGAGATGGGCACAAAACGAACAATTTTTCATTTTCGTTTTGTTTTTTCGTTTCATTACATAATGAAACGAAAAATGAATTTTGTTTCTAAAATGAAATGAAACGAACAGAAACACCAGAAATTTTGTTGTCCGTTTCGTTTTCTTTACAGCAATACATTGAATTGCTTTAAATGCTAAAAAGAATACAAAAAATTGAAATAAATGGTAATGAAACGGTAACGAAACAAACGAAAATGAAAATGATTTTTTTGCAAAAATTTCATGAAAAATGAAAACAAACCGAAACGGACCCCCTAAATGGAAAATGAGAAACGAAACACAATTTTTTTGATTCGTGCCCATCTCTAATGGTGAACCGTTTAGAGAACGAGTGCCCAAACTACTATTCAAAACCCACTAAATTTTTGCAAAGTGCCAATACGGCACAAGAGATACCCACAGAAAGTAAAGAAAAAATGCAAGACTGAGTTATCAGAAAAACTTGTAAAATACACCTAGTACTACTATTTTCACTAGTCTGTATAACAAGGCAGTTGCTGCAGTTTTAAGTGTTGGCATGTTTAAGAAGTGGCACAACTGTTTTTGGAAAATGTGCATCTGAGATTTACAAAAATGAAAGTTTGCTGATTCACAAGTCCCTCATGTTGTTGTTGTTAATGGTTATTGTGAAAAGATGAAACAAACTACGATTTATGTCCTTAGTGTAAGAATTGCCTTGGTGGATTACATGTGTGTTATTTTGAACAGTAGGGAACAGAGGTCTTGAGGAGGGCACTAATGAACCACACCCATCTGGTGTGCCTCACAACATTCAACAGTTGTCATCAGACCCACAGCAGAGTTGTCAGTTAAGCTGGCAAAGTGGGTACAACGTGAACTTGCACAACACAAGCAAGCCAATGGGTGGTGTCTGGTTTTTACTGTTTTGATATAGTGATTATCAGTCTCTTGAAGACAAAGGATGCTCAGCTGCTCAGCTAAATAGGGTAGCCAGATTTTATTTTTCATAATCCATTGCCCCAAGTAATATCAAGCTGCAGGAAAGATAGATAATATGAAGGTATTTTTAGTAACCTGCTTAACAAGGAGGCTGTATTTGCTGGAGATGCTGGTATGAGATTTACAGGCTTTTTTGAGGAAGGCTGATCTGCCTAATTGTATATTTAACTGCTTAGAGATATTTTAGCCTCTTGAGGAAAGAGTATCTTTTGGAAAATATCTAATTATTTATTTGCTAAAATGTAACAATGGCGTACATAGCCTGTTTCTATAAAATTAAGGAACTTTAATAGTTTGAGAAAAGGGAACGTGAGGAAAATCCAACTGCCAAATGAAGGATTGTACAACTGAAGAATAATATCTTAGCTATGTGTACATTCTTCAAATTTCACTAGGAAAATATGCATCGGATTGCAACTTGACTCTCTGAATCTGACTTCTTATAACACTGATGTGAAATAAAAAACAGTTTCTTGGTTTTATTTATTTATTCAGATTTATACCCTGCCTATTTAGTGAACATGTCACTACTCTTAGGTGGCTTCTAAAAATAAATGCATGACTATACAAACAGATTTAAAATAATGAACATATTGTTTTATAATGCTGATATAGGGTGTAGTGGGATACAGCAGGATTTCAGATGGAGTTTGCGGAATTTTAGCCAGCTTTGTATCAGAAGCAGGAGTATTGGGACTGGCAACCATGTGTGATGAGCAACCAGTGTTGAGAGCAGGATAAGTATATGATTTCTTGACGCATGTTGCAGAGTGTTGCAGTCACTCAATTAACCCCTAAATTGGTGGTGCACACTGTACACACTCTTTCAATTAACTACTTTGATCCCCCTTTGGAGCTTAATAACTCAGTCCTCTGAGCCCAAAACCTTGTCAACTTTGGGGGGCTTACAGGGAAGAGCTTGAGAATCCATATTTTTGAGTACATATTGTTTTCTTATGCTTATGTACTTGAAAGTATGGATCACATGTAATCATCACTAAAACTACTGGGGAGCTTCCTCAAGCTCTTTCCTGTAAGCCCTCCAAATGTAGAGAGGTTTGGGGCTCAGGGGGCTGAGTTATTCAACTCCAAAGGGGGTGCCTCTAAGAAAAAATGAATTGAATCGAGATTCGAAAGCAAAGTCACTAATTGCCCAACCATCGGAGGGGGGCTATTGCAGCTTCCCAATTCAATTAGAAGAATTTTTTCCTAGGTGCAGCCCCTTTGGAGCTTAATAACTTAGCCCCCTGACCCACAAACCTTTCCAAATTTCAGGGGCTTACAAGAAAGAGCTTGAGGAAGCTCCCCTGCCATTTCCTCTATGATGAAATGTTTCATTCCTAGAGGGGAAAATGACATTTTGTTTCATTTCATGATAAGATGTGTCCTATCATTTTGTTATGTTATGAAGTAATTAATGACATCATGAAACTGTGTATCTTTTTGTGCCCATCTCTAGTATGTTTTGCATTGTATTGTTTTCTTTTGTTCTATCATTTTCTGTTGTTTCTTCTGTTGTTTGTATGTGTATGCACCAGAAAGATGCCATTCTGCAAAGGAATTATAGAAATCTTATACAGCTTGGCATTTCTTGTATCATATTCAAGTTAATTTTGCCCAGAAAAGATGCCTATGAGAAAGAATCCTAATAATCCTGCACAGGTTGGCTCCCCCCCCCCCGAAAAAATGACTATGAAATTTCCAAGAAGTTCCATGATATCTCTTTAAAACAACAACAAAAGCCCAGTGAGAATACAAGAATTTTTGTTTCTCCTTTTCTCCCAAGAGCCAGAGGCAATGAGATTTATTTTCCTAATGTGAGTGTACATTGCTGGTATGTCTGTAACAGTAAACTGTGGTTTTACAGTAAACAGCACCCTCTGTTTCTCCTGTGCCTTTCTCCTGTATTTCCTCTTTTACAGTAAGTACAAAAAAGGCATAAGAAAACCAGAGGGTATTATTCTGTCCGGATGTATCTGGTAGTAAATATACCAAGATTGACCAGGAAAAAAAAATCCCAATTGGAAGAACAGGTAGCAACGATTCTTCTCTTTTAAGTATCATACCTGTTATTTCAACTTATCAATACATTTTATACATTGCCCATGCCAAAGTCAGGTAGTTATGTAAAAAGTAGATCCATGCCCTTTTTAACCTGTCCTACCTGCAATTCTGTTTCTTCTGAAGAAGGAATGGCCCGAGCTGTCTCACCACATCAGGCAACTCTTCGATCCCAACATTTGTCTTTGAAAATTGGCCAGCAAGCCCCCCCCTTTGTGCCTCAAGGCAATTTTGCCATTTTCCCCCTCAGGGCCTCATACACCTGTAGTTTGTGTTACACCTTCAGCATCAGAGAGCTGACATTGCAAACGGATATTATCTCCTTCCAAAATTACTCACTGCAGACTTAATAAATCCTGCTGTATTGTATGATAGAGTACCTGACAAAAACACAGCTGTTATGAGGTTTAGCAAAGATGAAATTAAGAGAGTCTGAAGCAGTTTGATATGTGATGATATGTATCACTGTAGGAAGAAAATTAATGCCTGATGCTTAGGATTTAACAGTGTTTCTAAGGGTGTGGTCTTTCTGCAAGAATCTATTTTAGTAATGAAAGCAAAAGGGTTCCTGAGAAATCTATTGAACAACTATCTAAAAATCTCTCAGTTGTTTGTAAAACATGCTTGAAGCACTATTCTGAAAGCTGCATATCTGCTCTTGTTAAAGAATATTTGCCTGTTGTTCCATTTGGTGTTAAAAACAAAGTCCAGTTGGAATTAATAGAGCATTCCGTATTGGGCTACTCCTCTAATTTCCACCTAACACGGCCATTGACCATCCCGGCTGGGACAATTTACTGGCTATAGACCAATACATTTGGCAGGACCAAGACTAGGAAAGGCTAGTTTTGGTTGGACCATGCGGAAGCCTGAAAAAGTGAGCTTTATTGGGCAGGAGAATTCTGGAGATCCTGTATGACTGAGAAACAGCCTTGTTTACTAACTCAAGGTGCCACCTTGTCTTCAGAAGAGGAGCCAGCTTCACAATGTAGGAATAAGCCAACAATTTACAATATACAGATTTATTACTTCATTCTTTTTTGTTAGCTGTAATTTGGTCCCATTGGAACCAGCTCTTTGGTAAATCATAATTTGCCTGTGAGCAATGGCAAGGTGAGAAAGGCAAGGTTGAATATCTTGAAGCACAGCTGAGCCAGAATTTCTCAGAAGACATTTTCTTTCCAGATAATATGTCTTTCCCCCCTGAAGACAAGGATTTTTCTCCAAATATTCTCTACCTTGTTTGTTTGTTTGTTTCTGAAGGTTGTTGTCCCCATCGGCACACGTGCAACAGCCAAGAATCACCATTGGTTAAAGCATTCTAGAGGATACAAAATGGTGATCAGGCTCCCAATTTAGCTGATGAGCCTCGTGGTGCAGTGGTTAAATGCAGGTTGAAGTGTGCTCATGACCTGGGGTTCAATCCCAGGTAGCAGGTTCAAGGTTCACTCACCCTTCCATCCTTCAGAGGTTGGTAAAATGAGTCTCCAGTTTGTTGAGGGGCAATGTGTACCCTGCATACTGTAATGAAACCGTAAACCGCCCAGAGACTACTTGAAGTGGTATGGGGCGATATACAGGCAGAACACTTCGCTTTTGTGTTGCTTTGATATAACTGCTCCTGCAACAAAATAAATAGGCAAGCATATGGGTTAGGGGGAGATATGTTGTGCTTCAGCCACTGCTGCTAGTTAGAGAAACTGAGGATTTCATTTCCTGCTGCAGAAAGTTGGTTAAATCACACACCCCACCTTCATTGCTCATAAATTAGTTAGAAAGATAATTTCCCCTTAGCTCTTGTTTCAATACTGGGAGAAGCTGAAGAAGGTGTACATGACTGGAATCTAGGAGTAGTTTGCACATCATCAGAGGTTCTCTTGGGTTTCACAGCAGTGATGTAAGAATGGCTCTGCATGTGCATTTAATATACCAGGGTATGTTACCCACCACTCACACAATAACATTTTAGTGTCCGCTTTTTGTCATATACTCAATAGCCTGGGATTGCAGTTAACTAATTGTTAGTTAAAATATGAAGCATGCATGTTCTCAACACCCAACATTATTTACCGTTAAAAAAATGCAATATAAAATTGCATTTTATTGCATTTAAAAATGCAATATACCTCTGGCATAATGCCAAATACAGTACTCTTATGTTCTCCATTTTAAAAAAAAACTATAGCAGCTCTTCCCCTAGAATGGCAGCTGAAGTACAGCAATGCAACTATACTAATGACCCGATGACTTACTGCAGCAGTTATTGCATATGCTTTACGATTATATGTCAGATCCTTCCACATTATGACAGTTATGATTGGCTTATTAATGACTCCATTAATTTAGTTGGGAGGATAGACAGTTCACTATTGAGTTTCTAAAATATTCATGTATATGTTTGTCAAGTCGAAAAATATCATCTAGTCCAATTTACAGCTCTATGGAATCACCACCTTTCCAGACTTATTAGCTTTATCCATTATTAAGGGATAAAACTCAATTAGCACTGCCAGTCTATACTACAGAAAGAAATTTCCCCAGAGTGTAAATGTGTTGCTTAATAATGCTCCTAGCCAGTTGTATCCTATCTTTAGTAGTATGTGAAAGCTTTAGGCATGCTTAAGTAATACAAGGGGGAGAATTAGTTTGTGCTTTACATTTTGCTAAAAGTCAGCAAAAAAGCATGTGGGTGTTCTTTGGAAATATGGTCAATGCTGTTGAGACTCCCCCCCCCCCATTAATCATCTTTTGTTTTAAAATAAAGTCAAACTTTTAAATGGAACAAATTAGAAAAATGCAGCATATTGTGCATTTTTAAAATAAAAGACTTTTGCCATTTTTCATTTTGCCTTTTAATCACGACACATTAGAATTCCAAAAAAAGAGGAAGAAGCTTCCTACGGAGCTACCAATCAGCCCAATGTTTTCCATTTAGAATAAAGTATATTCTTTATTCATATCAGAGCGCTGCACAAGTCAAAATCATGGGAACACAGCAAATACAGTGCTCACCTGTTTATTGTAGGAGTAAGGTGTCCGACCCACTCGCAATACAGGAAAATCTGTGAAATGCAGATGCCTAAGTAAATTGACCTTGGGCTGCTCCTGCTGGCATGCACTTCCAAAGAGAGGCTTTTAACCCCCTCCTGACACCTCAGCAAACAGACCTTGGGCTCCTGGCAGCCCATACTTCCAAAGAGTGGCTTTTAACCCCCTTCTGACACCTCAGCAAACAGATCTGAGGCTGCTGGTGCTGATGCATGCTGCCAGGAGCCCAGGGTCTGTTTGCTGAGGTGTCAGGACGGGGTTTAAAACTTCTCTTTGGAAGCATCCCCTGGCAGGAGCAACCCAAGGTCTGTCTGCTGAGGTGTCAGGAAAGGGTTAAAAGCCATTCTTCAGAAGCTTGCTTCTCTGAAGAAAAAAAATCCACAATATACTGGGACCATAATATTATGAACCACAATGAGGTGGGGGAATACTATATAGGCAAAATAAAAAAACCAGTAAAAAATGGACAATAATTGGCCAGCAATAGTGGTCACTTATTCCTTGACTTAAGCTATAATGCAGAGGAGGGCATCGAGAAAGTGGGTGGCCTTGGTGATGCTTGAGGACAACTTGTGGAAGTAAAGGATTTGGTGGTTACATGCCATTGCCCAGAGGACGACCAAGTGTACTCGCTGTTGCTGTTGCACCCTTTTTGGAGGCTCCTTCTGTGGCCCCCAGACATATTTATAGTTAACTGGCAAATATTATAGTGTGCTGCTTGTAGCTAATTATCTCCTGTTCTTACAGATGTTTTCTTCTTTTTCTCCTTCTATGGAAGGTTTGTAGAATGGCTACCCACGTTAGTCTGTGTAATGTAAAACAAAAATTAAACATTAGAAAAGAGAAAATAATGATTTATCATTTTGCTGAACCATGAGATTTTTATTTTATTTTATTTTATTTTATTTGGAATCTAATACCCTTCAAAATCTTCAGGTCTCCCTGCCTCTTCAGCCATTCTCAATGGGGGCCATAAGGAACCTCTGGAGCACTCTGGCGCATTTGAAAGGAGCCACAACCTGGAAACAGTTCTTCACAGACTACCTTATAACATTTGTTATGAGACTTATACAATCCCGATTTGGCGTATATTTCTTTCATATTGTGTGGCCATGGCCAAAAAGAAAAGGAAAAAGGAAGAAGTAAAGAATGTCTGCAAGAATGTTCCATGAGCTGACTGGAAATAGGGTTGCCAAAGATTACTTAATGATATGTTTCTAAAATGTTCGTGTGATTTATAAGGTGTCATTGCTGAAACTGGAAGACTGCTATAGTCATACAGATAGTTTCCATCGTCTGACTCAGAGGAATCTCAAAGCCCAGCATGTGTGTTTGTGTGCATTATTTGAAGAAATGAGTTGTAAAAACATACCCATAAATAGCTGTTGTGAGTTTTTCGGGCTGTTTGGCCATGTTCTGGAATTTTTTCTTCCTAATGTTTCAGCAGAATCTGTAGCCGGCATCTTCAGAGGACAAGGAGCTCAGGGAACTAAGAGTTCTCCCTGTACTCATGGAAAAAACCCAACCTCCTTGCTCCTTGAAGATGTCGGCCACAGAGTCTGGTGAAATGTCAAGAAGAAAAATGTCCAGAACATGACCAAACAGCCCAAAAAACTCACAACAGCTATCAGATCCCGGGCATGAAAGCCTTCGATAATACATACCCATGAATGTCATTGGATTACCACTTGGTTCTGTCTCGGTAGTGAAAATAGAGCTTGTGTGCTGGTAATAAGACCTAGAGGAAACACCTGGGATGAAAAAGAATGAATTTCAGCCCACATATTTGGATGGTTGTCATCATCATCATCATCATCATCATCTCAGAACTGCACATCTGAAAAGGCCCATATGGATCATTGAGTCCATCTCCCAACCTCTGGCTCCACAACCAGATATGTAAACCACTCATCCAGCAGTTGTGTTTACGTGGTTCTACTTAACAACGTGTTTCTGTGTTGGATAATTATTTACACATTAGTAGATGGAATGTCAGTAGCTTCAGTGGAACTATGGCAGGTTTTGCCTTATGTGAATGATGATTTACATGGAATACATTACAGCAGACTTTCCCCCTGCACAAGCCTATTTAGGTGTATGTGGACTATGCAGTATCAGTGATTGTCAGTAGATTGCATTAATGCGTAGGGATAAGTTGGACTATGTGTGTCAGAAGCAGAGTACGGCCCCCCAAAAAGAATGAGGAAGAATCACAATAATGATCCTAAAGTTTTCTTTCTGTATCTTTTCTTAACACGATATTAATGTGTTTTATTAACAATTGTCACTGAAGAGCTTCACCGTATTCCATTAAGTTCTGCTATTTTACACAGTAAATAACCATGAAAATGCTGGGGTACTTAGTACAAATCCTTTGTCCCCTGCTAACACCTTCTATTACAACCGTCTAATTACTGTGTTCAGCAGTAACCTTTGGGGACTTCCATAGGTAATTAGAACTCCAGAGCTTTCCCACAATAATCCAGGAAGGACCTTTAACTAGAAAGGATTATGTGATACCAATATTCTCACAGCCACATGTTCCCTGCAGTTAATTGTTTCAATTAATATTTGGCAGCAACATGGAAATTTGCAAAAGTATATACAAATTCTAGTATCAGGAACATTTTGAAATGGATGAGTTGCAGGAATATTCATTGAAAAGTTCCTTCCAAGGGGGGAAATATCATTTTAAATGCAGCATTTTATTTCTAGCTAGGAAGCCATTCCTATTCCATCTTATTAAAACCAACTCTTTCCTTTGTGGCCATCAATTAGCAAGTGAAAAATGTGGTGCAAAAGATTGCCATAATGAGCCTTGTTTTGAAAAATCTACTCATATGTTTCACTACCAGTTGACTTCCATGATGTGTTTCCTCCACAATATAGAGCCCACAAAATGCCTCAAAGGGGACAGGTTTGTTTTCCGTGGTTTCAGAGAC
>JAHTLZ010000108.1:12550977-12567249 GCA_023846285.1 Phrynocephalus versicolor
GCCAGTCAGGAGCTGTGCAAGGACATGCATCATCCCGCCTCCCTGTCTGTTTGGCCAGCACCAGGGAGAGGAAAAATGACATATTGGAGGCTACTTCCTGATTGGAATTTCACCCAGCATGAACTACAGCAAGATAAGACAGTGGTTGATTTTGTTCCAGAGGGTGGGACTGCATTCCGAGCACCAGCTCTGCTAGCGTATTTCATTTCAGAACCAGTCCCCTTCTGAAACAAAACATGTCTAGCTCTATCCAGTAGAAAATTCTTCCTAACGTTCAAATTGCATCTATTTTCCTGTAGTTTGAAACCGTTGTTCTGAGTCCTACTCTCTGAAGCCATGGAAAACAAACCTGACCCCTACTTGGGTCTTAAAGGCCTAACTCATTCATCTTTCCATTTTTTCTCTCTTGAAATTTGGAATTCTGTAATCCAACGCACACACATGCCCCACATATGCAAATATGATCATATCATTTGTTCATAGTCTCCCTGATTATAAATCTCCTTTATCTATAATAGTAGCTGTCACAGCAAGACTGAAATGATGGGGAGAGAAGCATTTTAGAGAGAAGCATTTTAGAAGGTATCATTGGGCAGGTAGATTAAGAAAGCCATGCCATTTTCTTTGCATTTAAACTGTAGATGAAGCTAATAACCAACCTTCATTTATCATAATATACAACCTTTGATTAAACTTAAAAAAAAAAAAAGCTATAGCTGCCTGAGATTTTTTTTCCTCCATGGTGGATTCTGGAAATTACTAAGAACTTTAGTACAAAGTAAAGAACTATTTTCATATATGCTTTTTAAATTAAGGGGACAATCCAATCTGCAACTCACTGTAATTAATGTAAAGTAGGCACTGTTGAACACCACAGCATTTCATAAACATTTTTCAATGTGTAGTAATTCTCTGAAATTTAAACACTCTATAAATTGCCCCAATTTCTGTTGGTTAGCTCAACGGCTTGATTTCTTTGCAGCCAAGATTCACAGTGAGATAATTTTCAAAATGTTTCTATAAAGAGGAAGCATGAGACCCTCAAAGTGCTTATCTTTCCTTTTCATTTAATAGCAAAATATGTCTCAGTTAGATTACACAGCAAAAGTTGAGTCCAAAAGCTGAACACTATGGAATTGTAATGGGAATAGGATTATCACTGTATTCCTTCTGGTCTCAATGCTTTTTGGTGCAGAACTGAAGATACTGCACTTAATCCAGAGATATCTCCACTGGAGATCAGGGGAAGCCATGTTTTGTAGCATGGATGTAGCATGTTGAAAATGGGCAGTTGCTTATACTTTGGGGGGGGGGGAGTTAGAATAATGAAGATGAAAAGGAGTGCATTGGCCATACCATTTACTACTACCACCCCTGCTAGTGCTGGAAGTCTATTCCAACAGCATAAGTTGTCAGTGTACTTGTTGTATCCATATACTCAGTTCTAAAGGAAAGCAATGGAAATCATATGGTTTCCTCATTTCTCATGCACTACTTGGATGAGCCCATTCTGTAACATCTAAGTTGGTCTAATACTGAGGCAAGATGTAGCACAGGCAGTCAAAGGCTGTAATGGAAGGACTGGGTAAATAATAGACATCAGACTTCTGGGGGAAAAAACCTATTAGCATAATTCAAGTCTATGCCTTAACTCCCAATGCTGCAGAAGATGAAATTGAAAGCTTTTATGTAAGTATCCAGGAGGAAATTGATCCCACCCAAAACCAAGGCATGCTTATAGCCATAGATGGATGGATGGCTAAAATAAGAAACAAAGCAGAACCAAATGTTGTTGGAAATTTTGGTTTAGGGGTTCAGATACAAAGCGGAAGAGACCTCTGTGAAGCTAGCAATTTATTTATTGTAAATATATGCTTCAAGGAACAGATGACTGTACATGTGGATATCACCTGGTGGACAATTCAGAAATGATATATATTACATAATTGTAAGGAAGAGATGGAGAACTGCATTCTGACTGACAAAACAAAAAGAAAAATGGCTGAATCACTTGGAGGTTTAGGTCTTTGGCTGTGGAGCCTGAGGTTAGGAGTTCGATTTCCCACTGTGTCTCCTTGACAGGGGCTGTACTTGATCCGTTCCAGCCCTGTTAGTCTAAGATTAGTATCAGATTGCAAAACAATACCTGAAGCAGATTGTGATATGGGTCATGAACTGGTAATATCTAACACTACAGTCCACAAAAAAGAATCCTACAGTCACCCCCTGCCGACCGCGGGGGTTAGGGACCCGCCCCACCCGCGATGCATGAAAATCCATGATATGCGGAAGCAGGGGCTGGGGGCAGGGGGGCGATTGTGCGCCTGTCTGAGGCTTCTCGGAGGAGCGTGGGGGCGGCACGGAGCAACCTGATCGCCCCCTGCTGCTCCCCACACGGCTCCAAGGCTTCTTGGACGAGTGCGGGGGCGGCGCAGAGCGACCCAACCGCCTCCCACCACCCCCACGCAGCTCCAAGGCTTCTCGGAGGAGCATGGGGATGGCACGGAGCAACCCGATTGCCCCCTGCCACCCCCCATGGCTCTGAGGCTTCTCGGAGGAGCACAGGGGGCAGCGTGGAGTGACCCAATCGATGTAGTGGGACCACAGTACCTGAACTGTGAAATGGCGGGGGGTGACTGTACTAGCAAAATATATTTTAAACAACATTTATAATGAATCTGAAGTCCACCTAAAGAGTAGATTTGTATTACTAAACCAGAACCAGATTACGAACCAGAAAAACAGTGTAATTGAGGCTAATAGAGAAGGTATTAGGTTACATCTCAATCACATGCCTGGTCATATACCTTATTATACAACTGACATGCACCTGAACACTTTAGAAATTCGTCAAAAATTAACTACTGCAAGTTACCCAGATTTTATATGAACACCAGTAGATTTCTGATCACTAACATAATTTAAAGCATTGGTGACTTCTAGCCATCCATGCTTCCTCTAATGTCTGTCTATATACCACTTGCTGGAGAACAAGAAATGGAAGAGAGTTGTTACTATAACCATGGTTGCTGTTGATGGTGTTCATAACTTTCACTACCATAAGCCACGTGATTCGTAATAGGGATGGGAAGTATGTTTGCTAAATTCGTTACTCTCATTGATATAAGCTGCCTCAACTTAATGTGACAGTGCGACAAATAATTTTCAAGGCCTTCCATGTCAGAAAGGCCTTTAGCCTAGCTTAGCTTAGCATGATACTTATGTTCAATTAGAATGAAATCCTGTTGTTGTGGAAGCCTGCTGGTCTGGATGGTGAGACAGAGAGACCTGTTGTTGGGTCATGTTGAGAAACCAAGTGTACAGACTTGGATGATTGGCTATGGAGACACTGTTCATGTGCCTGCAAGAAATATTTGTAAATTTGGTGGAAACAAGAGCCTTCTCAATTTTATTTTATTTAATTTTATTTTAAAAATGCATTTTGTTTTATGGCCTCATTCTTCTTTAATGCTTCTTTGTAGGGAGGGGCACATGGTTATCCTTATGACTGCCCTTCAGGATCTGGCTGTTTCAATCCAGTTTCAAATGGTGCTGGGCCTATATTTCATCTTGTCTGGTTGTTAGCTGTTGCTGATCTTTTTATTTATTATAACCATTAGACTGGGATTTCATGTTTCTGTTTTAGGAAATGCCTGTATAGAAGGGTCTTCTCTTTAAAGATGGCCTGAAAACATGCTTGAAAGGTAAATAATTGCTACATCAGAAACACTTTAAAATATATATTTAAGAAGCAGTACTTTCCACAAACCTTCCTAGCTGAATCAAAATATCTGTAGTGATTCTTTCCCTAGGGGCTATAAAATGAGTGCCAGTTTCCTCCACCCCACCCAGGATGAGCAAAATTCCCAGGCTGAACTTACTCTGGAAGAAAGATGGGAGAAACTGTGTTTTAGAGGACCTGCTCAATAGACCCTTTTCTAGACACAGCTTTCTGAGAATGATTGAAGCTCAGTGAAGTCCATTCTTTTACCTTCCATATGCGGCTTTGTCGCTTTCAAACTAATGATTAAGAGAACTGGCAGCCACTCAATGAACCCACTGTTAAGCTCACATCAAATGGGCAGACGGTGGATATGCATATCCATTGTTTTTCAGACTAGTGAGAATCTGAATTCATCTTCTCTGACTCCACAAACAATGCCCATGGTTAATGGAACATTTTTACTTCCCATCAACCTTCCTGCCAGAATTCACAGAATGTATCAGCTTGGGTGGTCCTCCATTCAGAGCTTCCAAGTTTCCTATCCCTCCCCCTATCAACAGGATTTACCACTGCCGTTGAAAAGGAATATAGAAACACATGGAAGCATGTGCAAAAAGCAAGTTGAAATATGTAGGCAGAGGGAAGTAGTGTCAAATAGATCTGGGTAAGGGAGTGGGGGTGGTATATGACCCATGTTTCTTTGTTTGAAGAACGGGGGTGTGACTTAAGAAGCAGCTTTTTACAGCTGCACCAACCCCAGGGATGTGTGCATATTCAGACGGCTCAGGTGAGTTGGAAGACAAGCGCACCTCCCTGGCTGCAACACCATCTACAGTAGCCATGGATTTTAAGAACATCTAAAAGTCACATGCTGGTAAAGCACATCTTTTACCATGTCTGAACTTCTGGGACCTGTTTTGAAGAAGAGTTATGTGAACTTGAAAGCTTCCAATGTTCCTTGTTTTTTATTTTTAATAGTGGCCTATAAAGGTATTGCCTGTAACCTATTTTTGCAGTTGTGTTTTGTGATGGCCACACGGCTCAACCCCCTTTTTACTTTGATGAGGAAAGCGGATTGCTCCAACTATGATGTTAGGACACATTCTCAGCAAAGTAGCTTGTTGAGTCCCACTCACCAAATAATGTGACCGGTAATAATAACAACAAACATTGATTGAGATACGCCATAGGAATAGCATTTTTGTATTTACTTTTCTATGCCAGATTTAAGATGAAACAAGGAAATACAGAGCCAGAAGAATATTCATAGAAAGGTTCACTATTAAGAGTGATGCTTAACCCTCTCTGTTCCTGAGGTGCTTTCAGTTTCATATCTAACCTGTGGTATCCATTTTAACAAATAGTACTGTTGAGGGGGCATTAGCAAGGGAAGGATCATCAGTCAGAGAAGAGGTTCTGCACATATTCCATTGCCAATTTGGCCTGGTCTCTGGGTGCTTTTGCGAATTCCATTGCATGTGTATACTGTGTATATATGTAAAATGATCATACATTAGTTGTTGTTGTTGTTGTTGTTGTTGTTGTTGTTGTTGTTGTTGTTGTTGTTGTTAAACAGGCAGATGTCTCATTCACACGTTCCTCTTTTGGTAGAAAATGGGTTGGTAATTTGGCACCTCCTTCAGGCAAGCTAGTTCAGCCTTCAGCCTGAATAGGCTGAGGGGGGAAAACAAGCATTATTCTCTTTGCCATTAGGGAGGGTCTAGACCAGTGATGGTGAACCTATGGCACGGATACCAAAGGCACTCGGAGCCCTTTCTGTGGGCACCCAACATCGCCCCTTCATATCCACCTGTATACAGGTTAAATTACTGTATTGGCACTTTGCAAAAAGTGGGTTTTGAATTGCAGTTTGGGCACTCTCTAAAAGGTTCGCCATCACTGCTCTAGACCAGTGGTGGTGAACCTTTGGCACTCCAGATGTTGTGGACCACAACTCCCACAGTCCTTTGCCATTGGCAATCTAGGCTCAGGATTCTGGGAGTTGTAGTCCAAAACATCTGGAGTACCGAAGGTTCACCACCACAGGTCTAGACTTTCCTGACATTCTCAACAGAGTTCTTCTATTGGCAAGAACAATATTTTGCACAGAAAAATTATTGTGTAGGGTTTTTTTTGTTTTTGTTTTTACAAAATGGCCATTTATACAAATTTCTGCAGTTTGCCTAGTTTTCAAAATGGCATGAATTACTTATGAGCATGGTGCCCTCTAATTTTCATCCCCACTGTTCCCGTGTGTGTGCATGTGCTAAAAACTTGAAATATTAGGTGGGTTGTTTCTCTCTTTTTCAATAATTAGCCAGTCCCTTTGTGCTTGGAATTTTTGTGTGTGTTTTGCTTCCTAAAGAGAAGAGATAGTAGAAACATTATATACAGAGGCCATAAAGAGAGAGAAAGAGCTCTTTGTGACTGTTTTGGCTGAAGGCACGGAACCTGGCAAGGAATCCAGAAGAATGAGAAATGTAGTGAGCATTCTTTCAACCCTTATCCCTTAGACAAGACATGGACATGAACCTTAGTTTGGAGAAACCTCTCTTAAGGAGAAGGTGGGGTAAAAATGTAAAGTTTTACACACACACACACACATACACACACACAAACAGAAAGAGAGAGAGAGAGAGAGAGAGAGAGAGAAATACCTCCGATAACGAATGCCTCTGATAATGAATACAGTGGTACCTCAACTTAACGAGATTAATTTGTTCCGAGGGTATTCTCAGAAGTCGAACTACTCGTAAGTCAAAGAGCCATTTCCCGTAGGAATGCATTGAAAATCAATCAATCAGTTCTAGAGGTTTTCGATGCATTCCTATGGGAAGGCTATTCCAATCCTCTCCCTAAATCAAGGGCAGCCAAAGGCTGCTTTCCCCAGCCCCACCAGACAGCTGGCTTTGACAGGTTGGACCTAAAATCGTCTTGGGGATGCGGTGGTTATGAGCACCACTCTCCGCTTCGCTCTACAGCTGACTTTGACAGGTTGGACCTGTCCTGCGGCGCGGAGAGCAGCGTTCACTGCCCATCGCCACCTCCCCCTTCTTCTTGGTTACTTTGATCTCTGAAAAAGGAAGAGATGGCCATCGCACCTCCCTTCCAACCTGCCCAGATTGTGCAAACATTCACCCATCCCAGAAGATCCCTGGGACACCTGTGGAACACTCCTCCCAGCCAAGATGATCCCTGGGACACTCCTCCCTTCCAACCTGCCAGAATCATGCATGTTGGAAGGGAGGAGCTGGGGTGTGTGCATGTTCGGGTGGCCCAGGTGGGTTGGAGGGGAGGCATGCCTCCCTCCCAACCCACCTGAGCCATGCGACCATGCACTGATCCCAGGGATGTGAGCTTGTTCAGACGGCTCGGGTGAGTTGGAAGACAAGTGCACCTCCCTCCCAACCCACCTGAGCCATGCAAATGTGCACTGATCCCAGGGATGTGTGCATGTTTGGGAGGCTTGGGCAGATTGGAAGAGAGGTGCTCTTCCCTTCCAACCCACCTGAGCAGTGCAAACATGCACCCGTCCCATCCTTGTCCTCTTCACCGGAGTCTCGGTGCCGAGACTTGGGTGAAGAGGAGGAGGGCTGGATCCTTTTAAATTTCCCACCGCATGAGCATCCTCACTGGTACAGTGGGAAATTCAAAAGGATCCATCCTTCCACCAATCTCCTTCTCAGCCAGGCAAGTGCTGGGTGATCCTTGGACGCTTACCTGTCTGAGAAGAAGATCGGTGAAGGGCTCAAGGCCTTTGGGGAGGAGACTTTGGTGTCTGAAAATCACAGTCACAGGTATACGTCGTAACAGCTCTGTCATCAACCTTGTACATATGGTGCTGCACCAAAAGGATTTCAGCCAGTGAATACTATAATCACATATCCCCTGTCTTTCATTAAAAAAACATATTGGGTGAGATTTTCAGCTCCTTCATGATAACAAAGGCAGCGGCTCTTGTTCCTGTAATATGAAAGTCTTATGTTTTACATTAAAAGGCTTTAAAAATTACAAAGTTGTCTGCACAACATACAAGGTTTTCCTTTGTAAAATCCAAGGTTTTACTTTAGAAAACTTGTTCCGATAAAGTACTGATACGTGAAAAATGCACAGAAACTCTCAAAGTCTCAGCTAATCAATAGAAATCTTTTTGGGGGGGGGGGAATTATTACCTGCAAGAATGAAATAAGCAAACACTTTCATCCCTACTAGAAAATCAATTGCAACTATTAATGTGATTCATGGAATACACCTTCTATGCCTGGCTTGCAAGGATGTGGTTGAATCAGCCATTGCAAGCAAGGAGATGCCCCTTACATGAGGTATTTATTTCTCAGACCACTTCCATTTTTCATCACATCACTATCAGCAAGTTGTATAGACTATCCAAGAGAAGTAGATCAGTGTAGTAAACTGTGGAGGTTTACAGCATTATTCAAGGGATTAAATGGATTTTGCCACATCCATTTCTTCCACATGTTTGCTGGTCCCAGTCATCCTTATCTTCAGAATTAGATAACGTATTAGAACCCAAGATAAGTATAGCATGCTGGAAATTTCACACCTTTCAAGACACAAGGGCAGGATGCCATACTTGGGTGACATCAGAATGACACAGACTTTCATTTTTTACATTAAATCATTAGAAAGAATTCATCCATTGCATTATAAAAAGTGTGGCGAGAATATAGTTTAAAACGCAAATATCCACACATACTTTATACACTGCTATATATCAATGGTGTATTCAAAGCAGTTACAAAGCAATACACACAAACACAAACACACACACACACACACACACACACACACACAAAGTACAGTGGTACCTCGGATAACAACTGCCCCGGATAACGAATAATTCAGATAACAACTGCAAATTTCCGGGTATAGGGCTGCCTCTGATAATGAATTTTCCCTATGGGCTGCCTCGGATAATGAATCACAATTCCTAGGTATAGGTCTGCCTTGGAGAACGAATTTTCTCCATGGGCTGCCTTGGAGAACGAATCTTCCTATGGGCTGCCTCGGATAACGAATTTTCCCTATGGACTGCCTCAGATAATGAATTTCCAGAATGCATCAATAAAAAAGTTATCCCAGGTGAAATTGCATCTGTACCTTTAAAGTGCACTTTTTAAAGAGTTTTGAGCAAAAAGCCCAGGTGTCTGTGCCTTTTTCCTAGGCTCCAGAATGGATTAAACAGTTTCCCATTCATTCCTATGGAAAACTGCGTTTTGGATAACGACATGTTTCGGATAACAACTAACCTCGGAGAATGAATTACCGTCGTTATCCGAGGCACCACTGTATATGGTCACAGTAGGGATGTGAACATAGAGCAGTATTTCCCAACCTGTTTTCCCTTGGATAAATGTTTAAAATAAGTTTTTATATGAAAAATCATATAGAGTAGGGAAATTTAATCATACTGGAGCTACTACTCAGGGTGGCAGACGCAACCACACATAACGAGAATAGAGAAACAATTAAAAAAACTTTGGAAAAGAACGATTCTAGGACTGTGATACATATGACCCTATCAGTAAAACGATTTTTAAAACTTGTATTCTGTATCCTCCTGGCTTATGTGAAAGTGAAATGAGGGTTGATACCCATTTTATAAAGCTTGGTCCTGTTGTACAGAATAACTCTAGATAGGTGGATGTAGCCACCCTTTCATATTCTCACAGTGCACTGATTTACAGTGTCTTCTTGGAAAACTGGAAAGGGAGGTAGCCTCAGGCACCCAGAGTTGATTGGAACAATGTTAGTATAGTAAGGTAAATACAGTACAGCCAAGTCCATTAACGGGGGGGGGGGTACTAGAGGATGCCTTGCCCAGGCCCCCTTCACTCATGGGGTTGGTCATGCGAGTGGTCTGGTGCAAGTGCATCTTGGCATGTAACATTTGACAGAATCCACCGACTTCTGAAGGCATCAGGAATGGGATGTGTTTTTATCTTTTAACCATTGTCAGTAGTCCTGATCAGCTATACTGGGTGGTGCTTCTAGTCCTTGGGGATGGGGGGGTTCATTGGTGTGTGTGAAAAGAAACAGTATGTTGCTTTCCTTTATCATAAACTTCATCATGAAGCAACATGACAGTGCTTCTGCATACTTCATGTATTTCAAGACATCATTCATTCATTTTCAAGTAAGCATACTTGACACAGAAAGGGCTTTCTGAAATTCTAAATTAAATTGGGATTTCTCGTTTTCTAAAAATAGCCTTAAATTCACATTAGCTTCTCTGGAGAGCTGTGCCGTTTGAATTTTGGTAATACTTTGAGTAACATAAGTAATCTGCAATTTATTCAGTCATAGTTTATTAATTTCCAGTTCATTAGTGCACAGCTCATAATGTGTCAATGCAAAACTAACTCTCTAGCTTGGTGCCAGGAAATCTGTTCAGTCAGTGGGGTTTTTATAAATATATTGATATGAGTAAAATTTCACAGAAAGAAATTGGATACTGGCAAATAGAAGATCTGCTGAAGCTGCTTGAGCAAGTGCTAGATGATGCTAGGCAAAATCAGCCTTTCCCCTTATACAATGTGATTCTGCCCTTTCTTAATCTCTCTATGTACGTATGAATTTATAATTAGCTATGCCAGGTTTGTGTGAGAGTAGTAGTGCACGCCTGTCTAGGTGATGTGTATGGGTGGAGTGCTAATGTGATTAACAATTGAACGACTGAATGCTGATTGATTAGCATCTTTAGAATGTTATGAGGCTGTATCTAGTCTGTGTGACAGTTGTTTCTAAGAATCAGTTTAAGAGTTAGATCAGAGAATTTGAAAAAGGAAGGAAGCCTGTCTGCGGGTTAGTAAGGAGAAATATAAACTGCTCAAATTTGTTAGACGGAGTCTGTTTTGAGAGCCTAGCAGGTATGTACCAGACAGAGGATCTGTAAAGAAAACACGTCTGGAGTTGTTCTCTGAATTAAGCTTGGCAGTATATGAATAAATAAATAAATAAATAAATAAATGTTTTGATCTTTAAATGCACAAGAACTATATTTACATTCCACTATTATTTAAATTTTTATCATTAACAACCTAGAAGATACGTAGCTTTACTTTCATACCTATTACCTGTGATCCCTCAATGAAATTCTTGTTAGCTTGTTTAGATCACACTGTTTAGATCAAAATGATGTGAGAATATAACCTTTTGTTATGTCTGTGAGAATGGCTGAAATCCATAATACAGCTATGCAGGAGCGAGGCCAATGGCCTAGCATTCGCTTCCTTCCTGGCAGCAATTAAAGAGTCTCCACTGTGATTCTTGTGGGTGTGCATGCCAACTGCCTGGAAGGAAGTGAATGTTTTACCATTTGCCTTATACTTGTGTTAAATAGGAGAGGGTGGATTCCAGCCAGTGTCTCAATGGTAGCTTAGTTACTATACTTCTACTTTTATTGCTCTTAACTGTTTGGCTTACATTGTAGTTCATCTTCTGGTCCTCACTATTCACTGCTTTTGATTTGCATTTTCCATTTTGTTTTAACAAGGAGTGTAAGTGATGGGATCAAATTAAATGAAGGTTGAGAGGAGTTCCTAGTAATGCAGAATCGATATATGAGATAATTGACATTAATCATAGAAAGAGTATATGGCCATATTAAATCAGTACATTTCTGAAGAACTTTAAAACTCTCTGTGTGTATGTATGTTTACATACATGCATACAGCACAGAATCAATACTTGAAGTTCCAAGTACTGTGGTACCTTGTATAAAGGAATTAATTCATTCCAAATTCTGTTAAGCAAATTTTCCTTTGTACAAATTTTGCATAGGAATGCATTGAAAACGGATTAATCCCTAATCGTAACTGTTGTTCTGTTGTATGGATTCACCCCATAGGCGATTCTGTTAAGCGATTTTCCCTTATCTCTGGAAATTCTTTCCTTTAAGCGGATTTACTGTTAAACAAACAGCTTGCTATACGAGGGTCCACTATACACTGTTATCATAGAGAAATTTTCTGAATTGACAATACTATTTGAATTGAATTGGGTTTTAAGACTTTAGTAGAAATGAAAGGCAGAAAAATGGAAGGTGTGACCCATAGAAAACCAAATGTGTTCCATCTCTCCTTTGCCATTTGTAAATTCAGTGTGTATGAATGGTGTCCAAACAACTTGGCTGTAGTTCGCTGTTGTTGTAGTGTTGATCTTGATTTTCCAAGTCATTTCTATGCACCAGGGACAAATCAATAATTTGAATGGACAGAGAATAGCTTTAAATTAATTTAATTTGGGGGGGGGGCAGACCTCCATAATTATAGGACTGGGCCAGCTCTGGACACAGTTTGCTGGGATCATATGGGATCAAGTCCAGCTACTGTCAAGGAGTTACAGTGGAGTTGGATTGCGGATCCACACGTTCCCTTGAACTCTACAGTTCTAAGGTGATGATGATTAAAAAATAAATTCCCCACCACTGGCTTCGAAACCAGATACCTCAACCAGCAGTTTTGTTTGTTAAGAGCTCTAGGGGGATTTGTAGGACTGGGTGATCTAGGATCTCGAGTGAGCAACCATGATCCTTCTGAGGCTCTTGGACCACAGCATCCCTAATTCCACACAATTGGCTATGCAGGCTGGGGCTGGTGAAAACTGAAGAGGACCAGATTTCGAAGGCAACTGTTGCTAAGCTTGTGGGGTCTGAAAGATTCATTTGATACCCACCATTGTTACAGTCTTGTTAGTCAGTTGCTCCATTCCTGTGAGAAAAAGTTCTTTGTTGTGGTTGGTTTGGTTTTACTAACCAGCAGAACTTGAGAGGCAAAATATTCTGCATTTTTATGTTACTGTTCCTTTGGGCACTCCACATTTGCATGTCAGTGAGCAACCACTTGTCTTTTTCTGTCATGTAATATCAGCTGCAGTCTAAGTAGTGTGGCTGATACTACAAGACGCTTGCCTTAATATCTGAGAGTGGGATCAAGCCCTTAGTTGATGGCTCAGGACAGAAATTCACTGCTGATTCATAACGCTGCATCTTACTGTCAACACAGACTACAATTTTATTCTCCACAATGCCAAAGGCTATGTGTGCACTTCTTCCTCTTCCTTCTTTGTTGAACCTATTGCTTTAATATACTATAGTATAAGCTAGTAGATGTAGTTTATGAAAGCCTCATCTCATCACTGGTCACTCATACTTGCTTATAGAAAAAAAATCGGTACTCAAAATTCTTTAGAAGTAATAGTATAGAACTACATCCTTGCTGAGTATATTTATTTGAACATGTAATTTAAGTGATAATGTTGAATATAGATCTGGATATACTGGCCATGATCCTGTTCCTTAGCATAGTAAATCACACTAGTGTGATCCATTGAATCAATAAAGATTTATTGACTCATTTCCTCTGCAGATTCCTTTGATTCATATAGGCCTACTTTGATTGTGACTTTTTATGCTAAATAAGTTAAAAATTACAGAGCAGCTGTGTTATTTTGTTTTGGTGAAGTCTTGCACAATTCACTTCCCTGGGACCCACGAACGAATAGATTCACCATCTCCATAACAAACTCTTTATTGTCAACATTGCTAACAGAATGAACAACTTCAGAAGGTTCTGCAGACCCTCGTAACTCTTCATAATTCACAACATAAGTCCAACCAGGATATCCTGCCCTCACGGGCTCTGAAGGTACATTAGCTTCTGGAACCGCTCGGCGTCCCAAGGGGCTCGAAGATGGGGTCCACAGCCTGTGCACAAAGTACCACAACATGGGTGACGCACCCAATCCGCCATTTGCTCCCACCAGTTGGCGTAACCGCATCCCACAGAAGGGTCCCTCTTCTAGGGAGTCAGGGGGTTGTGGAACTATCCATTCCTCTGTGGTTCCTCCCAAGTCTCCCCCTTTCCCACTTTTTCTCCCCTTTTATCTCACACGTACCCATTTCCCCGGGCCCTGCTAACCCCTCCCCACTAGGTTCTTCAGCCAACCAAAGCCCCTTCACAGCAGCTCCTCATTCTGTCCCCTGACTGACACATGATTTCACCACCTGTGGTCTGCCACTAACACTCCCTTTACGTGACGGTCCCATCACAGTCACATCCATTCCCCTTCTTTGACAGCTGTCAACAAGACCACACAGTACACCACACTGCTGTTGGTCTTCAGGGAGGCTTCCCTCACGAGCTGACACATTAAAACCCTACTTATTTAACTTTATTGTGATTTACTATCCTATGCTGCAGAGTTTTGGCCACTATGTAGACACATATGACTCTCAGGAGTCACTTGAATCCAAGGTGCACCAGCAGATGAACACTTGCACAGTGGAATTCTCTTGCCTTTTTCTTCATTGCATTCAACCTGACAGCCTAGTCTTGGGAGCTACAGGACCCACTGAAAGACGGTGCATGCGAGAATTGGGCACTTTATATTCATATCCATAGGATACATCCAACCACTCACTGGCTGAGCACGGAGACAAGGAAGGTCTGGCAGGGCTGGTTCCAGGATTGGAATGGCAAAGAGGAGGATGGTGCCTCCTGCCATGCAGAGCCTGGTAAGTGGCCAGGCTGGTTTGTGGGGGAGGATACTAGATTGCTGTGGCACCTGTGGTGTCACAGTTCATGTTCATATCCTACACCGTGTCCAATTCTAGTCTATACTATGAAGGTTGAATAGCCAGCAATTGATAGAGCAAATTAAATCTCAAATAGAGTCATCTGAATCAGACAAGAGCAGTTGGTTTTTGATTTAAGCCTCTGCAATTTGGCTATGATAGTCTTTTTTCCGTATATTTATTTGCCTAGATCTTTTCTCAAATTGCTCTAATTTGTTAGAATTGTGCTCTATAAATCATATAAGCCATATATTAACAGACTGCAGTACTTATTCATACAAAATCTAGCTTTAGGTTTTTGATGGTTTTAGAAATGAAATGTCTTTAACTATTCTTTAATAAGTAATCTAGTTTTGGCTGCCCAATTAGTGCTTGGAGAAAACTGGAAGGAAAGTAGTCTCATGATAATTTCAGCTTGACTAATTGAAGTCTTGTCCATTTAGAGATATGGCAAAATTAACATACTTTGTCTTTCTAAAAGACCTAGGAGCCATTTGTAATGTATCTGAAGTTATTTTTGAGATAACAATATACAATTGTAAAAATCCTTGATGTGATTATATCCTCCACATATGACCCTGTTTTGCATGTCCTCTTTCTCTAAATATGCTTGAAAGAATAATCTTTGTTTCTTTCTAACAAGAATATGAAGAGAACATCCCCCCAACCCCCAACATGAAATCCTTAATTTCTTTGTTCCTACTATTGGTGTTTTGCTATCATGCTGAAGTATGCTTTTGGAACTTCAACAGAGGGTATCTATCTCCGGACCAGATCAGATGGAAAACTCTTCAATCTCTCTAGATTGAGAGCAAAGTCTAAGGTACAGGTGAAATGTTTGCAGGAGCTCCTCTTCACTGATGGCGCCGCCGTTACTGCTCACTCTGCCAAAGATCTCCAACAACTCATGGATCATTTTAGTAAAGCTTGCAAAGATTTTGGGCTAGAAATCAGCCTGAAAAAAACACAAATAATGGGCCAGAATGTGTACTCTCCTCCTCGCATTACAATTTCTGCAAAAGAACTGGAAGTTGTCCATGACTTTGTGTATCTTGGCTCAACTATCTCAGATAGACTCTCACTAGAGTCTGAGCTGAATAAATGTATAGGTAAAGCAGCTACTATGTTTTCCAGACTAACAAAGAGAGTATGGCTCAATAAGAAGCTGACAGAACATACCAAGATACAGGTCTATAAAGCTTGTTTACTGAGCACACTTTTGTATTGCAGAGAGTCTTGGACCCTCCATGCCCGACAGGAAAGAAAGCTTAATACCTTCCACATGCACTGTCTTAGGCGAATATTCAACATTACCTGGCACGACAAAGTTCCAAATAGCATAGTCCTGAATCAAGCTGATTCAGCGAAACAGCGACGCCTACGCTGGCTTGGACACGTTGTGAGAATGGATGACGGCCTGATCCCAAAAGATCTATACGGTGAACTAGTGCAGGGAAAGCGCCCCAGAGGGAGACCAGAGCTGCGGTATAAGGATATCTGTAAGAGGGACCTGAAGGCCTTGGGAATGGACCTCAACAGATGGGAAAGCCTAACCTCCGATCGCACTGTCTGGAGGCAAGAGATACAGCATGGTCTACATAAATTTGAAGAGGCATTTGTCCAACAGGCAGAGGAAAAGAGGCAGGCATGGAAAGAACGAAACTCAAGGACCAGGCAAGAAACAGAATACATCTGCCCCCAGTGCGGTAGAGACTGCCATTCCCGAATTGGTCTATTTAGTCACACTAGGTGTTGTTTTTAGGATCTCTACTCCAGGCATGATACCATAGTCTTTCAAGACTGAAGGATGCCAATGATGATGATGATGATGACTATTGGTGTTACACACACACACACACACACACACACACACAGAGAGAGAGAGAGAGAGAGAGAGAGAATAGAGATAGATAGATAGATAGATAGATAGATAGATAGATAGATAGATAGA
>JAHTLZ010000108.1:12567259-12580826 GCA_023846285.1 Phrynocephalus versicolor
AGATAGATAGATAGATAGATAGATAGATAGATAGATAGATAGATAGATAGATAGATAGATAGATAGATAGATAGATAGATAGATACTGTATATAATAAACAGCTCAGTGATTTAGGTATATGGCTATGGAGATAGAGGTTGTGATTTCATTTCCTCTGCCTCACGGAGAACCAGCCTGTTAATGATGGGCAAGCTGCCGAGTCCTGAGATGTCCCCCAGAAGATGGTGAGCTACTGAGTATTCTCTACCTAGGAAACCCAGGAGAGGGTTGCAAAAAGTCAAAATTGACTTGATGGCACACAATTTTTATTTCTGATATTGCATCCCAGATCCAGATCCATTTTGGAAACCTTCAGTAAGACCAGAGCTTCGGATTAATACAAGCATGATCCCCCCACCCCCGCATCATCTCACATGAGACATGCCTGATAAGTCTCTCCATTGCTTTGTATTCTTATTCCTGCAAAATATCCTCCCTCTGCCTCTCTCCACAACAGCCTGCTCTCCATCTTTTTCCCCCCAAAGAGCAAAAGGGCTTTGATTTTCTAGCTGGTGTCATTGTCTGAATGAGAATATACACCCATTCCTATCATGTTTCTTTTACTATGACAAGCAACCAGATGCCAATGATGCCCTCACCCACTTCTGGCTGGGCGGGGGCAACGCTGGCATCTGTGCTTTTTTGTGCTTCCTTCCCCATGATAGAAACTGTAGAATGTTTGTCTTTCGGACAGTGATCTACTCACTGGTTTATTCCTCCATAACAGAGCACAAGTTGCATATCATCTGTGGGGAAAAGGTGCTGGTGCAGACAGCGTTGGGCGAGCATATAAGCATGAACAAGAATGTTAGCATCTCTGTGATTGTGATGTGGGGTGGGTGTGGGTGTGTTTGTGAAAATTAGTATTCAGCCATTGCTTTTTCTTGGTAAGCAAACAGTGAGAAATATACCTGGATACCAACTTGAGGTACATATTCAGAAATAAACCTCTGATCTCAGCAAAGATTTTGCTTCAGCAAGAAATGCTTAAACGGGATTAAAAAATTGCCCTGGAATGTGTAGGTGTTCAGATAAAAGACGAGAGATTCTGGTTATTAACTTACTCATATAATTAAATCCTTAAATATCCATTCTGAACTTGCTGCCCCCCTATTTGGCAAATCTTCTTTTCCTTCTGCCTCTGTTATGTAAAATGGATAATATTTAATGGTTTGATGGATGTTGCATGGCAGATAAAGGTCAGGAGCTTTGGCTTTTATATATGTGTGTGTGCATCTTAAGTGCTCCCTCTTCTGTTGCAGAAGAGATAGTGCTGGTTGTTCTTTTGGGAAAGCACCAGACAGGGAATAGTAGCATCACAGGGTAAGTAAGATTTCAGTTCTTCCCTTCCTCTGCTTCCCTGAAAAACCCTCCCTCCACTTTCTTTTTTTCTTTGATTCCAGAAAGTAGGCCAGCAATTGACTGAGGGTTGGGATTGACCAGGCTGTGCTGTGAAGCTTTGTGTCCTCCATGGCAGTGGGCCAGGTCGAGCGACGACTGTGCCTTACACCACTGGCTCTGACTGCATAAAGGGGTACATTGTGCCTCTTGGAAGTGGCATTGGCTCCGATGCTGGGCTCTGTGTGTGAGAAAAGGAAATGTTTTGTCCATTCATGACTTAGCAATGCTTGGCAAAAATGGTGCCATATCCATGGCAGCAGAAACATCACTCACACACATTCTCTCTCTCTCTCTCTCTCTCTCTCTCTCTCTCTCACACACACACACACACACACACACACACACACACACACACACACACACAGAGAGAGAGAGAGAGAGAGAGAGAGAGAGAGAGAGAGAGAGAGAGAGAGAGAGATTCAATTATACAAAACAGACTATTGGATCTTGGGTAGGGTTTGGCACACCACACTATGTGAGGGCCTGGATAGAATTCAGGAATGAAAAAGATCTATTCAAAGCGAGCATTTTTGTTTTGTTTCCCATGCTTAGAACAAACAAGGACAGTTCAACACTCGGAAGTATGATTATCCTTTGGTAGGCTTCCTTTTAAGCTATTGAGAGGGATGATGTGGATCATCGATAGCACCTCTTTTCCCAATAAAAAGGGCCTAGATCTATGCTTTATACAGATTGAAGAAATACACATTGAGTTACTTGAAGTCCTAATCAAGGATATTCAAATAAAAATCTAATTTAATGTTGCATTGGTTTTGGAAAGGCAAACTTAGTTTTTTAATCACATGTAGGTAAGAATGATGCTCTTCTTCTCTCCCTTCAGCCTCCAACCTTTCAGAGCAGACATGGGCCTGCTGACCTTCAGGGAAGAGGAAGGATTTTAATTGCCAACGGAGTTTGTTCTAATAGCAGAAGGGCACCAATGGAGACAATCCCTGGTTTCTAATCTCTTCTATAAATTAAAGACATTCTGATTTTTCTGTTCAACAAAATGAAAATAAGTGTCATACCAATGGGGTTTGTTAAGTTATGGCAGTTTTGAGTCGCTAGTACGTCCATACACATTTTGAAACAACTGCATGCAACATTTTGCAAATCCATTCCTCTTTTAATTACACTTAGTCAGCTCAACTAAATCAGTAGGTGGAGGGAAAACACCTAAAGAGCTGAAGAAGGGCTTTGCTCAAATACTACTTCATGAGTGTTCAATTGTTGGTCTTACATGTCTGGAAAAAACTGCCATTCTTCGGCGATCTCATAAGATAGATTCAGTAATTCTGGTATAAATGAGAAAAGCATACTCTACCTGTGTATATCCAGCTACACCCAGTGGGAACCCTCTGGGAGGAGCCTTTAAACTGCGGTACTATGCAGTTAAAACTATGTCCACAACCTGGGGTTCAGTCCCAGGTATCTGGCTCAAGGTTCTCTCGGCTTCAAGCACTATGGGACAGAATATAAGTAGCACACTTTGCTTTGCTACCCCCCCCCCCATCCGCAAGGGGAACTCTTGCGTAATACAAAACTCTTATCTTCTGACAATAGCATTTCCCAAAAGGCTTCACTGGTGCAGACAGACATAATTTACTTTTGTTGCTCTCACCCCAGCCTCCCCTCCGTGGTAAACCCATGGAAACCATCACCAGTTCTCTCAGTACCCTTGATGTCTTTAATTTCATTTCTCAAGAAATCATTCAACAATGTCTATTTTCTCTTCCTCTCCCACTTTTCTCAGTTGTAGTATGAAAAATAGGGTTCATTTTCACTTCTTCCTCTAACAAGCAGAAACCCAGCCTTTTGCTTTCTAATCTAAAGGACTAAATGGAACCTTGAATTTTAGGAATCATTATTACAGACATTTGGAACTCTAATATTCAGATTCAGATATATTTGGGATGATCTGAATATGCCATTATTCTGAATATTTCTAAATTCTAATTTGGATCCTTAATAAAATGATCTATGTCAGGATAGGATTTGAAAAGTCAGGGCCTTCCAAATTGACAACTACCACTGCATTTTATAAATATAGACATATTTCACATGTGCTGGATTTTATTTAAACATTTAGACAACTACACTCATTGTGAAGCAGTATAGATTCGATTTCCATTCATCTGAAGAAAGTGTTGCAATATTCTGCTAAAATAGCATGGGACTTCAGGGTAGAGTGCTGAGCGGGGGGGGGGTGTTGCACTGTACTCTAAGGAGTGTATATATAAAGTAAATGGTAAAACTGTGAGAACTGTTTTTGCTAAATTAGTTAGGCCATTCATCTCCACAGTATACCTGACCAAGTCATAGTTTAACTCAATGGGATAAATCTTCTGTGTGTATGTGAAATTGCATTGGTAGACACTACATTTGTCACAATAGATTTTTTTTTCAGATGCAGCCACATCTGTTTTTAGTTTGATGTATTCTAACATTTCTGTCACTTCATCAGTCTGTTTGAGATCTTCATATCAATACCAGTGCATTGCTTCTGTATGACAGCAAATTCTGAATTTCTTGTGAGGCATCCCTGAGGTGTCGTGGCTTTCCTTTCTCTTTATATTATTTATCTGGCTTTTGTTGAAAGGCAAAATTGCATTGCCAAAGCAATATAAGTAATGTTCGGACTTGACTGAGCTGACACTTGCATGACTCAAATCAGACAACATCGGTGTGGGTTTGTGCGTTCAAAGTAGGTTTACAGTGCATATCAAGACTTCAGGAAACAGCTATGAATCAAAAGTTCTATACAACCTGGGAGTATATTCTATTGAACGCCTGAGTTTTTAAAACCTCACATGCTGCTCCTTGTAGTTAAGGCTAGGAGGCACTTTGGAGGACCTGGAGTAACTGTCCATCTGTCCATCGCTAAGCAATATTTTCCTCCTCCCTCTCAATTAAAAAAAAATCTGTTATCTCCAGTATTGGTGAGGTGAAAGTGGTAAAAGTTTCATGTGTTGTAAATTAAGAGTATAAATATTAAAAGCTATCAATGTTTTGTTCTCCTTTTTGTTTTGCTCTGGTTTTGTGTGGTATAGCAATTTAATAAGGCCATAAGGGTACAGAAGTGCTCATATTGTTTTTTGTTTTGTTATGAAGGGTGGGGTGTACTCTTTCAGAATTGTGCCGAACATATGAACCATACATATGTCAATGCCTAAATGGAAAAATAGTCCCCCCCCCCATTAGAAAATGGTAAAACATTTATTTACAGTAGTTATGTGTTTAATTAAATGACATACAGTACACTACTTAAAAGTCATGGCAAATTGAGCTTTTCTAGATAATGGTCGTCTGGAATGTTTATGGGAACAATTTATTGAAAGGTGTGACTTAAAAGATTAAGAAGGAAGCCAAGCCTGCTGAGTGTGTAATTCACGCCAAAGCTACACCTCACAGAGGCAGAAGAAACTCTCTGTATCATACATATACTCCAAATGTTGTAGCTGTCTTGCCCTTCAGAAATCAAACCATGATTTATTAACAATGATTACATCTATTGCAGACATGTCCAAACTTCAGCCCTCCTGATGTTTTGGACCACAACTCCCAAAATTCCAAGCCTGTATTTCCAATGGCAAAGGACTGTGGGAGTTGTGGTCCAAAACATCTGGAGGGCTGAAGTTTGGACATGCCTGCTCTAGAGATGGGCACGAATAAAAAAATGGCATTTCGTTTGTCATTTGTCGTTTGGAGGGTCCGTTTCGGTTCATTTCCGTTTTTTGTGAATTTTTGCAAAAAAATTGTTTTCGTTTTCATTCGTTTGTTACCATTTCATTGCCATTTATTTCAATTTTTGTGATTTTTTAAGTATTTTAAGCAATTCACTCATATTGCAGTAACGGAAACGAAACGCACGACAAAATTTCCGGTGTTTCTGTTCGTTTCGTTTCATTTTATAGACAAAATTCATTTGTCATTTCGTTACATAATGAAACGAAAAAACAAAAACGGAAACAAAAATTGTTTGTTTCATGCCCATCTCTAGCCTGATCTATTGTATCATTCACGTCTATCAAGTGGACTTTACTGAGCAAATGACTCTTGCCAGTCTTTTAAAGCATTTCAACAAATCTGAAGCCATTTTTAAAAAAAAGAAAACAGTTTGAAATTTAGAGTGCAGCTGTTCAAAAATTGCAGAACAGGGAAATAAGGCTTTGAAAAGCAAAGCAAAACTGTGCTGCATATAAACTACCCCATGGCACTGAAAGCACTCCCTGGGCAGTTTGCATTTTTGAATTGTGCAGGTTTCTAATTGCTCCTGCCTCCCACCGAGCTGGGTGATTCCTGCCTCAGAAATTAACTAAGGTTTGTCATTATGTTAGGAAATAAATTGTATTTTGGATTGTTGAGCAAACAGGTATGATCTGCTTCCTGGTGGTCACATGATGTGTAGGACCACGATCTGTGCCCAAGCTGGGTCTTTCTGACCTAGCTGTAGGGCCATTACTTTGGGGGGCCAGGCTGTAGCCATTCCTTAACAGCTGGAAAGGTAACTTAAAGGAAGATTGCACCTACAAAACAGTCCTTTCCTGTGCCGTTGGATGTGTACTTTTCCTGCTGTCTGTTTGCGACCCTGATTTTCACATTGCTGCTAAAAGTCATGCTCCTTTCATTTTTATAGCCGCTGAATTTCATAGAATTGGTTTAGGAGGGTGACCTCGGTGGAAAAGACAACACAGGCAATAATTGTGTAGTTCTAGTGATTTCCTTGATAAAAGGACCAGCACAAGGTGATGTTACTTTTCTTGATTTTAGGCTATAATTGTTTTTACCTGTAGAAACAAGAGAGATTTGTAGGCATGCTTTTCAAATGTGTCCAATGAGTAAGGAATGGGTTTTGGGGAGAAGGCTTTGTTATGCATTCATACAGATACATATGTATGCACACATGCACACATAAGAATACACAAAAGCAGCTATGCACATGCTATACATACATCTATCACCTGTGGAATAATACATATTGACCAAGGTATATCATTCTTTTGTCCCCGAAGACATGAATATCAGTGCACTTATACATAACTACATAAATTTCAGGAATGATAAAGCAGTTACCACCACTTTAAAAATCTCACTATGATTATGTTTTGTGTAGAATAACTGACATTCCTCACTTAAAAAAATTAAGACAGTTTATTTAGATGTCCTCCTCCCCAAACTGTCTTGAGTGAATTGGCATCACTTGTTGTTATACAGCATGTGCACATCAACTTCAACCTTCGGCTTGCCAGTTTATAGTAGAACTGCCATCCAACACGGCAAAAACCAACAGTTCTTCATAGGAACAACATCTCATTGCATTGTGTATTGCTCTACAGTTTTTTGCCTAGGTCAGTGGTTCCCAAATGGTGCAGAATCCTCTCATCCTTCCTACACTGGGGCTGGTTTTGTTTGATGGCCAGGACTGCCCGATGGCAAATTGCAGGACCAGGGCTTGGAATGACAATGGGGCAATTAGCATGTGGAAAAGACTATTTGAGGAGGATGCTGCAGGCAGAGTGAAGAGTAAAAAAAAACAGTGCCCTCAAGGAGGCATATACCTGTGAAAGAAAGAGGGAATGCCCTGGGGGTTGGTGGAATGCCTCTTGGAGAAGGAGTCTTTTGGGACTGGGCCAAAAACCTGTTTAGTTCAGAATTCTGAACCTGTCGGATGCCCTCTTTCCTTATATAGGGACAAGTGCACACATCTCATCAAAGTAGACTAAGCATATTATTTGAGTTCACAGCTGGGAAGGACAGTATTCCCAGAACCGCTGCGTCCAACATCTCTGTGATATCCAAAGTTCCAACAACTTTGACGTCGTATGATGGAGAAAGGAAGTCATGGTTCTTGTTCAACAGAATCTCAAAATATGCCCCCCCCCCCGGCTTTTCCCTGAAATTATGTTGAAGTGATTTCTCTTGCCTTCAATCCCCAAGAAACCTTGTGGGTATTGTAATGGCCAATGTATTTCATGATTATTAAATGTTATTTTGTTTCAGCTGTATAGGATTAGATATAATTTATTCCACGCAAGTCCTGTCAGACATGACCCTGACTTACTTATAACCAACAGTCAAGGGCTTTTAGTTATTATTAACAGCATATTCTACAGCTATTAGCTGTCTTTTAGAATGAAGAATTCAGTAAATTGAAAGAGAATGGGGGCTCTATGTTTCCTTTATTGCTTTTTTTTCACCAAACAGAAATGAACATTTTGTGTCTCAGGCTGCAAATATTCTGACACGGTTGTGATCCTGAATGCTGTATTTTATAGGATGCTCAAGGTAACACCACTCTGCTCTTTTTTCCCCTCCTTATTGTCTGTGGAGGGTGTCCTTCACAGAAAGGCAAGGACCTTTAAAGTGATTTCCCGGCTTTCAATCCTCCTCTATCAGCTGCCTAGTGCCTCAGGCTCATCTAACTGTGATATATGGTAAATATTTTCCCTGCCAGGGAAAGTGCTCAGTGCTGTTTCTGTGCATTGATTGAACGCATTAGGCTAATATTTATCCATTTGAAACCTGGAGATTTAACAGTGCATCCATTAATAGCTAGGCACCGATTATACAAAGTAATTATACATGAGAATATCAAAGAACATTAAGCCTCTGGTGGAGGAACCATCATAAATGGTTTAATGGTGATTAAATCTGGGGAAACTGGAGTTGTTCATGCTTCTTATTAAATTTAAATAAGCACATGGCCCCCTTTGCATTATAAATAGATGGGGTTTCCAAGATCAATCCATCAGTTTCGTGACATACAGAATCCTGGAGGGTGGCCTCCTATTTCTTTGCTCTAGAAGATTTTATTAGTATGTGTCAGGTTAATCACTCTATATGATGTTGTTGTTTTTGTTGTTGTTGTTCCAAAGTAAAGTTTTGATGAAAGTATTGAACAAACATTGCACAACTACTTATTGTCCCTTCAATCAACACTTGCTTCAACACTGAGATAAAAGTAAAACTACTGTACTTAGTATTACAGCTTTTCCATTATCCTCCCAAAATAGTTTTCAAGGTCACGTCTGTGCTAAAGGTTTCCGCCGGGCCGTTCAGGAGTTGCCTTGTAGTTTTACAAAAAGACTCACCAAGGCTACCTCTGCCCGCTCTTTGGTGTATGTTTGTTTTCTCCTATCACACATAGAGATGGAAAGGATAAAGATGTAGGCCTGACTAGAAGTTTGAACCGCTAGTTTCTAAACCAATCTTACTGCTCTCACAGTAAGATTACTGTCATCCTCACAAGTGAAAAGGGAAAAGTCTTAAAATTCTTCTCCTCAATGTTTCTGACTTACGTTAACACTTTCCAGGGTTTCCCAGGCAGAGGGTAATCAGAAGTGGTTTACCATCCCTTTCTTGTGATGGTACCCTGGGACTGTGCCACTTGGCCACACAAGCTGGCTTTCTTCCCAGGAGGCACAGTGCAGGTACCCAAGCCACTGCACTCTCCAGAGAGCTAGAAAGGTACTGACACTCAAACAGCCTTCATCCAGAAGAACAATGCTTCCTGCAAATTGCACAGGTGTCCCCTCCCTTCAGAACTGTTATTTGCATACCGGTAAACTTGCGAAAGTGTGATTGCTGCTCAGGGGCAGTTGAAAAGCTGAAGCATCGGGTGGTCTGTTTGTACCTTTCCTGACACACAATCATTCTGCTACGTTGGCTGTGTGTTTGCTTTGCTTCTCAATGGGAACAAACCCTAATTTTGCACAGATATATTTCCGGAAATTTCTGGGTCATTGATGGGCAAGAAGGCCTCTGCCTGGCTCTTAAAAAATGCCATGAGACTTTCAAACCCTTCTCGAGACATCTTGTAAAGCCGGCCTAAATGGGAATGTGGAGCGTGCCAAGTATTCTTCACATCGCGGAAACAGAATAACTTCACAGTTATTCATTCGTAGCATTCTTTCATTGTCTTGTTTGGGCAAGACACTTGCATTGAAATGCAGAAAGCTGGGCAAGTCACTCACTCTGACAGAATTTTCTTGGCCAGGGACCAATTACCTCATGTTTACTAATGGGAACTACAGGGATTCTGCATTAAAGGCCAAGGGGAAGGGAAGACCATGCTAAGCCGTTTAATTTATTTTCCTCCCTCCCCCCCCCCATCTTCAAGCTTTCCCGTCGCTGCTCAAGCTTAAATTAAAGGTTTATTCAGATAGTAAAGGTTCAAACTCCTGGTCAGAACCACGAGAGACTAAATACCTCCTAAATGTATTGAACTAGTAATTAAAATTAGCGCCTTATTGCACTAATTCCATAGGCAAGGGCAGAGCATGTTAGTAGGATAGACTGAAGACATTACATTAATTAGTAGAACAGAACAAAACAAAACAGAGACCAAAATCCCCTTGCATTAATGTTGGATGGGGAAAATATTTTTAACATGTTATGTAGCCATGTAGAGGAGGGGCTACGTTCAATCCTTAAGTGTGGTTATTCGATCACATTCTGGCTCCCGAACAGGGCTAGTACATTGAGCATTAATGCAAAAGGCATAGGATTGACAGATTAAGTGGCACATTGCTTAGGTTTGTGCTGTTGATTTATCCTTTAAACGCTATAGCCAAAAGTGCATTGGTGTTCCCACAAGGTTTGCTGCGGTTAATTCATGAAGTGCCAGAACACATTTCAATTATATTACGGAGACATGACTGAGCGTGCAACCAAGACATACCAGACCAGACCCTTGTCAGTTAAATGAAGTTGGCTGCAGATTCTGGCCTATGGGTTGTTCTTCTAGATTGGAAATGGTGAATAGGTCATTGTGGTATTGTTGCACTTAGAAGTCCATGGTCACTTGCAATATTGAAGTGCAACAATAAGTGGCCGCAAAGATCATTTGGTGAGTGAACGGTGGAGAATTTGCAATGGGAAATATTTTTAATGCTTCTGATTGCATGCAAACATTTTTCTTAATAAAATGGCTGGATTTTCTGCCTCCCCCACTTGCTGAAAATCAAGATATGTACTCCTCAAAGAGCAGCAACAGAGCACTGGTTTTATGTTCAAAGGCCAGGGAATCCCATGTTCAATCCTTGCCACCTCCTGTTTAAAGTCCTGTGAGTTACTTCAATCATATTTTACTGCTGGTTTGTTTAGAAACAGGGTGGACTTGATTTAAATCACGATTTAAATCACTAGTCAGTAAGGCTCGATTTAAATCATGATTTTAAACATAAAGACTCATTTTGCTGGAGTTGTTTTATTCTTAATATTTACAACCAGATGGTTTCATTTTTAGAATAATAACTTTTCAGATTAGTTTTAAAGTTATATCAAAAAATTACTGATTTGGTGGTTATATACCATTAGATATACATAGATAGATAATTATGAAATTATTGTCAGGTGAACTATCTCCAGTTTAATAGGTTAATCATTCATATTTTCACAACTGTTCTGTTGTATTTTATCGGAAGCAGAGAAATAATCATTACCTTAATAATAACAAATGAAATAGTTTTATTTAATCAAAACAATAACATTACAGGTTTTTCTCCTTAAGGGAGAGAGTGAGAATAATATGATAACCCTCAGGCTGCTGTATGCATAAAGATCTCAAGATGTGGAGTACTATGTTCAAAAGGTTTCACTTTCATTTTACTGCTTGCCTCTCCCTCCTCAAACATTGCTCCTTGTACAGACCTATTCCATTCCAAACAACCTTCTATTCATTGAACATCTTGAAACATAGCACTTAAGAGGTAAGGGGGTTGATTCTGTGTACATAGATTTGCAGAGGAACAATGGGATTAAGGTATTTTTTTCTCAATTCTGATGTTTATTTTATAACATTTTCTGCTATGAAGGAGGCATGTTATCATTGCAGACCCAAATGCACAGTTTTCAAAATAGCAAAACTAAGCATCATTGATAATTGCCCCAAATGACCAGAAAGCTCTGTGAGAGTATATTGTAAATGGATTTAATTATGCCACATAATTAAAAACTAATTTCATGATGAATAATCTTTGGATTTTATGTATCTTAACTAGAACACGATCTTTAGAGAGATTTTTCCTCAAAAAGCATTTAAATTTTTTAAAAGTCTGATTTTTTTATTTTTTATTTTTTTAAAATATTGATTTTTATCCACCCTGTTTAGAAACTCTCAGTAGACTTGCAAATATGAAGCTGCCATGTCTGCATACACTGAGGTCAGCTTTGCATTGTGCTCTTCCACTGTAGCAGCATTGATCACTAGGCTTCCTCCTAGGAAAAGCGTTTATAAGTGTTTTGCATCCTGGCTGCAAAAGTGCAAGTGACTGCAGATTTACTCAGAATTATATCATATGGTTTTCATTAAATGTTGCTCCTTCATGTTTGTTTTTGTTTTTGTTTTTGCATTTCTTTTTCTTTTAAAGTGAGATGTATAATCTGCTTTTCTTCCTGTAGGTTCAAAGTAATATATGTGGTGCTGCTCTCCATTTTTATCATCACAAGAACTATGGGAAGTAGCTTGGGTTGAGAGAGAGACTGAAGATTTTAATAAAGCAACCTACTCAGAAATGTATTTGTTTTGTGCCCTTCATTCATGGGAAATTTGGGTTAAAGATTACAGCAATTCAGTTGTTTCGTAAGTTCTTTTCCTCACTGCCTTGTAAAAGAGAGAAATAAGCTTCACTGGCTCTCTATTTTCCATGTACTATATATTATAAAAATCTTGAATGAACTAATCTTGATGTTTTTCAGCAAATTAGCACTAGTTATAATCACCACCTCTCATTTTAGTGGGGTTCACCTGCCATGTGGATATTCTAATGAACTAGCAGAATGAATTAAAATCTATTTAATCCATTTTCCCTTCCAAGTGCTGCTAGCCAGTCAGATTTATGCCTTCATGGAACTTTCCTAGCTAGCTCCAGTGTCTCAGCAATTGTATTGTAGTGACGGCTGATAAGGATGTATTCCTTCTTGTCTGTTTCTGTTCACCAACCATAGCCTTTTACTTCATGCTGCATTGCTTCAGAGCTGCCACTGGATCTGCTAGTGTGGGGGTGATAAAATACAATTTGTGTGTAAGGGGCTGGACTTGCTGTGAGAACTCTTCCTGAAGTTTCTCTCATAAAATTTGCTAGCTTCTCATCTGCTCCGTTCTGTTGCAGGAATGTTATGTTCTGTCCTCAGCTTGTTAAACTACGCTGTCGTTGCAGTTGTGTTGGAGATTGTTGTCCTATTGCCAGTGATGAAAACAGAATCAGCAGCCTGTTCCTTCACTTCCTGTATATCATCTGTGGAGGGGAACCCATATTGTCCTTCACCTATTGTTGCAAAATATCTTGGCTCAGTCCTAGGTCTTACTCGTGTAGGAGATAGTTCTTTGAATAATAGCTGTTCATTTGTGAACTTGGCATCTCTTTCCTTTTACATAATTAAGTACATAATTAAGTTTTATTTGCATCCATTTAAATCTGAATGGCAGTATGTATTTGTCTGTTTATTTACAATTACATATTATAATCGTAATTCATTCAACAGATTCATGTGCAACATAGTCTTATTGAGCAGCCCTAGAAATCTTGTCTCCAGATTTCACATAGCAGCCATTAATGGGCATCAAAAATGCTGGGGACCACGTATGGTCTGTTCCCTGCAAACCCCCTGAAACTTGGAAAGGTTTGGGTTCAGGGAGCTGAGATATGAAGCTCCAAATGGGGTGTGGGGGTACTTAATTGAATGAGTGTGTTCGACGCGCTTTACCAATATGGAGTTAATTTACCAGCTTCCCCTCTCTATCATTAAAGTGTGCTGAACACACTCCTTCAGTTAACTACCTGTACCCCTTTGGACCTTCATAACTCTGCTCCCTGACACCGAAACCTTTCCAAATTTTGGGGGGGTTACAGGGAAGGGCCTGAGGAAGCTCCCTTGCCACTTCCTCTAGAATGAATTGTTTTGTTTTAGAGGGGGGAGGTGGTATTTTGTTTCATAATGAAACGCTGGCTCGTGTTTCATTTCATTACAAAATGTTTTGTAACCTTACGACACGACGAAACAGTGTGTCATTTTTGTAAGGTGCCCATCCCTAAATTGAAATATTAGTTAGTTTGCTTTGAGTGTCTCTCTCTCTCTCTCTCTCTCACACACACACACACACACACACACACACACACACACACA
>JAHTLZ010000108.1:12585956-12597849 GCA_023846285.1 Phrynocephalus versicolor
CCTTCCTGTGGGCCAGCTGGTTGGCGGAGAAAAAAAATGCCGACCAGCCTCCCCGCGGGGCAGCTAACCAGTGGAAGTTTTTAAAAAACGCTGACCGGCCTCACCATGGGCCAGCTGGTGGGCAGGAGGAAAGAAAAACCGACCGGCCTCCCTGCAGGCTAGCTCGTCGGCGGGAGAGAAAAACTGATGGCCGGCCAGCCGTCACCAACAGTATAAAAACAATATAAAAATGAAAAATGAAAAACAAAACAAAAAATACAAAACATTTTTTAAAAAATCATTTCATAATAAATGAAATGAAACAGGGGGAAAGAAATGAAAAATGAAACGAAATGCCATTTTGGCATTTCATGCCTGTTTCTACTCAATTCCCATGTCCTGCTTCAAGTGCAACATGTTGCCCTATTCCTCCTGCTTGCCTCCTGTTGTCTATTAATGATCTTTTCATGTACTAATAATAACTCAGTAGATGAAATGATGTTACAAAGCAGGAGAAACCAGCATTCTACAAGGCAATTCTAATTATAGAATTAGATTTCAAATTATAACTTTGAAACTGGGCTTTGGATCAGCACCAGATTTGGCCAAGATGCACCAGATAGTCTGAACTTGCTCTGTACGGAATTTGGTGTGGACAAAGGGTTTTCAAGTTATGGTTTTTAAAGGAAACCTTTTTACACACTCATGACATGCAAAAGCGAACAATCTTAAATGCCCCTAGACTAGGTATGGTTATCTTGAAAGACAATTGCACCTGCATTTCTCTTTTTTTAAGTTTGGAAGGATTCCAGATTGGAGAAGTACAGGCATACCCCAAGACCATTCCAAAGTAGATACTGTACATTGTTGTCTGTGGAGAGTCTCAGTTATCTAGGTGAGGTTATCCAGGAGTTGAGCCATGTACTGTACTTTTGTTGTGGGATTGAAATGCTTCAAGAAGCTTCTTCAGTCTGAAAAAGATCGATGGGAGGTTTCACTAAATTTATAGTTCACCTATAATAGGCTCATTAGACGTACAATGGCCTGGGGTCTGTGAAAGTCACACCTATGCCACCTTTCCCAACACCCATTAAGTATGGGTTGTTAGCAGTGGCTTTCTTGGTAGAGGTGTGAAGTGGTTCTGATTTGCCTGGAGGTTGATAAAAGAGCAGCATGATAAGTGCAAGAAAGATTTTGCTTATATCCCCCACCTCTGTTCAGAAAGGGATTTTCTGTACACACAAAAATGGCTTTGCTGACTCCTTTCAAACCATCTAACTTCTCTGTCTAATATGTGTGCATCCTCATATTTGAATGGATGTCCTTTGTCCTTCAAATGAAGGTACACTGCTGATTCTGGTCCTGATCTGTTACCCCTCCTGTGCAGGACCATCCTCTTGTTTAGTGGTAGTTTGGTTTCTCCAATGTAGAATTCTGCACACTCCTCACTGCATTGGACCGCATATACTACATTGCTCCTCTTGCATTTTGGTGTTTGGTCTTTTGGGTGCACAAATTTCTGCCTTATTGTGTTTGTGAGTTTGAAGTGAACGGGTATGCAGATACATTGTTGCAAACTTGTGAGAGGGGAAGGCTATAGAAAAATGAAAAGATGGAAACAGAGTTTCCTTTTCCTTTTTAAAGGAGCTAAACAACAATAATACAGTATGCCCCCCCTATTCGCTGAATCATTAATTGCTGATTCACTTATCCATGGATTGAGGGGGAAACTATTTAAAAAATAATTCAGTAGCTGCAAAGCAGGCTACTGTCACAAACAGTAGCCACAATGCCAGTGACAACGAGGGCAGCTGGGCACAGTGGCAGCAAGAAAGGAAGAAAACAACAGAAAGCATACCGATGCTGAGCCCTTCTCACTGCCGCCTCCTGGTATCTATCTTCTTAGTGTTGTCGGGAAGCTGTTTGCATGGGTTATACTGAAGAGGCTCCAGATACTTGCAGAGAGAGTCTACCCAGAATCACAGTGCAGCTTTCGAGCCAACAGGTCCATATGGTATTTTCCCTCAGGCAGTTGCAGGAGAAATGCGGGGAACAAGGACAGCCACTTTTTGTAGCCTTCATAGATCTTACGAAGGCATTTGATATGGTTCATAGGGATGGCCTCTTTAAAATACTCCTCCGGGTTGGATGCCCACCCAAGCTCCTTAACATCATTAGGTCTTTTCATGAGGACATGAAGGGCAATGTAGTTTTTGATGGCCTAGTGTCAGATCCCTTTGACATCCGAAGCAGAGTGAAGCAGGCTGTGTCCTTGCGCCAACCTTGTTTGGGATCTTCTTTGCTGCCATGCTGAAGTATGCTTTTGTAACTGCAACAGAGGGTATCTATCTCCGGACCAGATCAGATGGAAAATTCTTCAATCTCTCTAGATTGAGAGCAAAGTCTAAGGTTCAGGTGAAATGTTTGTGGGATCTCCTCTTCGCTGATGATGCTGCCATTACTGCTCACTCTGCCGAAGATCTCCAACAACTCATGGATCATTTTAGTAAAGCTTGCAAAGATTTGGGACTAGAAGTCAGCCTGAAAAAAAACACAAATAATGGGCCAGAATGCGGACTCTCCTCCTCGCATTACAATTTCTGCAACAGAACTGGAGGTTGTCCACGACTTTGTGTATCTTGGCTCAACTATCTCAGATACACTCTCACTAGAGTCTGAGCTGAATAAATGCATAGGTAAAGCAGCTCCTGCCAACCTAGCAGCTTGAAAGCATGTCAATGCAAGTAGATAAATAGGTACCGCCGTAAAAAGCGGCAAGGTAAAACAGTGTTTCCTTGCACCCACACCAGCCATGTGGCCATGGACTTGCACAACACTGGCTCTTCGGCTTGAATACAGAGATGAGCACCGCCCCTAGAGTCAGATACGACTAGCATGCATGTGCGGGGGGAAACCTTTACCTTTACCTTTAAAGCAGCTACTATGTTTTCCAGACTAACAAAGAGAGTATGGCTCAATAAGAAGCTGACAGAACATACCAAGATACAGGTCTATAAAGCTTGTGTACCGAGCACACTTTTGTATTGCAGCGAGTCTTGGACCCTCCATGCCCGACAGGAAAGAAAGCTGAATGCCTTCCATGAGCGCTGTCTTAGGCGAATATTCAACATTACCTGGCATGACAAAGTTCCAAATAGCATAGTCCTGAAACAAGCTGGAATCTCTAGCATGTATACTTTATTGAAACAGCGAAGCCTACGCTGGCTTGGACACGTTGTGAGAATAGACGATGGCCGGATCCCAAGCGATCTTCTATACGGAGAACTAGTGCAGGGAAAGTGCCCCAGAGGGAGACCACAGCTGTGGTATAAGGATATCTGTAAGAGGGTCCTGAAGGCCTTAGGAATGGACCTCAACAGATGAGAAACCCTGACCTCCGATCGCACTGTCTGGAGGCAAAAGAAACAGCATAGTCTACATATATTTGAAGAGGCATTTGTCCAACAGGCAGAGGAAAAGAGGCAGGTACGGAAACAATGAAACTCGAGGACTGGGCAAGAAACAGACTACATTTGCCCCCGGTGCGGTAGAGACTGCCATTCCCAAATTGGCCTATTTAGTCACACTAGGTGTTGTTTTTAGGATCTCTACTCCAGGCATGATACCATAGTCTTTCGAGACTGAAGGATACCAATGATGTTAGGTTACAAAAATATTATCCCAAGCAATCTGTGCTGCTGTTTTATTGCACTTCTTAGGGCTGCTGACCTGTTTTGTCACAAAAGCAGGTCTGGGACCCTCAGGGCGGAATAAGATGAATGATGGGCTTGAGAGGAAAAATTGTTGCCAGGGTTAAACGATGCAGAATTGTTCTGTATTTCCAATGAAGTGCATTTTGGTGCAGAGATGTTTCAGCAGCCTCCGAGTAAAGATTGTAACCAATGAAACAGGATTTGGAGAATGGACAGTGACCTATTGGGTGAGTCATCGTCACTTGGTACTTTTCCTTGAGCAACTGCATGGATTTGCCTGATCTGTCTGTCATGTTGGATAAAAGATGCACAAACCAAAATTGTCGTTTGCACGAAAGTCTGTCCTAATGACTAACCATTAGAAATATATATATATACTTTTCAGAATAAAATGAAATAGCCAGTTCTTTTTGAGCTATGTTAGCACACCAGGCTATTGAACCCTGAATGCTTCTGCTTCCCAAAATCTTCTCATTTCCAGTGATGAATTTTATGTTTCCGGATAACTTCAAGCACCAGAGTTAATCATCTGAATGCATACTCCAGATACAGTATAAATGATGAATGGTCCTTCTGCTTAGAAAAAGAATTCATTTGTCATGGCCTAATTGTAAATGCCTGACATGATGCAGTGCTGGGGAGGGGTACAAATCTGTTTCGGGTTATGTCATTGCAGCATAGATTGCTTGGGATAATATGTTGGTAACCCTAACACAGATTTGCAAAATGATCAAATCATTGTTGGTATTTTTTTAAGTCAGCAGTTTAGCTATAACTAAAGCCTAAGGGGGGAAGGTTAGTAAGAGGCACATTGCTAGTCAATCAACTTTCATCTCCTTGAATATCTGAGTTCCTAAGAGTTACCCAAAAGTCTTTCTTCAAAACATGAAATGACGTATGATTATAATGTGCACAGAAAAGCCAGCTACTGCTGACACCCAGTTCTGAGTGGCAGAAATCTGTAGCCACTCCAGTTTGCTATACCCAGCAAACTTACCAAATGATGGATCCTATGACAGTGATGTAACTAGACTTCTTCAGCTTAGGAATCAGACTTCACACCAGTCACCTGTTTGCAAAGAAAAGGGTGTTCCAACTGGCCTCTTGAACTGCACCTAACAGCAGTGATTTCTGTCTGAGAATCTGGAAACACTGATATTTAGGATATGTTAATATTATTATTGGTAAATTTATAGCAATAAAAGGGTAAAAAGGTAAAAGGGATTAATATTCTTTCTTGTTCGTAACACACAAGTGCTGTGTTACTTTTGAATTTAATGGCAAAATCTTGGCCCTCCAATACTGACCGTCTCTGAGTAACAAATAAATATAAAACAATATTAATGATATAAACAAAATATCATATTTCATCTAACTATGCAGAGAAAGAAAAAATAAAGTTATGTTATGCAACAAACCCCACACAAGTCTGCAGTCCACTACAGGGAATGCATGCTATATACTATACAAACATTTCTATTACCCATTGCTTCCCCCAAACCTTCTAAGTTTCAAATCCCAGAAATGAGAGACATTGTGATTTTCAGGTGTACACCTAATATGTGAAGAATGAGTGGGGCAAAACTTTATGTAAACCTACATATTGTATAGATATATAATCTGGAGCTAGGCTTGATGTATTTCCTTGTCACATAGGGTGATATCATACTTGTTGCAAAATTCTGAATTTCTAATAAAATTCCAATTTTGCTGCACAGTAGAAATACAGAGACCCACAGAGGAGAATAGATACAAGTTCCCCAGAGTCCACCACTTCTTCATTGATGAGCACTTAAAACTGCAATAACATATTTAGTGAGAGATTTGTGGGAGAAAGAATAAAAATATCAATTTACAGTGGACCCTTGTATAACAAAGAGCTTGTATAACATAAAATCTGTACAACATAAAAAATTCCGGAGATAGGGGAAATTTGCTTGACATAATTGCCTATGGGGAGAATCTGTACAACATAAAAATGGGATTACTCTATTTTCAATGCATTCCTATGGGAATTTGTATAAAGGAAATTTTGCTTAACAGAATTTCATTTGGAACAAATTAATTCCTTTATACAAGGTACCACTGTACTTACATTTGCTTGAAATTACAGATTTGTGTGTGCTACATTGTTTACTGCACACATACTTAGCAATAGAGATGGGCACGACTCAGAAAAAAAGTTTCGTTTTCGTTTTCGTTTTCGGCTAGGGTCTGAGTCGTTTCGTTTCCGTTTTCGTGGGCTAATTTCAAAATTTTTCGTTTTCGTTTCGTTACGTAACGAAAACAAAAAAAACGAAAACGAAAACGAAAAATTTTTCGTTTCTCCCCATTTAGCTCAATTGAGTGCTTTTCCAGTAACGAAAAACGAAAATTGGCTCGAAATTAGTCGTTTCGTTTCCGTTTTCGGTCCAGGTTGGTGCCGATTTTCGTTTTCGTTTCGTTTCCGTAACGAAAACGAAAACGAAAATACCGCTAAGTCGTGCCCATCTCTACTTAGCAACCAAATGAACAGACCAACAACAAAAATGGTTGCCATCAAATCAGGAAAGAGAGGGATAAACACTCAGCTGAGAGGCAGTACTCTCTTTGAATTATTCCTGGAAGGAATAATTTGTATGGAATAGAGAGACTCTTTCCACAGCTCAAGAGAGTTGTACAAACTACAGACGATTTGTAAAGTTGCAAACAAAAATTCTCAAGAGCAATACCACATGAATTATTTCAAACATCATGGCTGGTTAATGATGGGGTGAAAGGTTTCCACTTGTTTCTGCTTATTTTAATACCATTGTTACTAGCTTCCTTCAATACCATTTGTGTTAGAAAGAGAAAAGATAAGTTAAATAAATAAATAAAATATTACAGACACTTAACAATACAATCAAATTCAGAAAGCTGTTTCTCTATTTATATAACAGCAAGGTTTATGACTCCCATGGGATAAAAGATAACAATGAGAATTTCTCTAAAGACTCTCCTAGAAAAAAATAGCAGGCAAATGATACTCTTCAGCCAAAAAATAAAAATAATTAGTTCTGAAAATGCCTAGCAAGTTGAATCTACACCAAATATATCTGAATCGGAAAAGCACTGTTGTATTCACCACCATGAAAATGGTTTAAAAGTCTTTTACAAGTGACAAGTCCCCGTGAAAGAGTCCACATTTTCAGTACAGAGAAAGACACATGAAATCATTACACAAGCTGGTTCCTGAGAGGCTATTCCAGTAAGTGTTTAAATGAGATGATGCCCTTCACTGATGGGAATAAGGGGACATTTTGATTAATGCAACAGGCAAGCTGTGGAATGCAACAATATGCATTAAAATGGCATGTGTTAATTTAGAATCTCAGAAGCCATTAGGGTTGAGTGCAAGGTGGAGTCATTTTGACTCTCAAAAGGTTATTCATCATCTAGGGAAAACAAAGGGAAAGTTTGCAATGATTTGCAAGGTTTCCAACAGTGCAAAATATATTCAAAATGTGTTTCTTTCTATTAATAGGAACTGAGATCACCCTAACACAAAGCAAATGGTCACTTGAATTAATGGTAATAAAGTACTGTGTGTGCTGGTTGCCAACATGATGCAGTGAGCAAGTGTTAAAGTTATGTTTCTCAGGAAATCATTAAAATATCCATTTTAAGTGCAAGTCCACCTCCACTAATGGAATTAATGATGCCTTCCAATGAACAAAGCAAAGCTGAATTAAAGCACAGTATGTCAGTAGCAATGCTCCCAGATTTTGGAACTCCCTCCCACTGGAGACCAGAACTGCCCCATCTGTGCTGTCTTTCTGGAAGCAGGCAAAGACCTTCCTCTTCAGGCAAGCTTTCCCTGAATGAGGGACTTCCTACTATGTAACTTTATATGGATTACCATACATGATGGCATTGACTGACTTCATAAGAACACCAGTGTTTTCCATGTTACTTTCCACCACTGATAATGTATTTTTTCTTTTCTTTTTGTGTGCTCTTTGTAGCTGTACTGTTACCTTTTAATGTTCTAAGATGCCTCTTCAAACTCCATGTTCTTAACTTGAATATGTCTACTCTTAAATGTTCCGGGCTGTATAGTGCCCCTCATTATTGTAAGCCACCTTGGGTCCTTTTCCAAGGAGAAAGGTGGGGTAAAAATATCCTAAATAAATAAATAAATAAATAAATAAATAAATAAATAAATAAATCATGGGCCAGCAGATATAAGGCAACAGTATTAGGTTCTCTCCCTAGCTTACAGCCCAGTCTTCCTCATGCTTTCCAGATATTTTGGACGACAACTTCCACAGCTCCTGGTGTGATGGGAGTGAAAGTGCCAAGCACTTTTTATTTGGGGAAGGCTGCCAGAAATCCATCAGCCCTTTTCCTCAGCTATTCAAACCTATATGTATCACCCTTGCTTTTATTTATACGCCACACAAGCTATCCAGTGTCCCATACCTGACTGCAACAGACAGATTATGAAAGAGGAATACAGTAAAATCTTGGTTTACGGTTTCTCCGAAGTTGAGTCATGGAAACTGGACTTCTTTTCTTATGAGATCAAAATGTTTCACTGCTCATCCAAGCAGCTTTGTCAGATTGACAAATTAGCAGTGAAACATCTCGATCTCACAAGAAAATAAGTCCGGTTGCCATGACTCAGCTTTTGGATAACCTCCACTGGATGACTAAGGCCGTTACTTCACGAGGTGCCTCGCTTCGAATCGACCTTGCCTTCGATTTGAATTCGGAGGCGGTCACGTGGTGGTCACGTGGTCTCCCTTCGCTCCCACCCCCGTTTCTCTGTACTCACACGGGGCATTTTTGGGACCGAATCGATTACTACCTCATGTGCTCCCTTCGCATTAGAAAGCTGATTTGCAACGTCCGGTTCTACTCTCCTTTTATTTTTTAAAAAAAATTTACTCGGCGTATAGATGCATCAATGCTTGGCTGTCATTCACGACAGAGCGTGGTTACTGTACGATCCTGTGTTTTCTGCTCCTAATTTATATTGTTTTGTCCATTGTTTCCTGGCATCATTGGCAGCCCCCCCGCCGCCGCCGCCGCTACTCGGGGGGAGCCCCACATGGCACAGCCGCCCGCCCTCCACCGCTTGCACGCTGCCTGCCCCGGGTGCCCTGCTCTGGCCGGGCGAGGCGGCAGCGGCTCCTCCTGCTCCCGCCGCCGCCGCCGCCGCCGCCGCTACTCGAGCGAGGAAGTAACAGCGCAAAGCGATGAAACGATATAGCGATGCATCGATATCCCTGTTTGAATGTTTTTTAAAAAAACTTGAAATAAAAGCCAAAAACCGAGACCACACGTGACGTTGGGAGCGAAGCGAGATGCGAAGCGAAAAGATTCCCGGCCCATGGCAGGGGAATCACTCACCCCGGTTGGAGCACAGTAAAGGGGGCGTGGTCGGGGTGACGTCGCAGCCAAAAAGGAGGAGCGTGCGGACTGAAGCGATCGGTTCGCACAGAAATGACGGCTTGCCGCGAAGCGAGCGTTTCGTGAAGTAACGGCCTAAGAGTCTCCACAGACATCTTGGTTTACAAGCATAATTCATTTTGGAAACATGGTTGAAATCCAAAGCACTTTTATATCAAAGCAAATTTCCGTATAAGAAAAAACGGAAACTCAAATGAGTCCAAAAATATTCATATAAACCCCAATACAGCCCAAAAATATTCATATAAAATTATTACAATAAAGCAATAAAGAAAAATACAAAGAAAAATAAAATGAATTAAAAATATAAGGAAAAACAAAACTCTAACCTGCACTCACCTTTGAAAACCTTTATGACTGCTGTGAGAGAGACTAGCAACCATCAAATTGTCATTTTTCCTTCTTTCTCAGAGGGACCATGCTGGCAGATGGCCCCATTGCCTTCCCTTCCTCTCTCTTCTCTCTGCTTTTGAGGCTGCCTGAAATGGAATCTTCCACACATTCACCCACAATCCAGGAGAAAGAGAACCACCATTGGCTCACTTGAGATAATGTGACCTGCTCCATTGCTCGTTGATCAAGGCAGCATTTAGAAGGAATGTTTGCTTGTCTTGCAAAACACTCATAGACTAAGGTACTCGCAAGCCAAGGTTTTACTATACATGCATAAACAGGGCTTTTTCGTTCAAAGTGAACCAATACACTTCACTGTAAAATGGCTCCCCTGGGTCCCAGAGGAACCTAACAGGCACTCATTTTTATAGAGTAAAGAATCGGTTTGTTACTGTTTTGTTTCATATGAAATTTTTTTATAAAAATCATTTCTAACAAAACAAATTGAGTCAAGGGGGAATGAAAGGAAACAAAATGAAACACAGTTTTTCTGTTTCATGCCCATCCCTAGTCGCTAGGGAACAACCCTGCAAGAACCCTATTGTATTTATCCCCTGCTTGTGGACTTCTCAGAAACATCTGGTTGGCCTCTGTAAGAAACAACATCCTGAAGTAGATAAGTTTTTGGCTTAATCCTGCACAACTCATGTTCTTAATTTGTCTGAAGCCTATACAGACATTCAGACTTCATCCTCAGAGTTCCCAACTGTACAGAGGTCTTACTCTTATTTAAATAAGAACTCCCCATTCAAAACAAGAAGCTTTGGGATTGAATAAAAATGGACATTTGGGGTAGGGTTTGAGAGCTCACCTAAGTCCACAGCCTCCTTCCCACCTTATAGCTCTTATAGGGAGAGGGTAAACACCTGCATAGAAACTCTGTAGTGAATTAAGTGGAGGATCTGGAGTGGGAGATCTCCTACTTGTACAGCTTCATATATATTGTCCAGCTACCCCTTATTTACTTTGTTATTTAATTACTCCACATTCTATACCACTGCATATTTGATACTCCCAGAGAATCTAGCAGTACAGCTGTAATAAAGCAATACAAAGAAGAATAGTAAAAACAATGGTGGCAGCAAGGCTCAAATTAGACATTACAGTTAGCATATCAGTAGAAGCAAAGCTTTTTGAGGTGATAAAAGACATTTGATTGTCCTAGTAGGAACTTGCTTTCCTCAGCATTTTACAATTAATTTATGTTCCTTTTATTATGATGGGCCACTGGGCCATACCTGCGGGCTTCATTTGGTGTTGGGGGAGTTGGATGCCTGGAAATAAAGGAAGTAATCCAGAAGTGTCCAATCGTTTAAATATATTTTGAGACAATAGCCTTTCACCTAGCTCTCCTATTTGTTAGCCTGTTAATCAAAAATATTTCAGCAAAAGTGAGCACCCTAGTATGATTTGAGTTGGAATGTTCTGTATGAAGATCCCAGTAAGCAAGTGGCAGTTGCTCTTCTAACTGTTGCTATGAGATTTAAGGTCCTGTAAATTTTGAGTTAGCTTTCTTTGCAAGTTACTATTATATAGCCTTGGCAAGTCACCAATGCAGTATACAATTAATTACACCATTTGTCACTAAAATGTAGATTACTTTGCAAGGAAGCCTGCCACTTCCTTTTGAACAAGTAATATTTAGGGCATTTACATGTTATACACAGGGTGTTTGAAGAGCTTGCAAGACAGTTTATGTGCTATGATTAAACAGTAGGCCCCGTCACCTAGGAAACAAAGACCTGAAGTTATTTGCAAGCGGCCTTCACTGGCAAATAACAAATGTATATTGGGGGATAATAAGAACTTATAATATTTGCAAATAGGATAATAATGTATGTAATGAAATTTGTAATTTAATAACTCGAGCTTGTAAAGGCACCGAGACTTTCAGTACTACATTACCTGCTTTCCCTGGGTAGTGACCATGCCTCATGGGCAATGGCGCAGAGAAGGAAGAATGAATCTTCTCTCTAGCCAGCCACTCATTTATATGGTCTCACACTGCTTGCTCTGTTATTCTCTGCTTTCTTCTTCCTAATGCTTTATTTTACTCATGTGTCCCACTATATTATTCCCTTCATTTTTTGCGCTTGCTGCCAGATGACCTTCTTCCAGCATTTCTAAACTTTCCCAAAGCATTGTAAAGCTATAACATACATTTGGCAGGGAATGGAGGGCCAGTTGACATTTTCACAAAGGTTGTGATTTACAAAGAAAGCAGTAGGTTTGTAAAGACTCAATAACTAATGGTCGGATAATCCTCTCTCCAGTCCAGTCACTGGTTATGTCAAGTCTAGAATTGACTGAGATACCAAGCCAACAGTAGTAGTAGTAGTAGTAGTAGTAGTAGTAGTAGTAGTAGTAGTAGT
>JAHTLZ010000108.1:12603134-12623703 GCA_023846285.1 Phrynocephalus versicolor
CAGATTCGCCCCATAGGTGATTCTGTTAAGCAAATTTCCCCTATCTCTGGAATTTTTTATATTGTACAGATTTTTTGTTATACAAACCCTTTTTTATACAAGGGTTCACTGTATGTATATACATATACATATATACAGTTAACAAAACTAGACAGAATATTTAAAACTAAGAGCAATGTGTGTGAAGAGGCCTCTTACATCCTACACCACTAAAAGGCAGTTTCAAAGGTAAGAACAATCAGTAAACAAATAAAGGAGAACAACAGTTACTCAAAGAGATGATATTAAAAACGGTAAACACAAGTAGTAGTACTAATCCACTCCAGGAAGTAATGAATAACAGTCCACTACATCATAGTTAGCTAGTTACTGAGGGAAGAGAAAGGTCTTTGTAGAAGGTCAGCAAAGATGGGGCTAGTCTGGCCTCATGTAGGAAAGTGTTGCAAAGTCTGGGAACAGGATAGAGAAAGCCCTCACTTGTGGACTCATCACACACTCCTGTGAAAGTAGCTGGACTGAAATAAAGGCCTCTCAAGATTATCTTAGTACCTGAACTGGCTCATAGTGGGAGACAGGTCTTTGAGATAGTTTGCCCTAGACCATTTAGGGCTTTATATGTTAAAACCAACACTTTGAATTATGCTGATAGGCAGCCATCGCAGCTGCGGTAACAAGGTTGCAGCCACAGTAAGCAATATGGATGCTGCATTTTGGACCTTCTGAGGTTTCCTAACACTTTCCAGCAGAACGCCCACAGAGAGTGAGTTACAGTATTCCAGCAAGGAAGTAACTAATGCATGTATCACAGTGGCCAGATCAGATCTCTTGAGAAACAGATGTAGCCAGGACACTAGTTTTCATTGTGCAAATGCACTCCTGGCCACTGCTGAGACCTGGACATCCAAGCTCAAGGATGAGTCCAGGAGCCTTCCCAAGCTGAACCCCTCTTTTTTTTTCCAATGGGAGAGTAATCCCACCCAATACAGGTTGCAGCTCTATTGTTTGGTTTCCCTTTCGATTGATCAGAAGCACCTCTGTCCTGTCAGGATTAAATTTGTTCACCTTCATCCTGTCCATTACTGACACCAAAACACTGATTTACAGCTGAAGAAGCTTCCTTTCATTTAGGCGGCAAGGAGAGTTGGAGCTGGGCGTCTTCTGCATACTGGTAGTAAGACTTCTGAATAGAGATGGGCACGACTTAGCGGTATTCCCGTTTCCGTTTCCGTTAGTCGGTTCCGTTACTCTACGGAAACGGTAACGGGAATTACTGCCCCAGACTTCGAGCTCGAACCGACGAACGAACAATTTTGGTCTGATTTGTCGTGCTCGTTACTTGCGTGACGTCACGCGATCACGCAATGCCAAGCGGCACAGAAAAAAAGTTTTTAAAAGTAAAAAAAACCCGATTCCCGGCCCTAAAAGCAGGCGAAAACTGTCTGAGGGCACCTACCAGGCCAGAAGGGTGGTTTTTTTGGGGGGTGGGGGTTTCCTCGCCCCCCTCTCCTTGGCTACTGCTACTGCTGCGCTGCTGGTACCAGGCGGGGGGGGATCGTCTCGTCTGCCTTTGCCATGCGGTGTGCGGGCGGGGGGATCCAAAATGCCGACCACAATATTTTTTTTAAATCGTGGTCCAAAACCCCACCAAAGCACCACAGAAACATGCGAAAATTAGCTATTTTAAATGCTTGAATTTTTACAGTAGCAGCAGTGGGTTTGTCTTGCAAAAAAACGTCTCCATTGATTTTATTTTATTTCATTTTATTTTATTTTTTTACACCTGCGCATTTGCAAAGATGGGCTCGCCCATGGGAGTGGACCATGCAAAGTCTTGGAGCCATTCCACCAATCGCATGGCCAGGTTTTGCTGACTGAACCAGGCTGGGAGGGCGTCTCCATTTGCCATGCAGTGCGGGGGGATCTAAAATGGCGGCCGCAATATTTTTTTTAAATCGTGGTCCAAAACCCCACCAAAGCACCACAGAAACATGCGAAAATTAGCTATTTTAAATGCTTGAATTTTTACAGTAGCAGCAGTGGGTTTGTCTTGCAAAAAAACGTCTCCGTTGATTTTATTTTATTTCATTTCATTTCATTTTTTTACACCTGTGCATTCGCAATGATGGGCTCGCCCATGAGAGTGCAACATGCAAATTTTCCACCAATCGCAAGGCCACTTGGCCAGGTTGACCACAGAGACTTCTGGGATGTGCCAATCGGGCATAAACAGCCCACTAATCGTAGCCCGAACCTGAACCCTAAGCCTAAGCCTAACCCATACACCAGTACACTGTCCTTCTAAGTGGGTCAGAGAGGCACCCAGAGGTGCACCCCAATACTCACCCTAACCTCACCCGTCACTAGCCTAACCCTAGCTCTTGTGCACTGCTAACCCATCTTAATCCTAAGCCAGATCTACTTGCATTACACTACATACAAGTATGTGAAACGCAGCATGTGCAAAGAGTCTGCCAGTCCGTCACTTGTGGCTCTGGCTGACTCCTGCAGCTGCCTCCAGGAGCCCGCTACCCCCCCCAAACCAGTACTAACGACAACGAAAAAACGAAAAAACGAACCGACTAATTTTTGTGAATTTTCGCAAAAAACGGAAACGAAACGAATCGGACCCTAGCCGAAAACGAAAACGAAAACGAAGGTTTTTTTCTGAGTCGTGCCCATCTCTACCTCTGAACATATTTAGGAGGTCTTTTCACCCACTACATGACAACATAACATTGCAAAGAATGAACAGCAATTAATAGCACTAATATCTTTGTTCCAATAAGGTCAAGTCCCTTACTAAGTGTGCTGCAAAGTGTGTACAAACACTGCTACATGTTTGTTTGGGGGTTTTCTAGCAACTTGATTTTGCAGATTTGATGTATCCTCTCTCTCCCTGAACAGCAAAGAATGTTCCCTTGGGGGTTTAATGTGTTATGTCCCATTTTAATATTAATGATCTTCTCTTTATTGTGTAATTTTTGCCTCTTTGTATCTTCTGTTTTCTTGGTTTTGTGATATTTTAAAAAGAAAAAATATAGTAAAATGCACATTCTTTCAGGGGCTCGGAAGAGAGGGAGTGGAAAAGTGGTGTGTGAAAGAAAGTAATAAACCCATGTACCTCCCACCCATCCTGTTTTGTTGGGTTAGTTACAGTCTGCCCAGTTCTGTTCTATTGCTGTGCAGCTGCTCAAATATGCAATTGATTCTGGTCTGATTGTCGTCCTACAAGAAAGAAAATTATCAAAATCTCAGTTTTGCATGTGGACAAAAAAATGGGGGGAGGAGACTCCCCCTCCATTCCCCCATAATTTATTCCCTGAATATGTATATGTACCTTTTCCACTGGAGTGAATCTATGCAGTCAGTTGTTTTTAAAAATTATATTAAAAATAATCAACCATAATTTTTATAGGGAAACTGACTCTAAAAAAGGTTAATTAAAAACACTTTTTATTGTATAGCATGCATTTCTTTGGGAAGGCAATACTGAATAATTCAAATGAAGTACTGATTTGGATCCTGATGAAAGCTTTGTCTGTTCGCATGTCCCCTTGTTGGATTTCCACTCACGGGACACTCTTGTGGGTTGAAGAAAGGTAATCTTGATCAATTCCTCTTCCTCCCTACATCCCACTTTTGGATGCATTGGAGGAGCTGCAGAAGAGAAATTGTTGGTGCAAAAATCTGTGAAAATTGCCTCATCCTTTTCATCCAGTGGCTGCCTCCACTGTGTGAGATTATCTTCTGCTGAATAGAGAGACAGAGACAGACAGACAGATATTTCCAGAGGTCTACCAGAGATATTAATTAATTACATGTTTTCAATTTAATTCTGAATTATGCTGACCCTTTCCAGAGCTTTCTATGTATAGAATACTCCCCTTCTTCTGTGGGTGCCCTGGGATTGTGCAGTTTGCCCAAAGCCACACAGGTTGGCTCTCCTGCCAGGAGGCACAGTACAGAATCAAACTCCCAACCTTGGGCACCATATCTAATTCACTGAGCATATAGAAATAAAATTAAGCAGTTATAAAAACTGAGCCTGGTAGATGTATTAAATATTTTTGCTATAAAAACATTAACTTAAAAGATACCAGAGAATGAAAAGCAGTAGTCAAGGACCATGGGCAGAGGCATAGCTAGAATATGGAGCACCTGAAGACAAAATCAGTTTTTGTTCCCTCTCCCCCCCCCCACAACTATGTATCACCCATGCAGTATGACCCCTGCACTCTTGCTCTCTCGCTCACTCTCCAGGAGCCAAGGGTGCAAGCCGGGCTCCCCGGCAGGATGGGCGCTGACTTCGCTCTGCCTGCAGCATGGGGCGGGCGGGCGGGCAGATGGAAGAGGAGTACCTTGGCCACCACGCCCAGGGAGGCCCCAGGCACTGAGGGCCAATCTGTTGAGTCCACCCACAGGCAGCAATCACCTCGCCTCTCTCCAACGAAATCAGGCATGGGTCCGGTCCGACAGCACGCACTGCTGCCAGCACCCAAGAAGCCCCGGACCCACAACTGCTTGCCAGCCAAGAGGTCTGCTCCCACCCAGATAGTGCCTCTCCTCCTTTCCCCCTGACTAAGGATCACTAAGCCTTAGCCGGGGGAAAGGAGGACTGCTAGCGGTAGGGCACATGGCTTCCTCCTCCCCCTCCCCCTCCAGGTGCCCCCAGATTGCTGCACCTGGGGCAGACCCTTCGGTCCCCCCAGATACGCCCCTGACCATGTGAAGAAAGTGTGTGTGGGGGGACCAGTGGCAGCAGTTTTCTGGCTTTAAATCATTCCCTGTTTTGTTCTGCAGTTCCAAAAGGCTTCTTAGGATGAAAAGGATCCCTAAGGATCCCCAGAACATGGCAAGGAGGGGAGGGGGAATTGTGGGAGAGTTTTAATGCCTATGGAATGGCCATGGAATGGCTATGACTGATTATATCACTGGGTTTGCACAGCAAAACATGCATCAACAAGGTTCCACTCTATTTTAATTTTTTAAAAAACATTTTTTCTTTAAAATACATCACTTATCTGGATTAAAACTTCTGTTTGAGAGCAGCCCAGTTTAAACCCCCTCCCCATGAAAATATATTTGTTTATCTTATGAAATGGAAGAAGTCCAGGAGACTGAACCCCATGGTACCTTAATGCAGGAATTCCTTATATGCTGTGCCTGTGTTTATGGCCAAATTCAGATCCAAGAAAGCTTACATTAGTCTGCAACAGCTTCATTTGTGCACGGTATTCATGGTGCAGGAGCTAAGACTTCCCTAGTCCTACTCTTCACCCCCTCCCCGTTTTATGTCATTGTGACCTTAGAAGGAACTTGGCAGAAATCAGGAATTTCAAAAGCGATCATTATAATGTATATTGCAATAGACCGGCGTATCAAGTTTTACGCTGCTATCAAAGGTTTGGCAGATTCCGACCGCTCATATTATACGGGTATTAGAACTTGAGCTTTTACTATTCCATGCATAAATGTTAACAGGAAACCGGTCTGTGATATGTAACCAAAAAAAGGCAGTGTTGTAATTAAAAAGCTCAACCTTTATCTACAGTGAATGATACAGGCACTTGCAATTTCTTCTAAAGTGCAAACTCTCCAGCTGTTATTGTTATTAGGGGCATGTTTTCCCCTGATTAACTTTAAAGGATAATTTCTAGTTTTAAGTGATTAGCTTGGTTACCCTATTTAAGTCACTTGGCTGGATTCACGGTAATTTTATCTGAAGCAGAGACAAAAAAAGTGATTTTTTTTATTAAGATGTGAGACTGTAATGCACAGTAATTGGCTAGAAATGCCAATTAATGGCATGGCAGTCATGAATTCTGATGTCAGCCTTTTCCCGCTATATTTGCCGGTGGAAAGGGCATTACATTTTTGAAAAATACAACTTGCACCACTTGTTATGACTAAGCTGTGCAATTACCTGGCTTTCATGGATGACCGGTTGAGCCATCGCTCTGAAAGCAGAACCGTGCAAACAACAATATTTGAAGCAGAAGTTTGCTTCATCTGTAAGGGCATTAAGGGCTACACAGGCACTTTTCACCTTCACATTGTTTGTCTTTTCTAAAAGTTGATCATTTCCTGGTTGTTAACCTTACTAATCTGAACATTTCTGCAGTATCTATTGTCTCTAAGAGGCCGAAAATGTGTGGCAAGAAATGGGACCAATAGTTGTTACTGTTGCCATTGATGACTTTGCACTGGTATTTGTTGTTATGTGCAATCATGTGCAGTTAAACCATCCTCAACTCATGGCAACCCCATGAATGACTGATCTCCAAAAGACCTTGTCCTCAGTAGCCCTGCTCAGCTGTAGCAAATTCAAGGCTTCCTTTAAGGAGTCAATCCATCTCGTATTTGGTCTTCCTCTTTCCTGCGGCCGCCCACCTTCCCCAGCAATGTCTTTTCCAGATAATCCCATCTTCTCCTGTTGTATCCAAAGTAGCGCAGGTTCCGTTCCGTCATTTTTGCCTCCAGAGATGTTTCAGGCTTAATGGAGAGAGCAAGACTGTAAGTAGAGCTGTGATAGGTAATGGTCCATCTCTTGCAGTATGTTGTGTCCCACAGGAGCCAAATGGAAGACTGTGAGTAGTTGCAGCTTGATGAGTGTTGAAGTCCTTTCCAATGCTCTTGTTCTGTGATTCTATGAAGTCTACAAGGACGTCATGCATGCATGTAATCCTGGAGCCAATAGATAACCATGACTAGTATTTGTTGAAAGCCTACTCCTCCATGTGCTTTCCCTATCTCTTTAGAAAACCATATTACTTGGCGCCCATCACCGTACTCTGTAGAAATGAATTTCACCCACTGTATTGTGGTGAGAAATACTTCTATTGATCTGTGCTGGATCTCTTACCATTGAGTTTCATTTGATGGTCTCAAGTTCTCATGTTATCAGAGGAAAAGAATGTTCTTCCTATTCATTTTTCCACACACTATGTGTAATGTTATAAACTTCTAATTACTGTATATTGTTAACTAAAAACTCTAAATTGTGTTTTTAAAAAAAAATTCTTCTAGGGGATTCCTTCCAGCTGACTGATTATTTACTGACCATTTTCTGTTCCTTTTCCTGCAGAATAGCATCCTTTTTTGCCATTTGGTAACCATTTCAAGTGTGTTTGTTTCATACTTGTATTAATAATGCTATCAAGTATTGCATAAAGAATTAATTGTTCAAATAACTGCTTACGCTGATTGCTGTGGATGTAAACTATCTTGGAAATCTGCAGAATGCATAAATGGAAAGAATGATACTTTTCTTAGAATCTTACCAGAAGGTCTTAGATGTCTGTCTTCAATAATGGAATGTCTCAACCTACCCCACCCTAGAAATAAATGCTTTAAATGTGAAGTTGTTTTTAAAATACCCTCCTATATGGAAAATTTTAGCATTTCCCCAGCAATATTCATACTTACACTATGATGGACACCCATAAAATGGATTGAATAAAAGTCAATGTTTCTTAAGTCATTATCAAATGTAATACATCTGTATTGCCACTGCTATTTTCTTTACTACTCAAACCCATCTTTTACCACAAGGTAGTCTAAGGTAAAAACTGTCTGTCTGTCTGTCTGTCTGTCTGTATTTATTTATTTATTTATTTATTTATTTTAATTTATATACCTCACCATCTAGCAACATCGCTACTCTACATTGCTTCCTCTTACCCCTATAATTAATATTCTTCTAGTCTTTCACTCTTAAGCATAAGTGATCCCCCAGCCTTCAACCCCTGTCTCCTCTCTCTTCCTTCTTCCTGCTCATCTTCACACAGATCTGATGTTTGTTTTCTGTCTGAGGAATTTTTACAACAAAGCCCTGAAACAATATACGCCCAATAGCTGCATGCAAATACTGTATACCACACACCCAAGAGTGAATGCATACTTGGTATGAAAGTGATATTTTGTTCAAAATTTATTTCTGTATTAAAATATAATAATTGTCTTTAAGAACAAATGACACGTTTTTGTCTTTTGTTTTGCTTTCCAATCTGAAATGTTTTCTTTTGTTTTGTTTCCTTGGATTTTTCCTGGAATAAGTTTCTTTAGAAGCTCATACAAAAGTGGAACAGGTGATACCTTTAGGCTACTATAGAAATAACAAAACAATGCTAATATTTGGCAAAGCCCTCTTCCCCAGAGCCGTACCAATAGATAATAACATGGCAAAAGATGCATTTGCCAGGAATTATTTCTTAGGTGTAGAGTCTATGGCAAGATGGAAAAAAAGCCAGGCAGTTTACTTGAGGCATGGAGCTTGGATGTTCTTAGGCTGCCTCCGAAGTGAAGGGCATCCTAAAGGTATCACCTGTTCCACTTTTGTATTTGTCTTTTGTGACGGCTACACAGCTCCTCTTTGTTTACAGTCTGATTTCTTAAACAGTTGATAGAGGGCTGTGAGAGCTTTTCTTGCTCCTTGGCAGTCTTTATCAAACCAAGGTTTGGACTTCTTGTGAAATATTAGGGGATGGTCCTTAGGTTCAGTTAAACTGAACTAGGCTGTTATAGATAATAATGGGGTCAATCTGTGTACTGTAGTGCGGGACTTCAGTTTGGAACATATGTCGATCTTTGGCCTCTATTGCTTCTCTGAGCCTGGACTGTATTTGAACAGACCAGCTCACCCTGCGACTTAATACTTGTGAGCCTTCATGTGGAGGCTGATTGGCCATAACTTGGGTTGTAAAGGAGAATTTAGCTTGAACCAATAGGGGGAAATGGTCACTCTCCAGATAAGGTAGTACTTTGAAGTTAGTTATTGATGGAATTAGAGAGGCACAGGCTAGCATATAGTCAATTGTACTAGCTCCTAGGGCAGACATATAAGTGAACTCCGCCGGGTGGTCTTCTGGAAAAGTGCCATTCAAAAAGTGCAAAGCTAGCCTAGAGGCTACTTTAGCCAGATGGAATCCTGCAAGATTGGAGGCTGAATCTTTAAAAGACCTAGGAAAGGGAAGAAATGTGAGGGAATTATCTAAGTCACTGAGAAATTCCTTGTATTTGAGTTCAAGACTGGTATCATCAGGGCCCAGGCGTGCATTGAAATCACCTAGAAGTAGCACCATTGCCTTTGGGTGGGCAACTAATAGATTTGCAATATAAATTTCTAGGGAGCTCCAGACTTCAGTTACCTGTGATTTTTGATGTGAACGGGGGGAAATAGGATTAGGCTGTTTTCCCTGCTTTTCAGGACTATTGCCAAGGCCCTTGAGTCCATGGGGGTGGTTTCTCTATACATCTGACATTTAGGGAATTTGAAATTAAAAGTGCCAACCCCTCTTTCAGCCTTCCTTGACCCTCTCCCCTTTTAGCTTTCACCCAATAGCTATTGTAACCTTGCAGAGTGATTTTGTGGCTTGTCCAAGTCTCTTGAATTACCAGAATATCAAATTTCTGGCGATAGAAGGGGTTGTCCGATGAGTTTGTTATACAGCAAAACCATGTGTGGGTGAAGGAGGGGGAGGGAGGGGTGGGCCAGCCAGCCGTGGGCCACTCAGAATGGCCTGACGGGCCGGATTTGGCCCCTGGGCCGGACTTTGGGCAGGCCTGTTCTAGGGGGTCGGTCTTACAATGTAATAACATAAAAATACTTCACGATAAGCTATTGATACAGATAAATCCGTGCAGATTTGTTGTATTAATATGGAAAAGAACCAATAGAAGAATACTGACTCACTTAGTCCTAGCAAAATGTTCCTTGACTGGAAATAGACTTTTTTTTAAAAAAGCCCTAAAAACCTTACTGTTTAAAGATGCATTCAGCGATGGGTAGTTGCTTATTGTTGTTGTTCCCCTGATTCTTTTGTTGTTTTGTTTGCTTTTGTGCCTCTTGCTGGGCTTTGCCTTGTTTTTGCATTGCTATTGTTATGGTGTTTTTACTTTTTAAATTATGTTTTTATTTTGGTTTTAACTGCTGTGAGGGTTCTCCTTTCTCCCAGGCATCCCGCCTCTCAGGCTTCAGTAAAGACACCTTTGTAAGAATAAACTGGACTTTTAGTTTGTTCTTCCACAACAAAGGAGGCTTGTTTCTTTATAACAGTTCCAACATCTTTAACATCAGTAACAAATGGATTATTCTTTGACTCATACAACAGTGTAAATACAGAGAAATCCAACCCTCCTCCTAGTCTTGGGGAGACTTGGTTCCACCACTTTCCTTCCCCTCCTTCTCGAAGAGGCTCGGTTCCCCCACTTGCACCCCCATCTCCAAAGTGGGTTTGGGCCCAGGACGTCTCTGGCGGCGGGATTTGAAGGGATAGTCTTCTCTCAATGTCAGACCCCTCCCGATGCACATTCTCCCAGTTCTTTCCTCCTCCTCCTTCAGCTTGGCCAGCCATTGTTCCCAAGCTGATTCTTTATGGATCTCCCTTCTTTTCTGGTTATACTCACGGGCCTCTCATCCCCCCCCCCCAATATGAACAGCATTGGCTGTGGGCTCGTCTCATGTAACTTTCAGCCTCTGACTTGGGCATCATCATCTGTTCCCAATCTCCAGTCCATGGGTTCTCCATGCAAACCCAGTCCCAGTCTGGGGGCAAGACATGTGGTGTTCCCTTTTTACATTGTCCAAACCCCACCTCCACTACTGTTGATTGGCTAGGTTTTCCCGCCCTTTTTGTCTCCTTTTCCTCCTTAACCCGGGTCTTAACTTCAACCTCCCCCTTCTCCCTTTCCAGAATCTTCAGGGAATCTTTAAATTGTTTCCATTGCATTTCCCGTTCCATGGCTTCTTGGTCCTGGGCAGCTCTACGCTCCTCCCTTCTCTTCTGCTTCTCCAACCACTCATCCCTCCCTCTCTCTCTTGCCGTGCAGGTGTCACTCTCCCACCTTCAGCCCCTTCAGGGTAGCTTCCCTCACAACTGCTTTCTACCTATTTGTCTGGTCTTTGACAACCGCCCAGAGTTCCTGAGGGAATAGTCAGTGCAGTCTAAAAATGCAAAAGTAAATAAGATGTAAGCAAATGGGGGTGGGGTGGGATACTTTGATTTTATATGAAGATGCCTATTGGAAAATGGTTACCATTTCTGAGGCATGTGAAAGATGACAAGAGGAAATATTTTCAGTTGTGATATAAGGATCAATCACTGGATTTCTGGAATAGTCCTCTCTCTGGGTAGTTTTCCACCAAGAGAACTCCAGGGACGGTGATTCCCTCTTCAGTTTGACTGGTCTAGAAAAATATACAAGGCAAGCTTCTTTTCTGAGAGAAGCTCAGTTCACCAGTGGGCTGTATTTATTAAAATGCACTCAGAAATAGATTTGCCAACTGTTTCTAAGGTATGCAAAGTCGCATGCAAATCAGTATCCCGATGAAGGAATTAACACACTGTATTTTTTCATCTATAAGACTCCCCCATGTATAAGCTGACTCCTCACTTTTCCAACCATAACTACAGTTTTGTAACCACACAGTTTTCTCCTCAGGTTATATCCATGTATAAGACAACCCTCAATCTTTAGTCTGTCAATTTTAGACACAAGTATAGTCTTATATACAGAAAAATATGTAGTTCTTAAAAAATGAAGCAAGCTTTAAAGTAACTAAGTTCTCTGGTAATTGAGTTTCTTTCTTAATATTGTTTTGTTTCTGTCCCCCCTCACTTATTTTTTTTTTCTCTTGGAATCAAAAGCAAAAAATGGCAACTGGTGAAAACCAGGTGCCAATGTTTTTGCGGAAAGCTTGGAGCAAGTACATGTATTCTGAACAGGCAGCTAAACCATTTACTGGCATATTCTATTCTTTGGTATCCTCATGTCTAGTTGGTCCCTAATAATAGCTACATAAATTAGCTTAAACTCTTCAGCTCCTGCAAGCATGATTTTCACTGAAGAGTGTTCCTTTGTATTATGATAAAATGCCTAATGAAACAGAATCTAGCATGTGAAACACATCTCAGTGCTGTGATCTACAGCCCAGAAAGATGCCAAGATGACTGATTAATTTTGCTGCAATCAATTACTAAAAATGCTGTTCATAAGGAATTCATAAAATAGAAATCAAGTAATGGAAAGGCTGCACTTACCCTCCAGTTCATATGCAGACCTCAAGGCTAAAAGCAGAATCCTGACAAATGGTAGGAACATAATGATGGATGCAGGCAGCTAAGATATATTTTAAAATGGATCTGTGCACTTTGGATGTGATTCAGTTTGCTAGTTGGATCTGAAACCAACAAGAACAATTTTGTTTCCTCCATTAAACCCTCTATTTCTGTAAACTGGAAGACTATATCTTTCACCGTTTGTGTAATTTTTTGGTTTAGGATAATGGTGCTTAAAAGAAAAAGAAATCAAAATATGCAATCCATGCATGCCCTCCAGTGTTTGATATATTAGTTTGAATTAATAACAATTTCCTTGGCCTTAGAAGAAAAAGTGGAGCTGAGGTTTGTATAAAATAAAATCGGGAATAAAATCAAAGGAGTGGAACAAGAGTGCAATGCTTTTGAAGTCTTAAATTTCTCTCCTGCACACTTAAGCACTAAAAAGATCATCTTAGGGCCTTTTCGCACGACCCCTAAAACCCGCGGCAAATGGCTCCCAGATCCGGAGCTTAAAATTGTTTCCCCACCAGCTCCGGAGTTTACAAAAAATTAAGTGCGACCATGCCCACCTAAGCGCGTCCCAGCACACTTTTCAAGTACCTGGTCTTTGGAGCTGAAAAATTTCTAATGCAGATGTAAAGTAGTGAGTGCAGGCTCTCCTTGCCTTGTGTTTGTTTGTTTTTTCCGCCGCCGCTTTAACAGACAGGAATCATGATGACGACGGGCTCAGGGCGGCTTCCACCAGCAGACGGAGGTGAGCCTGCATTTTTTCTCCCTTTTTTTCTCCCTCCCCTCACACAGACAGGAGCAAGGAAGTGCAGAGGGAGTGGGAACACAGGAAGAGCGACGAACCCCAAGATCTCTGGTCCGAATTGAAGTGGCCAGCGGATCTTAGGGGTCGTGTAAGAGCACCCTTAATCACTCTGTGCTGTTCTAAGCAGAACAAAATGAGGACCAAAAGGGAAAATGGCAATCAACTCACTGTACATTTATGCAATTAGCACTGCAAAAGCCAACATGCCTAGAATATGTTCTTTGCAGTTCTCTGGGAAGAATTTCCTTGTGTAAAATATGTATAAATAGATTTTCCAGGATTCAGGTATCTTTGTTTTTACATGGAATAAATGGAGGGGGGCGGGACAGGACCCTAGAATACAAACATATTCTGGCTTTACTTCTTATAGGTAAGGGAAAGGGTTCTTATAGTAACTACTGTAAATCTGTAACTGTTTACAAGATCCTGGCTGCTAGTGGTCTAGTTTTGATTCTGCATAGAATTCTCCTGTATTCTTTCTGTGTATTTGGAGAATGTAGCATTATATCTTACTCAGCGATGATCTGACGTCTGAGATTTAAAACATCCATTTACAAATTTATCTGTATCCCCACCTTTTTTTCTTTTTCCTTTTAAAGCAAAAGTATGGCTTCTAAAAGCACTAGGGTGGGACAGAACATGCAAAAGAAGAAAAGCAAAAGGTGATTAAGACAAAATGTTGAGATGTGAAAAAGCATGGAACAATGAATGTCGGTTCAACCCCTTCACCCCACACCTGTATCTTTGAGGACAGAAAAATTCAGAATCAAATACAGTAATAGGTTAGATTCTGGGTATAGCAAGTTTCATTTAAGTCAGGCATATCCAAACGTTGGCCCCCCTGATGTTTTTGACCACAACTCCCAGAATTCTAAGCTTAGATTGCCAATGACAAAGGACTGTGGGAGTTGTGGTCCAAAACATCTAGAGGGCCAAAGTTTGGACATGCCTGATTTAAGTGAAAGTCTAGTTCTGCCTCACAGGTATGATAGAGTTTATGTTTGCTGTCTATAAGACGACCCACAGTATAAGATGACCCCCACTTTTCCAACCCAAAGTTGCAATTTCACAACCATGTAGTTCTCTCCTCAGCTTACTTCCATGTATAATGGAACAAGTGTGACTGATTATATACTGATACCTGTTCCACTACTATCCATTGTCCTTGGTTTTAAGGTCATACCTCTTGACCCTAGTGACCATCTCCCCATACTCTGCACTCTCGCCATTCAAACCGCACCTCCTGAATCTAATACAATGCTCCCACGCTCCCTTTCCACACCATCTCATGCAGTTAAAGTAAAATGGGACCCTGCCACCAAAACTCTTTTTGAAAAGTTCCCCCAGAGCAACCCACCATTAGATGTCTCTACAGTCTCTGTCACTGATAGCCCTTTGGTCTGCATAGAGAGATACGAGCAGTTTGTAGAAACTCTAACAGCCTATATTGGCCAGCCACCTTCTACCTCAGGTTCCCATCAATTAAGGGTCGTTCCCGAGGGACTCAATACAGCCTGTCTCAATCTAAAGAAAGAATTACGCCAAATTTATCATACCTTTGAAAAATCTAATAGTTTTTCTCTACCCAACAGATACTTTATTGTCAAGCATCAACTTGCAGAGACCATCAAATCTAGCCATAAACACCGCTCAGTAGCCTGTTGGGGCAGGTTAAGCAAAGCCATTAAAAGTAGGAACCCAAAGCACTTTTGGGAAGTGATTTCAGGCTTTTTCCATTCTAAAACTTACCCAATCTCTGTAATCTCCTCCTCCACCTGGGAAGACAATTTTCGGTCTCTCTTTTTTGATGACTGCATGTCCGACCTTCCTTCAAATATGGTTAATCCTAATGATTTACCTGATTGGCCCCCAGTCGCCATCTCAGAAATTAAGCAGCTACTAAACAAGCTGAAATCAGGAAACGCCCCTGGTCCTGATCAACTTCCACCTGATCTATTCAAAACATATGCTGACTGGTGGGCACCTATTCTGGCAGATCTTTTTACTTTTGTGGATAGATCTGGGATAATGCCCAAGTCATGGGTCCAATCTATAATTTTATTTTCAAAAAGGGGGATAGAAAAATGCCAGGTAATTATAGACCAATCAGCCTGCTGTCAGTCGTGGGCAAGGTATATACTAACCACCTCCTGATTTGACTCAACTCCTGGATAAAAGATAATAACATACTTGGGCCAGAGCAAGCAGGATTTCGTGAGAATAAATCCACAGTGGATCATTGTATAATATTATCTCATCTTATAGCCAAGCAAACTGCCCATACGAAGAGTCATCTATATGCTGCCTTTTTAGATCTTAAAGCTGCATTTGACTCTGTAGACCGGGAACTTTTATGGGCCAAGTTACAGGCTGCCGGTTTAGACAAAAGACTGCTTTTTTTAATCCAAAGGTTACATACAGAGAACACTTGCTGCATTCGATTATCCAGCGATGGTGAACTTTCCAGCAGCGTTCCCATTAACAGAGGAGTTAAACAGGGCTGTGTTCTTGCCCCCACCCTATTCAATTTGTACATCAATGAACTTGCTCCTCTATTGCTAGGAGTAAACAGCCACTGCCCAAGATTGGGCCTTTTGGCAGTGCCCATTCTTCTGTACGCAGATGACATGGTACTACTTTCCAGCATCAAGATAGGTTTAAGACGATTAGTTTTAGAATGTATTAACTATCTTTCGTGCAACAAACTGTACCTCAATTATAATAAGTCCAAAATAGTTGTTTTCAGTAAGACCTGGAAACTCCATTCTTGGATTTTTCACGGGAGTGTCAATGAATTTAAGTACTTAGGTCTAAATTTTTTCTGCCGTAACACCTGGGCCAGACACAGGCATATCACTATCAGCTCATCCAGACTGACCATCCAAGCTATCTACCAGTTCTTTTATATATGGGGTAATCAACATACCCCCAGTGCTCTGCAGGTCTTCAAAGCCAAGGTCATCTCCCAACTGCTATATGGGGTACCAATTTGGCTGGACGCCATCAATCCACTGGTTGAAAGGCTTCAATCTGCTTTTCTTTATAAAATATTGGCAGTTCCACACTGTGTACCTTACTCAGCCCTCTGTCTGGAGGCTGGACTCAGCAGATTGAACACTCAGGCACAACTAAGACAACTCAAATACTGGCTGAGAATTTGTTTTATCTCACACAAAGACCCTCTGATAGAGGGCATTCTCTCCAACCATTTTTACTCTCCCGGCCTTAAACGGTTTCTCCAAAGAATTACAGCCCTGGGCATTTCACCTGATCAACTGGGGCCACTACCTTTCCTGCAGGCTTATAGGCTGTTAAAGCTTAGATTGCTAGACATTGAAAGGCAAGACCTCTTTGCAGCAGCCTCTAAATCATGTTCTCCTCTCAGGGTGTTTATACACAACCCCTAAACTCCGGGGCAAATGGCTCCCAGCTCCGGAGCTTAAAAATGTTTCCCCACCAGCTCCGGAGTTTACAGGAAATTAAGTGCGACCATGCCCACTTTAGCGCGTCCCAGTGCACCTTTCAAGTACCTGCTCTCTGGAGGTGGAAATTCATTGATGCGGTGTAACTATAGTGAGTGCGGGGCTCTCCTCGCTTCTGTTTGTTGTTGTTTTGGCTCCTGCCCCTTTAAGAGCTACTTAAGAGACTGGAATGTTGCCGCGGCAAGAGCGAGAGGCAGAACGGAGATGAGCCACGTTCTTTCTTCCTTTTTTTCCTCCCTCCCCTCACGCAGACAGGAGCAAGGAAGTGTGGAGGGGTGGGGACACAGGAAGAGCGACAAGCCCCTAAGATCTCTGGTCCGAATTTAAGTGGCCAGCGGATCTTAGGGGGCGTGTAAAAGCGCCCTCAGTCTTTAACTCCCACTACTTGTTGGCAAGCCGGCCAGCTGCCTACATCTTTTAGAGAATCCACAGGAACGACATGCTTTCACTCTAGCTCGATGTAATGTGCTCCCCTCTAATGTCCTATACGGGAGATTCGGCTCTCTACCACTGGAGACTCGGTTATGTCCCTGTAATTCAGGGACCATTGAGTCTCTGGTGCATATGATCCTATATTGTCCTCTATACAAGGACATCCGTGCTTCCCACCTAGAGCCATATCTTGCTAGACTCCCTGGTCACCAGGATGAGGTCATTTTGCATAATCTTTTGTCAGGCTTAATCAAAACCCACACTAGGCAGATTGCCACATTTATCAATTTGTTAATCCAGCGACGCAGGCCACTGTTACTCGACGGGCCTTTTGTTCCACACCTCCAAATATAGTCTGTTCATTCTGGACAGTCTGCAGTCAATTATGGCTGGACAAATATAATGATACATGGAAACACCCTCTTGCTCTCGTCCTGTTACAGTGTTCCTAGATTTCCTCCACCCTTCCCTGTTTTTAAGTGATACTGGTTTGGGTATGTAAACTCTCTCAATTGTGTGTTTTATTCTCTATTGTTCATTGTCTATTTTATTTATTTATTTATTAATGCCAATAAAGGTGTCTGACTGAGTGAGTGACTTCCATGTATAAGACAACCCTCAATTTTTAGACTAACAGTTTTAGACAACAATATAGTCTTATAAATGGAAAAATACTGTATTTATTTTATTTATTTTAGAGTATTTTACCCCACCTTTCTCCTTGGAGACCTGGTAGGAGGCAGCCTGGAATTTTTCAAACACAAGTCTGAGAAATTTTAGAAGCCAAGAGCTTGCTTTTTAAGACAAAATGTATTCAGAAGTGAGTCACTATGTTGCGGATCCAGGCAAGAGACCCTGACTCGTTCTTTCAGCTATAATAAATCACTCCATATTTGATCTTCACACATTATTGAAATGGATCAGTGAAAGGACACTGCTTTGTTTGGTTACACTGGAGTGGATTTGGTGCAACTTAAGGTGCAGATACCTGTATCAGATGACCTGCCAGCCAGCTGATGTATACCTTACCACTTTTTCTGGGTAACAATCTGATCTACCTCCTGCTAGAGGGAACCTCATGATCCCTCTCATTGGGACGGCTATGCTGGTCCTTTCAAGTTGGGCATGCCTTTGTCAGACTGTCAAAACACACCTCACACACTTCCATGGATTTTAGGCTGGGATAGGGCTACCTGCCTATCTTCTTCACCAAGGATCTGATTCTATGATTTAAAAAGCTCCCTGCCGCAACCAATTGACACAGCATAAACTTAGACACATATAACATTCTGGCAGAACAATTCAAAATCATTGCATGGTGTTCATCTCCCTACACCAGGGCTGCCCAAACTTTTTGTAAGGAGGGCCAGATTTGGTGGCTGAGAATGTGTCAGGGGCCGGTTGCTCACCGACCCTGCCACCCCAATGCAAGCCCCACCTACTGACCCATAAGCCACACCCACTGATCCCTTGCAACCCCACCCACAGGAAGGAAGGCAGGGACCAAGGGAGGGAGGGAGAGAGGTGGAAACCAAGAGAGGAAGGAAAGAAAGTGGGGAACAAGGGAGGGAGGGAGGTTGGGACCAAGGGAGGGAGGAAGGAAGGAAGGAAGGTGGGGACCAAGGGAGGTAGGTAGGTAGGTAGGTAGGAAGGTGGGGATCAAAGGAAGGACAGGGAGCCGTGGCCACAGGTTGTCCTCGGAAGAGGCAATCTGTGCAACCTTGCACCCCCCAAGCTCCCCAGCGGTGGCGACGGCTCACCTGCCAGCCCACCCCAAATCTCCTTGGCAGTGGCAGAGGCCCGCTGGCCTGCCCACACCCACACATTCCCCTGCAGTGCTGGTGAAGGCAGACTGCCCAGCCACCCAAGCTTCCCAGCGGTGCCGGAGTCGTGGCCTGCCTGATCACTGCCCCTCGCATGCGCCCAACCTCACAACGTTCCTGGCTATGCCAGTGGCCCGCCTGTGTGCCGCCCTGCGCGCGCACGCCAAGCTTCACAAGTTTCCAGCGAACAGGCAGGGGACTACTGTACAACTATTTACACAAACTCTGTAACTAAAAGGGTAGCTGAATGGATTAAGTCTCCATGGAAACTGGGGGGAGGGAAGCCAGGAGCCCTTAATAGACCCCTTTGGCAATCCAGATTGAAAACTTCTCCCTTCCAGTCCCTTAAGCTACATTCCCCCAGCCCCTTACTGGCTAAAGGTCTTCCCCTAGCCAGTTTACCTACTTGCTTCACTAACCTTGGCCAACATAGCTAATCTAATGATTTAGGAACATACAGGGTCCATATTAATGGTTGCTATCATATGGCCATACTTCATCAGACTGCAAGCTAGGCCCGGGAAGCCCATTGGAGGCCCGTTCAGGGCAGCGCCAGGCCTGGGGTAAGTGTAGGAGGCCTCAAACGGGTCCATGCAGCTTGCCCCAGAAGCCCTTTGTTTCATATACTGCGGTCCCTCAATATACCGGGACCGCAGTGTATGTAACGTGAAATGGCAGGGAGACGGCTGTAACACTTACCTAGTGCTACTAGGGAAGTGTTACCAGCTCAATTTTATGTCATTACCTCTCTCTTCTGTAGTCTATTTTATAGAGAAAATGACAAAATATGAGTAACTACTACCTTATACCATAAGAGTGAGCATGCCACTCTCTATGAGGCTAATAGATACCTTTTGTAAAATTCAGCTTTTATAATCTGAATCTGAACAGGAAAAAAAGCAATGCAGTCATTTGAGAGCAGATCGTTACAAACTGAAACACTATTGTATGTGAGTTCGGTGTGGGTGGGTAAGAAGACTCTCCTTTTGTTAAACAGAAATCCCACACAAAATTTCACATGGCATATTCATGGAACGGTCTAATTGTTCTAATATATAAATGCAAATCAGGGCATTCAGATAATGTCCTGTAGGTGTTAGCACAAAGCTTTTAAATACTTAACACTGTAGTTTCAAGTATTTTATTTAACAATTGCACTGAACATTTCTGCATGTAAAATTAAATATGATACCAGTTCTGTAGTCACATGTGAGGGCAAGTTTTCTAATTAAAACATTTGTTTTCACATCAGGAAATTCTTGAGATTGAAAGTCTCTTAAGTGAGCTGAAACTGGTCACGGAGAGGGCATAATTTATCACATGGCATGATATGCCATTTTATCGTTTCGTGCCCATCTCTATTCATGATCTCCATGACAACCATGAGTCTATCTCAAATTGTGTCTGCCCCTACTCATTATGCAGGCCACACCTTAGACCTTGGGGTAAAGGAACTTTCTGTAGTGCCATTGTCTTGGACAGAACACATGAAAGGGCATTCTCTGTAGCTGCTTCCAGACTTAGGAACTCCCTCCCGCTGGAGGCCAGGACTGCCCCATATCTACTGTTTTTCCAGAAGCTTTCCCTGAATGAGGGACTTCCATGCATGATTGCATTGACTGATTTCATAAGAACACTAGTGTTTTCCATGTTACCGTACATTCCACCCCTTGTAATGTATTTTTCTTTTTTCTTTTTTCTGCATGCTTTTTATAGCTCTAATATTACCTTTTAATGTTCTAAGATGCCTTTTCTAATTCACTGTTCTTTACTTGAATATGTCTTAAATGTTCCGGGCTGTATATTGTCGCTCATTATTGTAAGCCACCTTGGGTCCGTTTCCAAGGAGAAAGGTGGGGTAAAAATATTCAAAATTAATTAATTAATTAATTAATTAATTAATTAATTAATAAATAATAATAATAATAATAATAATAATAATAATAATAATAATAATAA
>JAHTLZ010000108.1:12624195-12634466 GCA_023846285.1 Phrynocephalus versicolor
AATAAATAAATAAATAAATAAATAAATAAATAAATAAATAAATAAATAAAGTCAGAGACATATCCCTAGTTAAATGTGGTTAAAAGGTGGTAGTGGGGGAACCCAAGAAGGCTTACTTGCTAAGGGAAGCTGGAAGACTGAAAAGCATTAAGGAAACACCTCACCGAAAATTAATATCTGTTTGTTAAAGTTATAAATACCTGTTGGAGCGTATCTTCCAAAGATCAACTGAGGCCCGGCTCACTAGAAGGTCGCAGGCACTCTCTTTTTTTTTTTTTTTTTTTAATTTTTATTTTAAAAAACATATACAAATTACATGAAAAAGACAAACAACAACAGTGCACCCCTTCACCAACAGGATCACTTTTGATATTTACATTCATAATCCTCCCCTCCAGAACAAAATCGATTGTTGCGCGGAAACCTTACCCTTATCCCGTACAAGCACATATTCAATAAATCTACCCCATATATCATAGAAAATATCTTTTTTTAACTCTCCTTTTTTAATCTTGAGAGAACAAGTCAATTTATCATTTAAAGCAATATTCCATACTTCATTATACCATTCTTCTAAACATAGTTCATATTTAGATTTCCAATTTCTAGCAATTATTAATCTAGCTGCTGTCAACAAATTCGTAATCAACTCTTTAGTTTTAACACCATAATTTTGATCCACAAATATTGATAACAAAGCAATATCAGATTTGGGCTCTATAGTCATTTCTAATATTTCACTTAGTTCTTTAAAAATACTTTTCCAAAATTTCTGTGTCTTTTTACATTCCCACCACAGATGATAAAAGGTACCAATCTCATTATCACATTTCCAACAAAGCTTGGAAGAATTTGCATTCATTTTATTCAATTTCACTGGTGTCAGATACCATCTTAAACTTATTTTAAAGAAATTTTCCTTTATTCTAACAGACATAGATCTAAGTATTCTCATTCTCCATATTTTAGCCCAGTCTTCTTCTCTTATTTCTTTTTTAAAATCTTGTTCCCACAATAATTTCACTCCAGATTTTCCCGTATTTTCATCTAAATCCGAAATAATTTTATATAGTTTACTAACAATACCTTTTACTACTGTTTCCTTCTGAGTATCCTCATACAACAATAAAAGTTCTTCATATTTTGTGTATTCTCTGCATTTATTATTTTTCTTTATCCAAGTATCAGTCCATTTCTTTAATTGTATAAAATTAAACCAAGATATATCCCTACCTTGGAGAATTTCCTTCATTTGTACTTTCCCTCTCATTTTACCTATCCAGTCTTTCAATCTAATCGCTTGTTTATCCCTAAATACTTTTTTGAAAACTTTCAAATTTATAGGGAAATTCTCCATTTCAGTTACGGATCTCAATGGTGAGTCTGAGGGACATATTTTTTTCTTATGTAGATACCATGCATTCAACATAGATCTAAGAAAGGGGTTATCAATCTCATTTAACTTTATTTTCTTAATAGTGCCAAATAAATATTTTTCAATATCCTCCTTTATTTCTGATGATTCCATTTTCCACCATATTAGTCTTTCTGGACTAAACACAATATCCCCAATAAACCTTATTTGATTTGCTAAATAATAATTTTTAACATTTGGTAAACCTATACCACCTTTATTTTGGGCCATATACCAATATTTTTTGTTTATTCTAGCCTTTTTACCACTATTACAATAGTTATTAATTAAATCTTGCCAAAATTTAAAGTCATCCTTACTTAACTGTATCGGAAGCATCATAAAGAGAAAATTTAACTTTGGTAAAATTTTCATTTTCATCAATGCAATCTTCCCAAACCAAGAAAGTTTTAAACTTGAATATTCTAACATTTTATTCTTAATTTCTTTCTTTAGTTTACTATAATTAAATTCCTTTAGTTTCTGTGTATCCTTTACTAATTCTATACCTAAATACTTAATTGAGTTACTTATCTTACATCCGTAATTATGGGTAAACACTTCTTGTTCTTCCTTGTTGTGATTAAACAGCATCACCTGAGATTTCTGCCAGTTAACCCTCAATCCAGATACTGACCCAAATTTCTCCAGATGATATTTAACTCTATCCATACTCTCTAGTGGATTTTTAATTGTCAATAAGGAATCATCTGCAAATAAATTAATCTTTACTTTATTATCAATACCTAATCCGCTAATTAACTCATCATTCCTTATTTTGTCCGCAAACATTTCAATCATTAAACAAAATAGAACTGGGGAGAGGGGGCAACCTTGTCTAGTACCTCGGCCTAGAGATATCCGATCTGAAATCCCGTCATTAATTATTATCTCAGATGTATTTTCAGAATATAATTGATCTATCACCCCTCTAAATTTCATTCCAAATCCCCAATTTTCAATCAATATTTTTAGTGTTGGCCATTCCACACAATCAAAAGCCTTAAATATATCCAATGATAAAATACCAGCCTTCTGTTTATTCATTTCTGTATCATATATAATATTCAACACTCTTCTAGTTAAATTAGACATTTGTCTTCCCTTTAAAAACCCATTTTGATCCTCCTTGATATATTTTGTAATAAACTCATTCATTCTATTTGCTAATATTGCAGTAAAAATCTTAGCGTCTTGATTTATTAATGAGATAGGTCTATATGAACTAGGGTCCATCATATCCTTATTAGGTTTTGGAATAAGAATTGTTAATGAATGTTTCCAAGATAATGGTATTTTATCTCCTTGTAAGATTCTATTGAAAAGTATTTTTAATCTTGGAACTAAAACTGATTTAAACAATTTATAAAAATCTGAATCTAGTCCATCACAACCCGGGGTTTTACCATTTTTTAACTTATCAATAATTGCTCCAATCTCTTCCTCTTGAATTGGTTTTTCTAATTCCCTCATGTCTGTCTCTAAAATCTTATCTTTAACAATTTCTTTAACATAGTCTTCTATGTCTGCTTTCGGGACATTGCCTCCCTTATATAAATCTTCATAAAATTCTTGAAATATTTGCAATTTTTCTTTCATCAGGCTACACTTCTTTCCTGATTTATCTCTAATCACGCCTATTGCATTTTTTGTTCTTCTAGCTTGACATAACCGTGCCAAAAATCTAGAGTTTTTATTACTAAATTCAAAATAATTTCTCTTCATATACATTAAATCTCTCTGAACTTTGTCTAATTCTATGCTATCTAATTCTTTTCTTTTAGCTTGAAGTTCTAGAAATGTTCTATTATCTCTATTTAAAAGATACTTATGCTCCAGGTTTTTAATTACATCTTCTAATTTCTTAATATTCTCCTCTTTCAATCTTTTAAATTTACACGTTTCCTTTATAATTAGTCCCCTCATAACTGACTTCATAGTGTCCCATATCAATCCCATTCCACTCCCAGCTGCTTCATTTATAGACCATATTTCTAACCATTCATTTTTTACCCTTTCAATTGCATCTACATTTTGAAAAATACTAGAATTCATTCTCCATCTTCTTGCCTCTTTATAATCTTTTTTAACCTTCAATTCCATTTCCATTAGAGCATGATCCGTTACTTTTATAGTATTAATTTCTGTTTCAATTATTTTGGAAAGCAAATTATGGGATACAAATATAAAGTCTATTCTAGAATAACTTTTATGGACCGAAGAATAATATGTATATCTTCTCTCATCACCCTTTAATTCTCTCCAAATATCCTTTAGACCTGCAGTTTTCATTACTTTATTCAAAATAGTAGTTCTGTTAATCATATCATCCCTTTTAATATCAGATTTATCCTTTACTTTGTCCAGTACCATATTAAAGTCTCCTGCCATAATGACATACCCTTTTTTCACCTTTTCCAATTCTTCTAGAACAGATTCATAAAAAACTCCTTGCTGTACATTGGGTGCATAAACATTTACTAGAGTATAGTCTTCTTCTCCCAATAAACCCTGAATTATTAAATATCTACCATTCTGATCCTTTATTACTTCTTGTACTACAAATTCGCAATGTTTAGAAATTAAAATGGCAACTCCTTTGGATTTTGAAGTCCCATATCCTTTCTCGTAAATGTTGATATTCTGTAGTTTGAGTTCATTGGTCCCATCTCTTGATTGATGAGTCTCTTGTAAGAAAATGATGTCCACTTTACTCTTCTTCAATAGAGCTTCTATTCTTCTTCTCTTTATAACAGATCCTAGGCCTTTCACATTTAAAGTAGCTACTTTTATGTTGGTCCCCATGCCCCCTTTAAATCACATGTTTGTCTTGATCCTGTTGTGTTACATGTAACAAAAAAACTTAATAAAAAACCCAATAAAATAACAATAACATAAAGTAATCTAAACCTATCCCCAACCATATCCAACCGCCCTACAATTATCAATCTTACCTCCCCCTCCTTTATCCACACTGCATTGTACTCCAGTGCGACTCTAAGGGGAAGGGGGGCGCCATTCCCAGCAACTTGAGTCACGGCCAGATCTCCCACATCCGCACAATCTAAAGTTAATTACCCTCTTGTTTTCCCCCTTAAACATTTATCAATTCTACTAGATTCTGCAATTCTCCCACTACCCATTTCCCCTATTGTCAAAGAGAGAGAAAAAAAGAAAAAAAAGGAAAGGAAAAAGAAGGGAGGGAACAGGAAGATTGGGAGGGGAGGAAGGGAGAAGGGAGAAAGGAAAAGAAGGAAGGAAAAAGGACAATGACTAAAATTCCAAAAAGAAAAAAAGGGAAAATAAACATATAAAAATAAAATTAAAAAATAAAAAAAATGGAAAAATGAAAAATAGAAAAATGAGAAGGGAAGGGAAGGGAAAAAAAACCCAAGGTCCAAAAACCAGAAAAAAAAATCAAGGAAACACTAGGTAAAAATTAATAATAAAGCCTACTTTCTTCCCAAATGAGAAAAAAAATTATGGAAATCAAAAAATGGGGAAAAAAAATAAAAATAGGGAAAAAATGGAGAAATTAGAAAAAAAAGACACAAAAAGACAAAAGGAGAAATATGAAAAAAATTAAAACAGGAATCCACTTTCTTCCCATGTGGTTTCTTCACTCAACCACTCGACGTTGTTGCTCCTGGATCTTCCTCTGAGAGGCCCCATGCAGCTAGTAAGTGTTCTCCTTCTTCTGGGGAATAAATTTTATGAAGGATCCCATCCTTCCAAATCTTGATAAATACTGGAAAGCCCCAGCTATACTTCAAATTGTTTTTTATAAGAACTGCAGTCACAGGTCGCATTTTTTTCCTCCACTGAGATGTTGCATAGGAAAAATCTTGATACACTCGGACAGAAGTGCCATTGTAAGAGAGAAGTTCTGGCTTGGATCTTACCACCCTCATAAATTCTTCTTTTTTTGCATAGTTAAGAAATTTCAGTATTATAGGCCTATGCTGAATTTGAGGGCTGCCCAGAAAATGAATTCTCTCAACATCTTCCTCTCTTACAAACTGTGACTTCATAATTGTATTTATCCAGGAAATCACTTCTTCTTTAAGATTGTCTCTTTTCTTTAATGCAAAGTTCATAATCTTGATATTGGAGCGCCTGGAGCTATCTTCAAGGTAGATTACTTTCTTGTTTATTTCCTCCAAACCTTTCTGTTGTTTTTGTATCACATCCTCATTTTGCTTAGCCAGCTTTTCAACCTGAGTCACTCTCTGATCAAAATTCTTAAAATCTGCTTGTATCTTTTCTACTTTAGTATTGAGAGCTTGAAATTCTTTTTTAAAAAATTTACAGTCCTCACTGATCTGTTTGATCTCCTTAGGTAACCCCCCCAGCGCTTCCAAGCCTTCCGTGAGAACGGAGAGTTGTTGTTCTATTCTTTTTTCCATAATATAGCTTGGATCCTCGCCCTGAAGGGCAGATGAGGCTTCAACACACCGTAATCTTTCAAGGCTACGATCTGATGGTACTGGACGGGTCCACTTAGCTTCCTGCGGAGGTTTAGATTTTTTCCTTCTCATTAAGCAGATTTTTTAAAATATAGACCCAGGTTATAAGACAGGAAAATCATCTTATTAACTCACGGTAGGTTAAAATTGAAAGCGCTTGAGGAGTCAAAAACGAAAGTACTTTGTACCGGCGAGTTATCAAATAATTAACATTCCAGACTGCTCCAGTCTGCAATTAATCACTTTAAAACTACATAGGAAGGTTACTCACAAGTTTTTTGAAGGGAGAACAAGACTTTTAAAGCTGTTTACATTTCGATCGTACGGAGCTCAACTTTTTTCAGCCGCTCATCAAGCAGCCGGAAGTGACGCCTCCAGGTCGCAGGCACTCTCACTCCGAGTGGCCACACCCAGGGAGGCACGGAAATTGATCACCTGTAATTGCGCCTTCTCTGTGGTTGGCCCCTCGCTTTGGAACCATCTGCCGAGTGAGTTGTGTTCACTCAGCAGATCCCTGCCCGCCTTCAAAAAAAAGTGTTAAAAACCTTGCTTTTTAGGGAGGCATTTGGCAACCTTGTTTAATTTTTTTCCTTTTCCCCGCCATCTCTGCCGATGACTAATTGACTTCTTAGTTGATTTGTTCCCCATCATATATTATATATACATTTTTTCTTTTATTCTTATATTTTTTCTACCTCTTTTATTACTATTTTTTATCCTTTTGATTGATGTACTGTTCTTTGTTGGGCTTGTCTTGCCCTCTTTGTTCACCGCCCGGAGTTCTTTCAGGAAGACGGGCAGTATAAAAATGAATGAATGAATGAATGAATGAATGAATGAATGAATAAAGCAAATGGTACAGCTTATATGGTAGATATGCATGAAAGCGAAAAAGTCCAATTGGTAAGCAAGTCCAATTGGTAAAAAGTCCAATTTTATCAGCAAGCATTTTACCTGTGAATTAGAATGTTATGGATGGGAAATTTTTCATTGAACTCAACGGTCTTGATGGGCAGGAGCCTCCCCTCTCAAGACCACTGAGGGAAGAAACAGATATGATTTGAAGCACCAGTACATTTATGACGTCTGCAGGGTGGTTTGGAGAAATAATATGTACAAAACAATTTGTGCCTTTTAAAATGTGAGAAGTTGAAAATGTGAAAGAAATGCTCTGACCAAACATGATTTTATTCATATGAAAGAAGAGGAAACAGAATGCAGAATCCAGATTTTTGCCTCACCTAGAATGGGCCCAATATGAATGGGACTTACTACATCATTAAATTATCTTGACCGATTCGCTTTTCAAGTTGAGCAGGACAACTGGATTTATCCCAGAGTCACAGAACTGGGAAGAAGGATAGGGTGAAAATGCAAGTGAGTTTGGGAGGAATACAAGAAAATAAAGAAAGCAACTTTGATGACCTTGGGAAGTACAGCTGCATTGAGTTACATAAGGCTCTCCATCATCTACATCTGTTCACAATGAAAGACAGTTGACTCCCAAGTATATATGAATCAATGTTACATAAGTGAAACATTTCAGCTACCTCAATTATACAGAATAACAGTTATGAAATTTGGCATATGAGACACATAGAGAATAGAATACTCTTATTTGCCTGCATAGAACATTACTTTACAGAAGCTGTTCAATAACCACATGGTCCACAGTGCTCATTGTCTTATTATAAATCATTTATTAGGCCAGAGGAAGATAGTAATTTTCTAGTGATTTGGAAATAGTGCCCTCTTCCATTATGTGTTTTTGCCTTCACAGTTTTGCTTGCTTTACTTCTGGCTCCATTTTGCCAACATTATGAAACTGTGTGTGCTTCACAAGTAGAGATGGGCAGGAATTATCAAGATGGTTGATGAGCCATAAACCACGAATGTGTGAATGTTTTACTACTTAATCGATGAATCAGCATTTGCTCTTTTTTTCAGACAGCCCATGTCTGTCTTAAAACAAAAGCTGAGCCCTCCCAACCCCTACAGCTTACCCCACCCATTCCCACTGCCCCCATTACCTCCCTACCTTATGCTGCTGCTTCCTTCTCCTCTTCCACTGCAGTCGCCGCCACCACTGCTGTCTTGGCTTCCATTCTAGAATGCAAGCTGGTGTGCATGTGTAGCTGCTAACCAGTAGATCAATGGCCACATAGGCATACAGGGAATGGCTTGGTTGCCAGAACAAAAGTTAAGATGGTGGCGGTGGCGGCGACCTTGGCAACTGCAGCGGACAAGGAAGAGGTAGCAGCAGGACAAGGTAGGGAAGGGGGCGGGTGACAGGCTGTGGGGGGCAAGGGGATGGGGAGGCAACAAACAACAAATCACCCCTAAAATTTGTTGCTTTGGGAAAGTTCATGTTCTTTGGTTTGGACGAATCCAAACCGATCCAAAACAAGGGAGTGGCAATTTTGAACAAATTCCCTGGTTCATTCTGGACTTCATGCCCGTATCTATTTACAACCAATGACAGGAGCACTCTGGCCTTGCTTCCTTCATTGTCTCTTTCATCACATGAAGAAATTTGCTGACAAGTTCTGCATGTTCTAACCATCTAGCCTTTCTGTATGAGCCAAATGCTTATGTGCACACAGGCAAACACCGTTCTGACTAAATGGGCAGACGCTACATAGGTCGCACAGGGTCTTTCCCTCTTCAGAGAAGTGCTTTGGCAGGATGAATGTGATGATAAAGCGGTTGGGGCAGCCATGCTTCCCTCACTGTGTGAGGAGGGCAGCCGGAGAAAGTGAATAGGGCTCTCAACAAACAGGGTTTGCTGGAGGTTTTGGCTATATAAAATCTTCCCATGCTTAAAAAATTTACTGAAGTAACAAATACAGTAAGCAACTAGCCTACGCTCAGATGCTTTTCAACTCTATTTTTTTCCAGCCTGCCAACACTCATATTGCAATTAAAAATATATTGATTAAGCTACTGCAAAACAGGAGAAGGTTGGAGGAGAAAATATACCATTAGAAATTTGGTATCTAGGTTATGGAGGTTATTTTGAGCTTTTAGTGTTTGGGGTTTGATGAAACCAATTTTAGGATTAAAATGTCAGTTTCAAAACTTGTATATAATAACACTGTGTTACTATTTCAAAATAAAAAATGCTTAATACTAAATAAGGAAATTATCCTGCGATTTATTTTGGACAAGCCAAGGACATAATTCCTCACGCAATATTTGTCCTGTTAATACTGCTTGGCTACATCCGTCTGCCCTCATGCTATATGCTTGATTAGGACCGAAAATTGGAAGCTTTTAATTAAAAATTATTACAAGGAAGTCTCTGGGGTCAAATCCACCTTCACAATCTACAGCATCCAATGTCCATCTCTAGGAGCTGCAATTAAGAGTCTGATCTGAGAGAAGCAAAATCCAACAGTAGACAGATGGAACGATCATAGGGAAGTATTATGTCATGATATCATTGTAGCCATTTCATTGGCATCTGTCACTGTAGTGTTTTCCGATATAATTTCAGTCTCCTCTATTTAATTTTGCTACTTTGGATGGTACAAGCTTTTACTTTTACTTTGTTTCCTCTTCTTTCCCCCCACCCATTTGACCTCAGTCCAATGTAGAGTTAAGCATCCCTAAGCCCACTGAAATCAATGAGCTTACTGCATTTAACTCCATTTTGAATTTTGGTCATTGTTTATATTAGCTTGTAATTCATAAAAGCTAAAAGAGCAACCCTAAAATAAGCAAGAATCCAGTGGTTGACATATATTTCAAGCAACATCTTGTTCTGTCACAAGCTCAAAGTCTGTTATTCCAAATGTGTTTTTATTAAATGTTAAAATACTTCCTGTGTCAGGCATAATGAAACACAACCACACATTCCAGAGCAGAATGTACCTAAAGGAACTGAGTTGTTTTCTTTAAGAGATCAAAGAATACCTCACTTATTTCAGGTACCATTCTTTTGAACAACCCCCCCCACACACACAAAAAAGGTGCTGTGTGGTCATTACACAATACAAATGTAGAAGAATGTGACACCTTCTTTAGACTACTAAAATATCAAACAATTAATGTGAGCTTTTGTGAATTAAAATCACTTCTTCAGGCATGCACCAGTAAGTTGTGTATGTTGTTATGTGCTGTCAAATTGGAGCTAACCTATTGCAACCCAAATGGGGGTCTCAGGGTCATTGAGATGTTGAAGGAGTGGCTTTACCAGTTCCACACCCCCAGTGAATTTCCATAGGTCAGCAGAGATTCAAGTTCAGGCCTCCTGATTACAGTCAGGTTTCTGGAGATGGTGGTTTAATGCTTCATCCCAGGTAACAGGCATTTGGGAATTTCCACTCAGTAATTCAGAAAGAGGTACCCCATCACTCTATATAAACCTTCTTCCCCTCCACATCACCTCT
>JAHTLZ010000108.1:12640594-12664841 GCA_023846285.1 Phrynocephalus versicolor
TATCTATCTATCTATCTATCTATCTATCTATCTATCTATCTATCTATCTATCTATCTATCTATCACCAAAAAATGTGCTGTTTGGACCCATACAATCTTCTGCTAATATATGAGAGAAAGAGAGAGAGAAATAAAAAACAATCAGTTCCCAACAGTAATGGTGTGAGTTTGACTAGTCTGAGTGAGTTTAAGTCATTTAAACAGCATGAGTTTAAGTGGCACATATTTAGTTCTAAAACTAGATCTCCAGACAAAGGATTTTTAATTCCTGTGTCTTTCCTCACACTCCTCTTCTTTGAAGATAGATAGAACATTAGCTCTCCTGCAGTCATCTGGTGCCTCACCCATTTCCTGTGATTTCAAGAAAATAATGTATAAATAGGTATTGCAAATTGTGCAATCCTTATGCAAACACTATTAGATTTCTGGCCAGATCTTTTATCAGTATCCGGAAAGAATTAGGAAAAGACCATGTGATTCTTGATCACACAATTGCAAGAGTCAGGTGGCTTTGAACCGATTAAAGAAGTTACACTAATTGCAAACTTTCATGAGTAAAACCCCAGGTCTTCAGGCTGTGCATCACTCTTTTATGGGGAAAAAGAGGGGGGGAAATGTCCCCCAAATTCATGGCAGATCTCCTGACAGTTCCACTTGCATAACGCCAAGCCACCTGGGAAGTGTGGTCTCAAGTGTCCTCCCTTGTAAGGATGGCTGGAAATTTCCATCCCAAACTAGGATTTGCTCATTACTCTGTGACTGTCACTCTCACCTGTACCTCATTACTTCCTCTTGAAATGTGGTGTTTCCTCTTGGCTAAGAGTTGTTGAGGGGACAATCTGTATGCTATTAATTTTTGTTTGCCTTTGGCTTTTATATATTGCAAAGACCAAACAATTTTTTTTTTGGGGGGGGGAGACCAGCGTAATTGGCAAACCACGTAGGAAGGATTTTTAGAGTCCTGAATTATGTTATCTTTCAATTTCTTTGACTTTTCCCTTGGCTTTATATTAGGAAAAAAGGTTAGTAACAGAAGTATCCGCTGCTGCCTTTTGTGTTCTATTTATCATTTTGTATAATGTTATCATGCCCCCTTTTTTTAGTTTTTAAGAAAAATAGTTCCAATATTTCTGTCTCTTTATAAAAGAGCTTTTCTGGCCCTTAATCATTTTTATCCCCATTCAGCCACCTTTATTATACTATTTGTAGAAAAGAGGGTTGGGGGGAAATCAAGCAATTTATTTATGTTGTGGCATTATAAGACATGTGTAACATTCTAGCCTGTGCCTCACTTTTCCTAACAATGTGCATGTGTGTGTGTGTGTGTGTTTTACTCTGCAAGCAGATTTGAGTGTACACTCAGCAATAGAAGGGTTTGAGACATCTTGTTTGAGAGTTCTACGTTTTTTTAAGTTTGGTCACAAAAATCATTCTGTAATAAATTTGAACAAATCCCAAATAAAGGTGCTCTATTTTTATCTGTGATCATGGAGTTGGGCAGGAAATGAAAAACAAAACACTGATTTGTCATTTCATTACATAACAAATTGTTTTGTTATGAAACAAAATGGTAGGACACATTTCATTACAAAATGAAATGAAACACCATTTTTTCCTCTAGAAATGAAATGATCCATTGATTGGATGTGAGGGCGATCTGGCTGCGACATCTGTCACCCCATTGATTGCCAGGGTTCAGAAATGATCCATCCTAGAGGAACCAAAATCACAAGGTAGCTTCTATGGACTCTTACCTGTAAGCACCAAAAATTAAGAGAGGTTTGGGGTTCAGAGTGCTGAGTTATTAAAAACCAAAGGGGGCCCCTTAGGAGAAAATCATTTCTAATTGAGTCGGGAAGCAGCTAATCGCTCCCCCTTGTTATCTCTCAGAGCGGCTCCTGCCGAAAGGTACTGCCCATTGTACCCGATTATCCCAGGTGGGGCATTTGAGGGTGCCATCACTGAAGGAAGCTTATAAAACATTAACAAGGAACTGGGCATTCTCAGTGGTGGCCCCTTGACTTTGTTTGGCCCCTACACTGTGTACCTTTAAGAAACTCCTGAAGACATGGTTACATAGAAAGGCTTTCCCCAGTTATTAGTTTATCTTGTTAATACTTGCTGCTCATTCACCTGCTCGTACTCCACCTTCAGTTTTTGTTCATTTTTATTGTTTTGCTTTATATTTTTTCTTATTGCATTTATTATATTATATTGTATTCATATATATTGTATATTATTTTGTATTTATAATTGTTAATGCTGTAAACCACCCAGAGTGGCCATTGTTGTTAGATGGTGTGGTGTAATAAATAAATAAATAAATAAATAAATAAATAAATAAATCTCCAAATTTGGGGGGCTTACAGGTGAGAGTCCAAAGAAGCTACCCTGTGGTTTTGGTGCCTCTAGGACACAGGGGAGCCATTAATTGTTTCATTTCATTCTGAAAATTCTTTTAAAAATTGTTCCTCACAAAACAAAACAAAACTACTAAAATGAAATGAAACAAAATGAAAAACTATTTTTTTTCATGCCCATCTCCACATGGTCGTACTTTCAGGGGGGGAATGGAGACTATTCTGTCAAACCAAGCATTGTGTATAAAAATAAAATATATATTATTTATTATTTATTTGTCTCATTTCTATACTGCCCCATTTCCAATATGGAACTCTGGGCGGTGTACATAATAAAAGCAGATAAAAACAATAGATAAAAACAGTAGATCAGGATGGAACAATCCGCAGTAAGCGGATAACAACAGCAGCCAGGAAGCAACCAAAAGGGGAGGGGAAAGGTTAGGGTAGGTCGCCATATGCCTCCCTGAATAGCAAGGTTTTCAATGCCTTTCGGAAGGCAGGCAGGGACAATGCAAGGCGCAGCTCACTAGGAAGATGGTTCCAAAGGAAGGGGCCCACAACAGAGAAGGTGCGGTTGAGGGTGGCTGACCTCCGTGCCTCCCTAGGAGTGGGCACGCGCAGTGAGTGCCCCTGTGACCTCTGGGTGGGTCTGGCCTCAGCTGACCTCTAGGTATTCAGGGCCCAAGCCGTGGAGGGTTTTGAAAACCAAAACCAAGACCTTGAACCTTATCCAGAGGGCCACAGGCAACCAGTGTAAGTGGGCCAGCACTAGGGTGATGTGCTCGTAGCGACGAGCACCCACCACCAGTCTGGCCGCCACATTCTGGACCCGTTGGAGCCTCGGGACAAGGGTCAAGGGCAACCCCACGGCACATAAGTGGCACATAAAAAAATACCAGCTATCCAGGGAGTACATATAATAGAATCATAGAATTATAGAGTTGGAAGACACCTCAAGGGCCATTCAGTCCCACCTCCTGCAATGCAGGGACCCCCATCAAAGTACTTTGGACAGATGGCCATCCAGACTCTACTTAAAAACCTCCAAAGAAGAAGACTCCACCACCTTCTATGGCAGCATATTCCGCTGCTAAGCAGCTTTACTGTCAGGAAGTTCTTCCTAACGTTCAACTGAAATCTCTTTTCCTGTAGTTTGAAACCATTGCTCTGAGTCCTAGTCTCTGAAGCCATGGAAAACAAACCAGCCCCCTCTTTGATATGACATCCTTCAAATATTTAAACATGGCTATGATATACCCTCTCAACCTTCTTTTTGTAAGACTAAACATTCCCAGCTCCCTAAGCTGCTCCTCGTAAAACATATGTTCCAGACCTTTAACCATCCGTATTGCCCTCCTCTGGTCCCGCTTGAGGTTGTCAACATCCTTTTAAAATTGAGGAGCGCGGAACTGTACACAGCTCTAGGTGGGGTCTGTCCTGAGAAGAATAGAGTGGTACTATCATTTTCCTTGATTTAGGCACTATGCTTCTGTTGATGCAACCAAGAATCACATTGGCTTTCTTGGCTGTTGCGTCACACTGCTGATTTATGTTCAATTTGTGGTCCATCAAGCCTCCCAGATCCCTTTCATGGGTACTGTGTCTCATCCTATATCTATGCAATTCATTTCTCTGCATGGATGCAGGTCCCTTCATTTCTCTCTGTTGAAACTCATTCTATTTGTTTCATCTCAGCACTCTAATCTGTAAAGGTCATTTTGGATTTTATCCTCTCCTCTCCTCTAAGGAATTAGCCACCCCTCCCAATTGGTATCATCTGCAAATTTAATCAGTCTACTCTCAATTCCTTCCTCCAAGTCATTAATAAACACCGGACCCAGAACAGAACCCTAGGGGCACCCCACTGGTCACCCCTCTCCATGCTGAAGAGAAGCCATTTATGATCACCCTTTGCGTATGATCAGTCAATCAATTACCAATCCACCAAAGAGAATTTCAAATGCCTATAATTAGTTTTGTGAATTGTTCAAAAACCTCACCCCCACATAATTATTCTAGTTTGAGAACTCTTACTTTTTAACCATAGAAAGTGCCACATCCACTTTTATCGATATTATGGGTGATTTCAGCAGATGACAAGCTATACCTGCTAAAGGATCTCCCCAGCCCACCCCCCAACTCTTAAATTTGCAAGAGGTATGTTTGTGGCATTACGGAACAATTGCACTACATTTTTATGTGCCTTATTATGCTCTTCTGTGACTCATCAAATAGTTTTATTGCATTGGACATGCCAAATAACTCATTTTATGTCAGAACAGTACCAAATGCATGACTTGGTTTTATGTGTATGAATATCTATGCAATCAACATTACCATTAATGCTTTTGGTTAGTATGAACAGATTATTAGTGCATCTGAAGCAGCTATGCATTTGAGAACCCTCAGTCACGACTTGTAGGCATCCAGTTGAAACTCACTAGTTAGAGCAGTAAAATATAACAGTGTTATTTCTCTTCTCATAGCAAATTTATCACTGTGGCCCACTCCCAGTCAGGAAGTAATATTAAGTGGCACATAAATTTGCTGATGCTTATTGGCTTTGGGCTGGGTTCCATTGGCTAAAGACCTCATGTAATTAGGGAATAAAAGTGCTTCCCATAACCTAAAGTATCTTGAATCAGTTCCAGGTAATGTCTAAAAGGGAAAGCCATCTATCATATCCCTAATGATATGTATCCAATTTGCTAAATTCTTTTCCCTGGCCATCTACTACAATCATGTTTTACTACAAAACAAGAATGAAAGAAATGCACTTTATTTATCTAATTCAGGAAAAGTAATAAATAGACGCAAAAAAGTTCCATACAAATAGGAACTTCATTTTCATGATAAGCACAAAATTATGGAATAAAATAAATATTTTTTTTTGCATGCCGTGTTTTCCTTTAGAGCTCATTTTATTTTATTTTGTTGTTATTTTCGTCCATTTTCCTGTGGCAATTTTATTATAAGCACACTAAAAATCTGGTGCATGTTACCATGGTTTCAGTAGCATTTCATTCTACAACTATTACTTCTCCAACTCACAAAGAGTTCGGGATGCTCAATTCATGTCTTTAAGAGTTAATAATAATTTGATTTGCAGGGTGGAGATTCCTTTTACAGAAGGTGCACCTGTGAAAAACACCATCCCTTTCACTACTTTATACACAATTTGTACTTGTTCCTTCCATTGGGCTTTCCTATCTCTTACTGCTTTGGTGCCTCTTTTGTTATTTGAACAACCTCCCCTTTTCCCCCAGCATTCTCCCAGCCAATCAAAGGTTAGGGTTTGCCAAGGGCTTTGGTCCTGGTGTTTTCCTACCAGGGACAAGTAGCATCATAGTTCTTTTATTACCCCTGGGACTCCTTGAAGGGGTGGTGCAAACCCTGCTTCCCATTTCCTGTTGCAATAAATCATTTCAAAATGTAGTAAGACTGTGTGGGGTTAAGGGGCAGGGGAATGGAAGAAGGTATGCCCAGTGACCTCACCAGAGGTGTGGATATTTATTTATTTACCTATTTATTTATTATATTTTTATACCACCCGTCTTCCAAAGGAACCTATATTATTTATTTATTATATTTTTATGCTGCCCGTATTCCGAAGGAATAATAGGTTAAAAGAACAATAAAACACCATGGAATGACAATGTAATAATAAAAGAGAGAGATAGGCAAGAGGCGTCAAAGAGGGGGGGAAATTAAAAAATTAAATTAAATTAAATTAAAGGTCACCAAATGCCTCCCGATAAAGCATGGTTTTAAACAACTCACACAGACCTACAGTATACATTTTGCTACTGCTCCTTCAGTATGAGTCAGCCAGCCTTCCATCTTTTGTGACTCCATATTGCACTGATGTATATCAGGTATCATATGAATCAATTATATGGCATGTGGCACGTGGATTGCAGTCACCAGCACAGCCTCATTGTTGGGGCACCTTCAGTGAGCAATGAGACTGTGGCAGCGTCCAAGCCCTGTTGGCTGGTCTTTGGATTGCCATGGCAAAATGGACAGTTGCCAATCCAGGCTGCTGTCATATTTAGTGTCCATCATATTTTTTTAAAAGCCTGCAAAGAATAGAGCAGTAATTTTGTTTTACCTTTTCCTTAAAACTAATTTTCTTTTTCATCAGTGTTTGGAAGCTCATTTTGATCAGTAGCTTATAGCTTTTAAAATTACGGTTAGTGTGGGCTATAGTTGTTTCCTCTGATAATGGATTTTATTCCTTTCCGCTGGTGTCCCCGAACCTATTTACTGGAACTAATGTACTGCTGTAACTCTTCCCAACTGTCCACTACTGGAGGTGAAAAACAAACCCATTGAGGCAAAATATTAGCATTTTGAAGTCCATTTAAGCATCAAATGGGAAAAAATGTTTAGCCATTTAAATCTGGTGTAACATTGAAAAAAAACTGGCAAGATTTCTGGATCGCTATGCTTCCATTTTGTGAAAACTGGGAAACAGAGGCATGCTGATCCGCAATCGAAATTGGTTGCTTTGCTGAAAACAAAGGTGCCAATTCCTACTAGCTGCCCTTTGCTACTGGTAATTATGAGTCAGCCTCTGCCCAGAAAAAAACAAGGCTCAATGGGAGTGTCTAGAGAAAATCAGGTTGCCTTTTCCTTCAGTTCAGGAGCAAATGGATTTCTGCTTTCTTCTGGCGTTTGTTTTGTCAGACCAAGAGAGGCTTTTTGACACTCTGGGGGCATTATAGATGCTGGCTATGCAACTTAGGCAGTTGCTGTGGCAAATTATGAACAAAGTACAGTATCTGTCTTCCTAATGCATAAAGCAGAGGCATAATGTTGCACATTACACAAGGATATGATAGAAAATGCAGCAAATGAGGTCTTTTTGGTTGGGATTTGTCATTCATCTCTTTACTGGCACATGCAATCTGCCTCCACTCTTCTTTCTCCCACCCCACCTCCTAAATCATGGCATTTTACTGTATCAGATTATAATGAGAGGTAATAGCTGCCTAATTTGTTTGGATTCATTAAGTAAGAGAATTGCAGGATCTGATTTATGTAAACCTGTTTTGCAATAGACAACTTCTCATTGCCGATTAGCTCTGTGATGAAAGAGACCTTCTACCTTTTCCTCCTATTATATTTTTGAGTATTTACATATTCTTTCTGTTACAATAATGTCTGATGTAGAGAAAAAACCATGCACTGGTAATTGCAGCAAGATGCAAATGAGGGGGAAATTGCAGCAAATTTCAAGAGGGTAAAACAATAAAGGCAACTCTTGAATTACCAAGGAAAGACACAGTCCTTTGTACAGTAATACCTTGGTTTATGAGCATAATTTGTTTCAGAAGCATGCTTGTAAAGCAAAACACCCTTATATCAAAGCAAATTTTCCCATAAGAAATAATGGAAACTCAGGCGCTTTGTTTTGGGTCCCATTTTGTACACATAAAATGCCAAAACTCACAAAAGAAGTTGGCTAGAAGTCCACGTCCACACCATGGTTTAGGTATCTGGATGCAGAATCTGCTCTGTTTGGGATTTTACTCCGTGTTTTTAATGTGACAGTAATAAAATGCAGTTTGTAGCCCTGTGCAGCACAATTGACTAGCTGCCCCATGCCCAGAAATGGTCTGAAAAATAAGAAAAGATGTTGAATACAAACTAAAGAAACATATAGAGAAAAGTAAAACAAACCCCTAATCTGCACTCCCTTTTGAAAATGTTCCTGGCTGGTACAAGGGAGACCTCTGTTCCTCTCTGCCTTGGAGACTTGCCTGAGATGGAAGGCTCCAGATAGTCACTCACAATCCATTGGGAGGGGGGGGAGAATCACCATGTGTTTACTTGTGATCATGTGACCTGCTCCAGTTATTTGTATTCCAAGACATTGCTTCTTGTTAAAGGCAAAATTTAAAATAAATGTTTGCTTGTCTTGCAAAATGCTGTTATACCAAGGTACTACTGTATTTGCACTCTGCAAAAAGGTAAGACGCTTTTCCAGGGGCTTCTAAATACGTTCAAATATTTTGAATTGCATCTGCCCCTGAAGCATTTCTACCTACCTGCTTTTGAGATCATGGAACACTCTTTTGGAGACAGTATCTCTGTGTTGAGTAAAGGTAAACCATGTTAAAAAGGGGAAGAAGTTGCTGTCTGCTTTTTGCATGAACTTTCCCCATTTACTCTGAGATCCCAGGCATGTGTGTACACATGGGTAATTTAAGGATTTAGCTACACATACAAATATTATTAATATTATTTGGATGTCTCAGTAACTGGTAGCTCATATACGGCTTCTAGCTGTTTTCACTGAAATGCAACAACTTGTTTATTTCTAATTTGTCTGTTCGGTTTTAGCCTATCCACACAACCTGAAATCCATGAAGGAACTATTATTTTTCAAAGATATTACATAACTTTTGAAGGGTCACATAGTCTTTATCATCCAGTGGAAATTACCAGTAACAGAAGTTTTTTCACCCTTGAGTTAGGTCACAATCACCCATGAGAAAAAAAATCTGCAGTTATACTGATTCTTTTCATCCCACAGTTGTACCAATACTTTTTTCAGTGGTCATGTGGTGTGTGTGTCTGTATATATATATAGGCGGACCATTTACATCTATTTGAACTGCATTGTCACATTTCTTTCTATTTTAACCATTATAGCACGCTATACTGCTCTTCAATTTTGTATTGGTTTATTTTCTCTACTGTTTCTTTGTCCAATAGTTGGCTTTATCTGAAAGAAAAATAGATACACATTTAACAATAGCTATTTTAAAACGTATTGGTCTGTTGTTCCTTTAGCCCTTATGGTTTCACTCAGGGAGAAAGCATGGCTTCAAAGTTTGTATAGTCTTCAGAGGATGTGTATGACCAACACTGGCCAATTGTCGCTATTTGGTAGCCCAGCTCATTTATTTCCAATTACTCTGTTGGTGATGTTGCTATGCCTAGCATAACTTAGATACATACTCAGAACATATTGTGAGTTTGGTATTCTGCATCCAGTACCAATGATGGATTCATCTGTACTTGTGCACTTTTATTTAATTTTAATTTTAGCATTTATTTAAACATGGGGTATCTCTCTGTACAGAAAACCATATAAAAGATCACAATGAATTGGCTTGATGAAAAAAGCAAAGCGTTTCACTTACATACCTCCCCATACCACTTAAAGTAGTCTCTGGGTGGTTTGCAATTTAATGCAGGCTAAACATTGCCGCCACCACCACCAGCAGCAAGCTGGGTACTCATTTTACCGACCTCGGAAGGATGGAAGGCTGAGTCAACCACGAGCCTGCTACCTGGGATTGAACCCTAGGCCGCGAGCATAATTTTAGCTGAAGTGCAGGCATTTAACCAAGTTAATTCAAGTTATGAAAGACCAGACACTTATTCAGTGAGCTGCCATCTTCTCGTTTATGTTGTGAGTAGAAGCATGCAGTTGTTAAAGAGGAAGAAATAGTAAAGTGAGGCAGCTAACGTGAGATCACATTTGTGTGAAAATCGAGAGTTAGTGAGATCACATTCTGTGTAACATTCTGTACAATCCAAGTCTTAGCAAATGGCTTCACACTCTTTTATCGTTCTCTGGCATGAGGTTTCAGCCAGTAACCTCCTTGTTCAGTGGTGGCACTGGCAACAGCTGTACTTGGCATGGTCCCTTCCTTTCCCTTCATAAGCATGCAGTTTTCACCTCTGGAGAAGAGCATGGAACTCCAGATTGTACTTACAATCACTTTTCAAAGTGGAGATTTGAAACTGCATTTAATTACAGTTAGTGAAGGTAAATTGTGGATGCTGTTTTAATCTTTGGGATGGCTCTGAGGATTAAAATTAGATTTATGTATTTGCATAATAAAAGTAATGTTGTGAAAGAAAGCGGTTTGAGTGTGGGGGGAGATAATTGCATTTGTGTGTGTTGCCTTGGGGGCAACCCTTATTGGATTGAGCTCAGCACTAGATATTACACTGCTGGAGCACTTTGCATTTTTATGTAGCTGTGCGATAGAATTTAGATTTTATGCACAATTAGGCAAGTATTGATGTATAGTTTGTATGTAGACTTAGGCAATGAAACAGAGTGTGGCTCTCCAGAGTAGCATTTTGTTTGGAGAAAAAGAGGGGAAAGGCGTGGAAAATTTCGGGCTCACGTAGTCAAGCTTGTAGGGGAGTATTCAGTAACTTTCCATTAGCTGCAGTCCAGTTGCCCGTAGCATCGATGCCTCTGTCTCTCTTGTCGTTTTTTGTGCATTTTGAAAGTAATTAATTTTTCTAATGGGTTACTTTGCAGTGAGTTACATTTTGCAGTTAATGAATTGGAATAAAGTGTTGTGGATTTGGTTTGCTTTTGCTTCTCCTGTGATAGGAATAGTTGCAATTCTCTACTTTTCCGGAAGATGGGAACGGAGGATTTGCTTGCAACTTGTTTCTAGTGGGAAGGTTGCCCTTGAATGGTGGGACTGGGAGGTCAAAGGGTCATCATAAAGGTGTTTCATTCTCTCTGGCAGCCTTGCCTCCTTCCTCGCTTTGGGCATTGGCTGCTGTACAGCTAGCAGTAGTGAAGATTCAAGCAAGACAATGTAAGAGGGAAAAATTTGGCTGTTAACAGCAAAGCCAACCTTAGAGGGCCAGGAGTAAGAAGAGGGAAATGAATTAATATAGGAGGGAAATTAGGCTGAAACTAGCCTGGCAAATGGAATTCGGCTTTCCTGCAGCTTGATTTGCAGCCTGTTTTATGCTTCTGTTGGGATTAGGTGATCACACAGGAGCCAAAGATCGCTGATCTACTAGGGAGCACACAAGCCCCTCAGTCTGATGCTATTTGATCAATGCCACAGCCCTCAGCTTCTCTTCCTTTGATCCTGTCCTCTGACAATCCCTGGATCGCCTTTTATGGTTCCTGGTAAAGCCAGTGGGCTGTTTAAAGCATTGCATGGCCATAATGAAAAGGGATAGTTTTCCAAAACTATTCCCTAGTTGGACTAATTCAAGATGACAGTCTTGGGTTTGTAACACTCCAAACAGATATAGATTGGGTGAAATCATGAGGTTTGGGCTCTCCAGTATAATGCCAAATAAATGCTGAGTGGGAGCACCAGGTTATTTTTACAAGAGAATACTTGCTCAAAGTCACAAGGAACATAGTTCTCCTCTGAAGGACAGAACCTTTTTAAACTTTAAAGGTGACCTGGGAACCAAGGGCTTGGGGAACTAAAAAAAGCCCATGGGACCTCAGTAGAACTGAAATAGAGAATTGACTTAAAGTGTTTTCTGCTTGTCCTTGGAAGTACAAATGCATGTCAGGAAAACTTTTAAAAACCAGGAAGTATTTAGTTCCAATGCAAAAGACATTTTTCCGGTAAGCATTCTGTTCTTTATTGAATGTCAAAATAGGTCTCTAGGTATTACAATCTTGCATACTGAGTTAAACCCCACAAATAATTAATTGCAGACTTTTAGGAGCAAGCCAATCTCTGCTTTGAAGTAGAAAGAAATAGGTTTTCTTTGAATCGGAGTCTCCCTCTTAAGACCAAGATCATTAATTGCATCAGGATCTCATTCTGAGAACAAAGAAGGAAAGTGATCCCATAGTGTGCTAGGATAGGACGGGAGAAATTATGGAGGAAGCAAGTATTAAGCACTAGAAAGTGTAATAATTGCAAGCTTTTTTATACCTAGGAAATGGGGCCAATTCACAATCAGTACAGGTTTTGAATTATGGTTTGAAAATCTTCCAAACTATTTTCCCAGGTCTGTTCTGTTCCAGCAGGAAAAACAGTGACCATGAATCTATTTAAAAACATAAACAGATATTCTTCAGGCAATAGGATGAGGGAGGAGCTCCTTGTATTGGAGAAAATGGTGGGTATATTTTTGATCCCAGTAAGAAGAGAGTTCCTGTGTAGTCCAGGGCAAATAAATAAATAAATAAATAAATAAATAAGCCTTGTGTTTGAATTAGTTTTTGTGTATGTAAATTCAACTGTATTCAACTTAAACAAACAGTCAGAGCTACAAAACACAACATAGAATAATTTTTTAATTTTCCAACGTACAACCAACCTACTAACAACTAACATAGAATTCAACCAGAAGAAGAAGATGCTTCAATTTTCACAAAAAGATATAATTTTTAGTTTTAGTATGTTACATTGCTTAGGACAAAAAAGTGCCCCCGTGGTATAAATCAAGACATTTTATTGTATTTCTGATCCATATGTACTTTGGCTTTATTAAAACAATGTGGCTGAAATGTGAGGAGGTAGTTTATAGTGGTGTGGTAGAATGCCCACATTGCAGGGCTAATTTTCTCTTGGTTTTGAAACAAAATTTAAAGCATGAAGTGCTAAAGCCCCATCCACTGAGCCAGATTGCAGGAACCAGTTTGTGTGGTGTGGTTTCTTTCCCTTGCTCTACCCAGGGCTTGGCACTGAAGTGAAGAGTATAATAGAGGGGCTGGGGCCAATGAGGTTCCTGATGCCAAAACAGTCTACTGGCACCATGTTCCCCTGGCTCCATTCTTGAAGCACCTCTCAACCGACCTGATGATCCGCTGTTTGCATCCACTTAAAGAACCACAGCATAAGATTCACTAGCTTCTCCCTAAGCCAGTGGTTCCCCAACCTATGGTGACCCTGGTGTTTTTGGACTACAACTCCCAGAAATTCCAGCCAGCGCAGCTGGTAATGAAAGCTTATGGGAATTGCAGTCCAAGAACACCTGGGTGACCCAATGTTGGGAATCACTCCCCTAAGCTAAAGGCTGACAAGGCACCTGCAGTTCTAACAGACAATCACAGAATGGAAACACAGCCCAGCTAATGCTATCCCATGACATTGACTGAACCCACCTCTCAGCGATCAAACAGGACCCAATCAATAAAGGAAATAAAATTGAGATGAAATGGGATGAACCCATGCATGGAAGACTGTGGAGGGTGGTCAGGAAGCTCTCACACATATTTTGCCAGAGTGTCAATCCATAATGAATAGTAGAGATGGGCACAAATTTAAAAAAAAAAGGTGGTTCATTTCGTTTCGTTTCGTTGAGGAGTTCATTTTGTTTTGTTTCATTTTTTGTTAATTTTTGTGAAAATATTTGTTTTGTTGTTTATTTGTTTTTTGTTTTACCTGCTTTGCACGATTAAAGCATTTCCTGAGCGCGGGTGTCCCCCAACGCCCCAGACCAGATGGAAAACACTAAAAAAAAATTGAGATTACTGAACAAACTGCCTAGCCTAAAGTGAAAGTAATGATGCCTACAGCAATCCCATCCCAACCTGACTCCACTCCACTCCACCACAGACTGCAAGGAGGGCTGGGAGAGCAAGAGCATTTATGCCCTCTGGAGCTGCCAGACCTTCCCACAGCAACCTGGGCATGCTATTGGTTGAAGTTGTCCAACAATTTACCTGATCCCATCACATGGCTAGCCCATGTGACTGTTCAATGCATGATATAGTAAAATAAGGATAAATAAAAAATAAAAATAAATTCAAGGAAGCTATGAATCGACTCAAAAATTACCAGAAAATAAAATAAAATTAAAGCAATCTGAGAAAAGGCATAAATGCATGTTTTAAGCACCCCTCACCCCTTGCACATTTTTAATACCCAAGAAATATTAAGCATGTGGCTGGTATCCATTTTGTGTCATCCTTAAAGGGGAAAAAATACATCGCAATGTGAGAAAAGACATAAATGAACATTTTAAGGACCCCAAACCCCACTGGCTGGTATTATCAGGCAGAATAAATAATTATCACTGGGTTTTTTAATGAATATTCAGGATGTTTTTTTAATGTTTAAAACAGCTCAATTCATCGTGCGCCGCCATTAACGAAACGAAACATAATGAACCTAATTTTCTTGATTCGGTGTCATGTTCCTTATTCGTTTTGTTACGTAATGAAATGAATAACGAATAATAAAATGGAAAAAACTTTGTTTCGTGCCCATCTCTAATGAATAGTACCTCTGTACTACTTCTCTCTGCTTCCCTATGCCTCTTTCTGCCATTATACACTTGTTTTTCAGATGCATAGATGAATTGTTTTATATAGTAGATATGGAGAAACAGCTGTTTTGCTTATGGCTTAAAGTAGTACTAACAATATAGGGTGTTTTTTAAAAAAATAAAAAGTCTAAACTTGTGCCTAAATATGACTTGTGTCCAGGAATCAATAATTCTAGATTTGTAAATATTTCATCAAATGAAGTCTGATCCCTTGCACCTTAATGCTACTCCCCTTGTCAACCCAGTGTACATTGCTGAGTTGCCTCAGCAACCCAGTATACATTGGCTCTCTGACAGTGAAGGAAATCATGTGGGGGACTGTAAGGAAGGTGAGCAGAAACAATTCCTCTTCCTGGAAGCCTCCTCTGGATCAAGGGCCCCTCTTGTGAATGAAAAGGGACATCTTTGGACACAACTCCCATTCATTATAGCACTGCTTGCATGTGGTTTATAATTCTTTTTATGGATTTTAACCTGTCAGTTACAGAGCATTAAAAAACATAGAATAAATCAAAGGTGAAAGATATGGATGAATTTTTAAAAGCCACTTTTTGCAGTAATTTAATTTTGTTTTCAAACCTTTCACACAAATCATTCAAGACAGATCATTTTTAAAGTGGGTAGGTTTCTGTTTATGTAACACAGTGTACATGGACCACGTCATACATACAAACTAAGAATTTTGTTGGAAAATTAGAATGTTCGTTGGAGAATAATTTCTTCATGAGATCACTGTGATATCCTCCTGAAGCCACTAAAGCTGTGGTCCTTTATGGACGTTCCTAGAAATCTTACTTCTGAATTTAGACAAAGAATTGTGATGACTATCAGTATATATTACTTTTATAAAAAGGAAAATACAGAAAAGAGAGAGAAGTGTAATAGATATACATAAATCTGCATCAGTTTGCAACCTTTTCATGTGTGACCAGATGTTCTGCATATGTTTTTTCCCACCAAGCCTTTCTGTTTGGGCAAAAAAATCATTAGTTTAGTTGTAGCAAACTCACCGCGTGAGGATATATGAAAAAGCTACTTTGATAAATTTCCACTGCCAGTAGTAAAAGCAATCTATCTACCAATTCCAAGATTCATATTTTAAGGTGGAAATAGGAAATGTGTCCAGATGTTTTGCCCGACAACTCCCCAAGTCACTTGCAATTGGCCATGCTCGGTAGGGCTGATAGAAACGAAAGCCTAGAAATCTGGAGGGCAAAATGTTTTTCATCTTTTAAGAGATTTGTATTAGCACAAGTTGTTTGTTGCACACGATCACCTGGTTTCTCTATGGCTTTATGAAATTCTACTTTCAGTTGTCAAATGTTTTCTCAGGAATAACCACTACCTTGACTGGTGTTCTTTGGAGTTATTTGATGATTTTTTTCAGCGATTTTTCAGTGATTTTTTTCACTGCTTTTCGGTGATTTTAATGATGTTATTGTGGATTTAGTCATGTTTATTTTGTTTATTAGCCACATTTTTACATTGTATATTGTTCGTGTTTGTTTGCTGAATTATTTATACACCGCCCAGAGTTGCCTTGTTGCTAGATGGTGTGGTATATCAGTCCAATAAATAAATAAATAAATAAATAATGAAAACACTCCTGGCATTTTTATGTACTGTACTTCAGTCACACATACACATTTGATTTCTGAGAGAAGATACTGAAGTTTCAATTTACACTTTAAGATATTTTAGGAAATTAATCTGCTCATAATTGGACATTATTGAAGGTTTTTTCTGTACAAAGTTCTAGTAAAGCCTAAATGTAACTTAGTAATTTTTTTACTATAATAAGAAAAGTTTCTGTCATGGAAAAGGTAATATTAAAGTAAAAGGGAAGATAAGATATAATAATTTCATCTAAGTAATGATTTTCTAAGTATATCTGAAAAACTAATAATACTGGAGGTTGGTGTGGTCTCATAGGCATGAGAACTGAAAATCAAATTGTAGTTAATAGTTTACTAAGAAAAGTGTTGTGAGGCGCTTTTGTCACACCTCACATGCAGACACTTGCACTGTATCCTATGGTTTGTCATACCCTCATTTCTACGCTCTTGGCAATTTCTGTTCATCTCAATAAGTCCTTAAAAGCAGACAAACAGCTGGTCTATGACCAGTCTTCTAAAGGAAATAATATCAAACCCTGATTGAATGATTGATTGATTCTGAAAGAAAGAATGAAAATCAGCAAGGTGAAGGTTCAGAGATAGCTGGCTTCTTGTCCAGATGCAAAATGCCCTTTCTCATAGGTGCCTGGCATGTGTTCCAAATTCTTTCTTAATATTAAAACACTGACTAAAATGAGATATAAATTGTAAACTGTAATCACCTCTAGGAATCATGAATAGCATTTTTATGATTAAACATTTGCTCAGATTAATTTTTGTCTTTCTCTGTGCTACTCTGGTGATGGATTGTAGAAATGCCTTCAAATCCTCCACTACTGCTGCTACATATTACCATATTGTTCCATCTATAAGGCACCTCCATATATTAGACACCCCCCCACACACTTTTAAGACCCCAAATTAAGAAAATTAATAAATCTTCCAACACCCCACATACCCCACGCTGTTTATTTTCCTTTCTGTGTTCTGAAGACGCCTCTCTGCTTTGTTCTTGCAGGACTGGAGCCTTCTTTTTAGTGTGAAAAGGCACTTCTTAATGGGTTGGTCCGCTCCCAAGCCTTTCCACAGTGAAAAGAAGGCTCTGGTCCTTGCAGAAACAAAGCAGACAGGAGTTTTCAAAACATGGAAAAGAAAGGAAACAGCAAGATCAGTTTGGGTTCTCCTCCACCCCACCCCCGCCCCTCAGGAAAGGCTTATTTCCATGTATACAACGTTCCTTAATTTTTAATGCCATGACTTTAGAAGAAAATATCATCACATACATGGGAAATACGATAATTGCTGGTATTACATTATTTTCAATATGAGACCGTACAAAACTTGATGCACAGCCAAACTATACCTGAAAGATAAGTTAGTTCCAAGCAGGGCTGTGGAGTCGGAGTCGGAGTCGGAGTCGAGGAGTCAGAGTCGGAGTAAATTTTGGGTACCTGGAGTCGGAGTCGGAGTCGGCAAACAATGCACCGACTCCGACTCCGACTCCTACTAAATTTAGATTGGAATTTTAAAAAAGCAAGTTTAAATGTCCCAATTCACAAAAAGTTATAATTAATGACTTCTGTACTGTAAGAATAAAGACCAATGCATGCAGTGAATCACGTAACCGCAAAACGAACACGTTAAGTGAACGTGAAGAAGCATGCTTTTCATGTGCTTCACTATATGGCACACAACACACAATTAAGAGCGGCAATACTTATACTTTCCATAGTGTTGTGTTCTGCTGTTACGCAGCACCCATGTGTAACCTAGCCTCTCTCTGATAAGGGATTAAGTAAATATGTTTTTTGCAGGACTAGAGACACTTGTATAAGTGAAGGGAATGGAGGGTCAATAGTTCAAGACTTAAGCTGTAAACCTGTCGCAGAGTGGTTGTTTTAGAGGAAGACTGTGAGAGCTGTGTATAATATATGGGCTTTAAACAGCCTGATTAGCAGTGCTAAAAATAAAGACACAAACACAGCTGGTGATTCCCGTCACCAAATAAACTGTATTTACAAAATATACAAGTCCAGCACAAAAACAACAATTGGCAGGCATATACCTCATAGACAGTCCTGTAGTCCAAACTCTCAGGATCCAAACGGACAAAGTAATGTGCTGCTCCTTCCAACTTCATCCCAACAAAATACAGGACTAACTCTCTCACTTTTATACATGTGGCTGATGCAACCATTGCTCAGCAATTTGATAACTGAGCATGTCTAAACTTCTCTGTCTTGCATCATCCAGAATTGCATCATCCCCAAATTGCATCATCCCTTGCAATATGACAATTCTAATATCCATTCTATATAAACCTTAACAAAACCAGGGGTGCCCAAAATTTTTGTAAGGAGGGCCAGATTTGGTGGCTGAGAATGTGTCAGGGGCCGGTTGCTCCCCGACCCTGCCACCCCACTACAAGCCCCACCCACTGACCCATAAGCCCCACCCACTGACCCCTTGCAACCCCACCCGCAGGAAGGAAGGCAGGGACCGAGGGAGGGAGGGAGGAAGGTGGAAACCAAGAGAGGAAGGAAGGAAGAAAGGTGGGGAACAAGGAAGAGAGGGAGGTGGGGACCAAGGGAGGGAGGAAAGAAGGAAGGTGGGGACCAAAGGAAGCACAGGGAGCCGTGGCCACAGGTCGCCCCTTGAAAGAGGCGCTCTGTGCGACCTTGCACCTCCCCAAGCTCCCCAGCGGTGGCGATGGCTCACCCGCCAGCCCACCCCAAAGCTCCTTGGCGGTGGCGGAGGCCCGCTGGCCTGCCCACCCCCACACATTCCCCTGCGGTGCCGGTGGTGGCAGACTGCCCAGTTGCCCAAGCTTCCCAGCGGTGCTGCTGGTGGTGGTCCACCCGATCACTGCCCCGCGTGTGCACCCAACCTCACAATGTTGCGGTGGCCTAACCTGCGTGCCCATCCCCACAAGCTTCCCAGCAGTGCTAGTGGTGGTAGCCCGCCCAACCAGCCCCTCAAGCTTCCTGGAGGTGTCAGTGTTGGCCGAAGATTTTTTTTAAATAAAAAAAATGGGCAAAGGAAGGGAGGGAGGGGTGGGCCAGCCAGCCGCGGGTCACTCAGAATGGCCTGATGGGCCTGATTTGGCCCCTGGGCCGGACTTTGGGCAGGCCTGCTGTAAACAATTGGAAAAACTGCTGTCAGTTTTTCCATTGTATATTAATACAGAGGAGTCGGAGTCGGAAGTACAAAAAAACTTAGGAGTCGGAGTCGGAGTCGGAACATTTATCTACCGACTCCACAGCCCTGGTTCCAAGCCTCCCCAGAGTAGAAAACCCCTTTTGGTTCTCATCAACTGGCACTTACAATCTCAACTCATTCTGAGGCACTGGTAAGAGAAAGTGAGAGGCATGGCTCTCTTTAAAATCAGAGAGGGAACAATTGGTTACTGCTGGACTGACTAACAGTTACCCCAGTCCAAAAAGGACAAAATCCTCTACCATTACCTGCACAGCACAGCAAGAAGAACCTTGTGGTGCAGTGGTTAAACAGCTAGTCTTCAGTTTAAACTGTGCTCATGGTTGACTCAACCTTCCATCCTTCCGAGGTCAGTGAGATGAGTACCCAGCTTGCTGAGAGGGCAATGTGTAGCCTGCGTAATTAAATTGTAAACCACCCAGACAGTGCAATGGGGTGGTATATACTTTGCTTTGCTTTGCTTTGAAGGAGTTGAGTTCTCTCTTTGATGGCAAAGAAACGGGCATAGTTTGGTTTGTAGAAATCTAGGTGACCATTTTGTCCAAATAAAGAAAGTGTCATTTTATTTGCCTTTTTACTTATCTCTAATATTTTGTTATGAGTACAACAAAAATACCCCAAGCACATTCTAAACATTTTTAATGATGACTTGTTTGTAAATCTATGAAAAGATCTTCTCTAAAGAAATTAGGTAATTTACTCTTTTAGATAGATAACATCTAAAACAAGAAAGATAGCTGTGATCACAGATGAAACTGATATGAAATTTACATTCATATTAGTAATTTAAATGAAATAGGTATTAAGATTAGCAGTTGTTTTACTGTACCTTCTCTACTAGCCTGTTCAGTATACAAAGTGGTTTGCATTCTGACTTGTATCTTTTTTTTAAAAGACATAATTACTTCTTTAATTCCATGAAAACCTCTAAGTAGCTAGTTACAGTTATGGTTACATTTTAAATGAAAGTATGGTTTCCTCTTTTTTCAAGTAACAATTGTGATAGTTTCTTTAATTTTTTAAAATAAAGAATTACACTCAGACAACCATAGCAGAGTAAGAAGAAGCTACACAAGACACAGGAGACACAAACTTTGAACCATGTGATGTTCTTCCTACAATATTCCTCCTCTGATATTTTGTGTAGCTATCTCACCATGCTGATTAAAATATCCAAAACAATACAATTATCTTGAAGCAGGAGTAAAACGATCCCTCATTAGGTTTCAGTCATAATGTACAGCAATGTATGTAGTTGTTCCTTTATTAATGGGAAAAGGTATAAATCCTAAGTAGGCAGATATTTATTTCTAGTTAATTCTAAGCTGTGCTAAATTAGCAAAACCAGTCAAAATAGAATGGAATAGTGAAAATCCTACATATTAAACTAAATAATTGTATATAATTTATTTATATTTATATATTTATATTTATTTATATTTTTCTTAGATTTTGAAAGCTGGACATCTGGAATGAATATGTGTTTCTCTCTTCTCAGTTTCAGTAAATTTTTTAGTAGGCCTGCATATAAAATTCTGAGCAGGTATGAAGTGTGTAGTTGAGGGAGTTCTTACAAGAAGGGCATAAGGTCAAGCTCTGGATCAATGATTGGATTAACAAACCTGGAGTCTAGTTACACGATCTCCCTAAAGGCCTTGAAATGATATTTAAAGGTAACCCACATTGTTATATTATTGGTTTTCAACAATAAAAACAGAAGTTCATAATCAATTTAATTGTGCAAACGCTGCTTCACCTGTTTTCTTTTTTTCTTCAGCCCATCATTAATATTTTTTTTATTTTTCTGTTTGTAACCTGACTAGATATTTAACTTGGCTGGCAGCTGAAATCTTATTGATTTCTTAGAAGGGTATGAACAAGAATGCAGCCGGAGTTGTGCTCAATGGTTATAAAAAAATACAGTGATGTCTTGAATTACAAAATTAATGCCTTCCAAAGGATATTTAAGATTTTCCTAATTCAAAATGTAGGTTCCCATAGGAATGCATTGAAAACTAATTAATCAGTTCCAAACAGAATTGATTACAATAGGCTTCCAGTGCATTCCTATGGGAAGCCTGCCCCCTTTTGCTGGGTTTGTGGGAAAGCCCCTCAGTCAACTACATCCCAGCTATCAAAATCACCTGGTGGTTGGCCATGATTTTGGCAGCTCAGCAGTCACGGGTCTTTTTCCTTCCATGGGCAGACATCAGCCAGGGGAGGATTGGCCGGGTGGTGAAGTTGCCAAGATTGGGTCTGCCCAATCTCAGCTAGGATCAAAGTGCAGGCTTTTGAGGAGATTCAAAAGCCTGCTCTTGGATCCTTGCTTTCCCAAAGTGTAGCACTCAATTCGCTTGAAAACACCCATTTGCACCATGCAAAGGCGGGTGTTTTAAAACGATCCTGCCCCGAGCACTGGGGTCGAAAAAGTTGGATATCTTAAAAGGATCCTTGCTGCTTCGCCCCCTGTGCTTGGAGCACAATTGTTTTAAAACACCCACCTTTGCATGGTGTGGGCAGGTTTTTTCAAGCAAATTGGGTGCTACACTTTGGGAAAGCAAAGATCCAAGAGCAGGCTTTTGAACTGCCTCAAAAGCCTACTCTTGGATGCCTGCTTTCCCGAAGTGTAGCACCCAATCAGCCTCTCAGAGAGGTGGATAGGGTGCTATCATCAGGAAAGCAAGGATCAAAGGGCAAACCTTTTGAAGCAATTCAAAAGCCTACTATTGGATTCTTCCTTTCCCAAAGTGTACCCCGACCATTCAAAGGTGAGCACTGGGGTTGGAACAGCAAGTATCCTTTTAAAACATCCACCCGTGCCATGCAAAGGCTTTCTCCTTCAGCGTACAGACGTCAGCCAGGGGAGGATCGGGTGGGTGGCAACTTCAACAGCCACCTGATCCTCCCTTGGCTGACGTCCGCACACTGAAGGAGAAAGATCTGTGACTGCCAAGCTGTCAACATCACGGACAGCAGCCAGCTGATTTTGACAGGTCGGCTGCTGGTTGACTGAGGGGCTTTTCCAGCAACCCAGCAAGAGAGGGAAGCTCATCCCATGCTTTGCTGGGTCTGGGTGGGCTTCCCGTATGAATGCCTTGAATAACTATTAATTAGATTTTTTTTCATTATTCAAAAAAATCCACCTTTTTCATAATTGGGAATTTCCCTATACCAACAACAGATTTTTATTTTATTTATTTATTTATATTGAATATTTTGAATATTTTTACCCCACCTTTCTCCTTGGAAAAGGACTCAATGTGGCTTACAATACAGCCCAGAACATATAAGATGTATTGAAGTTAAGAACAGGGAATTAGAAGAGGCATCTTTGAATACTAAAAGGTAACATTAAAGCTACAAAGAGCACACAAAAAGAAAAACAATCCATTATGATGGGTGGAAAATAACATGGAAAACACTGGCATTCTTATGAAACCAGTCAATGCAATCATGTATGGTAAGCCATATAAAAGTCACATAGTAGGTAGACCCTCATTCAGGGAAAGTTTGCCTGAAGAGAAAGGTCTTTGCCTGCTTCCGGAAGTACAGAAGAGATGGGGCAGTCCTGGCCTCCAGTGGGAGGGAGTTCCAAAGTCTGGGAGCAGCAACAGAGAAGGCATTTCCTTTCGCAATTCAAACTTTTCATTGTTTGAGGCATTCGTAATTCAAGGCATTACTGTACTGCATTCTGGCTTTCTCAGAGCGGTGGCAAAACATACCATGAAGCAAAATTTCAGCTCTGGCCAGTTGGGATGCAGATTTTTTTTCCCATTTAATTTTGTTAGAAATCTCAGTCTTAAGATTTACCTTATATAATTAAATTCTTTTAAAAATATAATATTCTAATTTATGAATATGAGATCTTATGCTTCTGTATCTACAATTCAGATCACCAGGAAATGGCTTGATATTGCTGCACAATATAATGTGTTTATTTGCTTATTTCTTTATTTAATCTGTTTTATTTTATTTACCCTGCCTATCTCCATAAAAGTACTCAAGGCAGCTTAGAACATTAAAAGGTCTTTGCCTGCTCATGGAAGTACAGCAAAGATGGCTCCAGCCAGGCTCCCATTAGAGGGCAATCCAGAGTCTGGGAGCAGTAGAAAAGGCTTTCTCCCATGTCTCCACCAAGCATGTTTATAAGGGTGATTGAACTGAGATAAAATCCTTCCTTAATTATCTTAATGCCCAGGCAGGCTCATAGAGGCAAATGCAGCCTTTTATTTTATTTTATTTTATTTTATTTTATTTTATTTTATTTTATTTTATTTTATTTTATTTTATTTATTTATTTATTTATTTATTTATTTATTTATTTATTTATTTATTTATACAACTTATATGCCGCCCACTACCCAAAGGTCTCTGGGCAGCTTACAATTAAAATGAACAGTTAAAACACTTAACACATTAAAAAGGCAATGGACAATTAAAACAATAAAAACATCCACGGTTTGGGACCTGCAGAGCGAATTTCTCAAAGACTAACTGAGGCCCGACCAACTAGAATGTCGCGGGCGCTCTCACTTTGGGTGGCCATGCCCAGGGAGGCTCGGAAAACCACCACACGTAACCGAGCCTTCTCTGTGGCTGGCCCTGCGCTCTGGAATCACCTCCCGAGTGAGTTGCACCTTGCATAGTCCCTGTGTGTAGCCTGCACACTGTAATTAAAATTGTAAACCGCCCAGAGACTACTTGAAGTGGTACGGGGCGGTATATAAGCAGACCTTTAAAGACCTGGCTCTTCCAGGAGGCATTTGGCGACAGTTATTTCCCCCCCCCTCTTTCCTGCCATTGAGCTAATTATTATTACTATTCTTGTTATTGTTTTTGTGACTTTTTAAAATATTGTTAGCTTATGTTTGATGTTGCTTGTCTTTACAATTGCTGTTTAGTTTTATTGTTTTTCTTACCTGTATTTATATTGTAAACTGCCCAGAGTTCCTTCGGGAAGATAGGCGGTATATAAGCAATAATAAATAAATAAATAAATAAATAAATAAATAAATAAATAAATAAATAAATAAA
>JAHTLZ010000108.1:12667782-12698009 GCA_023846285.1 Phrynocephalus versicolor
GTTTTGTGTGCTCCGTAATGGTTACACTAGTTTCTGATCACACTAATCCAATGAGTTTATTTAAGCTACTACTGGATCACTCCAGCAGTGTGTATGGTTGTTTTAGTGACCACCGTAGAATGCTGGTATTTTTGCGGCCCTGCTGAAGGAAAGGAGTATGACAAAAGAATGCTGGGGGGGACACACACATATAGTTTAATATGTGGATACCTTGCGGATTTTGTAACAGCTTTTCCAAGAAAAGCAATGACACCTATCATTTGGATCCACATTTAGGCATGTGCCACTTGTCCATTCCACTCCATCCCCTAGCTATACAGGAGAACTGGATGCACTCATTTATAAGCCTTCCCTGTATAATCCAACCTACCATCTATCCCAAGGGAAACATAAATATTTTATTTTGTGTTTTGTATTTCTTGTAGTATTTTATTATTATACTCCACAATGAAATCTCCAAATCTAAGTGGTCTATAACTAGTCATAAATAAATAAAGCACTCCATTGAATTTATCTACCTACACACCTTTTAAATAATTTAGATTTTAAAACTAAGCCATTCGTTTGAAACGTCATCTTTTAATTGCATTTTCAGTTTGGATAGCATGAGTATTTTCTGTGCTAGTTTGATGTGTTTGATTGTAAACTACTTAGCAACCTTCTATTTGTATGATGACAAAGCTTAGAATAAAGTGATTTCCCTTTACATGGAGTCACTAGGTAGAATGACCCTGCTGCAAAGATTAAGAAGATGTTAGCCTGGTGGATAATAGTCCCAGACAGATTTCACCTCCTGAATAACTTATTTTAAAACAAAAGCTTTATTTTATTTTATTTTATTTTATTTTAAGTTATCTTATTTCATTTCATTCATTTGGCAACATGACCTTCAGACTGTAAGTGATTCAGGTACATGGTGAACTAAAATGGCAAGAAAAGCACCATGGTCTGGCACATTCTCCAGACTAGTTGCCCTAGTCTGCTCTTTAATATGGTAGAAATTTTCCACTCAGAAGAAATGCTTGAAATGGTTTGCTGTATAATGCAGGATCTTCTCATTATAACCAGAATGTAAAGCTAACCACCCATCAACACACCTTCCCTAAGTGGTGCTCTAACAGCCTCATGAGCAGGCACACTTTAGCAGGGAGAACAGTTAAGTCTTATGGCACATGTGTCAGGCAGGGCAAGGCTGCAAAGGGGATTCTGGCTTGAGGGCAATTGGTGTTATATCTGGGTGTGTACCACTGTCAGCTTAAGCCCACATTATCTAATCGAATAGGTTTGATTTGTATGAGATTTACATTGAAATGGAAAAGCCAGGTTTGATTCAAGAGCTAAGTTAAGTGAATTCACAAATGAATTCAGATCAGGGCCTTTTAACAAATTGATTCAAGTCAGGTCGAGGTGTTAAGATCATGAACTGCTGGATGACTCAGTAGTTTAAGTCTCTGGTTGTGGATCCAGAGGTTGGGAGTTTGATTGCCCACTATCCTTTCTTCACAGGGACTGGACTCAATGATCCATTGGGTCCCTTCCAGCTCTTCCTTTCTAATATCACCACCACCACCACCACCACCACCATCATCGGGGAGGTCTTTCTCTCAGTCCCACCACCTTCTCAGGTGTGTTTGGTGAGGACACAGAATGGACCTTCTCTGTCGCTGTTTGCACACTCTGGAACTACAATACCACCCTCACATCCGCTGATTCACCTTCTGCGGATTCAGTTATTCGCAGATGGCGAGTGGCAGTGGGTGGAGGGCAGGGATGGCCGTGGTCCAGGTCCCAGGCAGTGCTCATTTGGGATATCAGCGATGGTGGAGAGAGAGCAGGAGAGCTTTTCAATTGGCTTATGAGGACATCCATCTCTAGCTCCCTAAGTGCCAGACTCATCAAGCCGTGCTGCTGGTCAAAATCATTTCCAAATAAGCACAACCCATGGAGAATGATGGGGGTGGGTGGGGGAAGAGAGACAACGACTCAGGAGGAGGAGGAGGAGGTGGCCACCATGTTATGGCAGGCTTTGGTGTTGCTGCCCACGCAGCACACCAGAAAGGAGGCAGAGACCCCAGAACAGCTCCGAGTTGTGGGGGAGCCCTTGGGGCATGCCAGGCGGGGCGGGTGGCTCCCTGCACTGCTGCAGCACTGATGCGGGTGTTCGGCGACACCTTGTGAGTGGGCCTGCAGGGTGGGTGCCGAGGGGAGCAGTAGGACCCCCGAATGGTGGAGAAAGCAGCAGCGGCAACAGTGGCAGAGGAAGCAGCTGCGTGGCCATGGAGAGCCTACTCTCCTGCCTGCAAGAGCAGAGGCGCCAATGGCAGCAGAGGAAGCAGCTATGTGGCCCAGAAGAACCCATTCACCCGCTTGCAGGAGAGGTGTCAGTGGCAATGGAGGAAGCGGCCGCACAGTCTAGGAGACCCCACCCACAAGATTGGTGGAGGAAGTGTGGAGGCGGCACAGTGCCTTGGTGGGGTTTGCCAGGGTGCTGGTGGGCTCTCCCACTGCTTTCACTCTGGCACCCTGGGATAAGAGTGTTCACTCTTATGCATGGATTTCATTATCAGCGGGGCACCCGGGAACCAATCCCCGCGGATACGGGAGTCCTACTGTACTAGACATTAAGCTGGCCCCATCTCTGCTGTTGTACTACAAGGAGAGTAAGGTCTTTCTCATTAGGCAGGTTTTCCCTTAGTGACTCTTTGTTTCAGAAATGCTTTTAAATGGATTCCTGTGCGATGCTACTTTGAATCTGATTTTGTTTACCATTTTAACATGTTGAGTTTGTTTCAACACATGTTTTAAAACATTTGTATAATATTTTAAGCTTTTGAATATTATTTGTTACTGATTGTAGCTGTCTTGGGTTCTTTTAAAAATAAATGTGAGATAATACAATTCACTTTGATCTATTAGGTTGGGTGGGTTTTTTTTTAGATAATAAACTTGAAGGCTGTTTGATACTTAACCCTCTGGAAAGCTAACTGTCTGAAATCTAGAAAGTTTACTCCCCTCTTTTGAGTCTCTTATCTATTTAAATGGCATGTACACCACTTAAAAATAAAAAAGTTATAGCTATGTTGGTCTACCAATGCAAGTCAGTAGAAAGGTGGTGATTGATTGGAATGTAGAAACAATTTTGCATTCAGATGCCAACGGAATTGGCTGGAGTACCAGCCACTTACCATTGGGAATTGGGATCCATTCCAAAGCCACAAAATGGCCTCCAAATTGGGACCTGTGCAGAACCAAAGGAGTCAGACATTTGCTGAAAGAAGGGAACATAGGAGCAAAACAGTTCTTTAGAGAACAATTTTCAGTGAAGACATGATAGCAAATTGTATGCTTAAAACCATTCACAACAGCCCTTTTCACTCAAAATCACCTCTTCTCTCTCTTTATCCTCTGACAATTTTCACATGTGTATTTTTGAAGAGGAATGTGCATCTTAAATTTATTGGGAGACAAGCGAATTTGTACAAGATGATTTCAGAGGGGAAACATTATATACCCCCTCCCACCGGTGTTCCTCCATTCAAAATTGCCTCATCTTGAATATTTTTTTTTTAAAGAAAGCAAACTGAAACATCATTAGATGCGTAGTTGAGTGCTCTGTGCAACTTGATCCTAGAATGGGTATAAATGATCACTATTCAGATATGGGGTATGCGGAATATCAAAAATGCTTTGCCTTGAAGCAGTTCTGTATAATATGTTATGAAAGAGTGTGGGGAAAGTGCAAATTTCACAAAACAATTCAGTCATTCAATCAGAAGTTGTCTGTGTAGAGTTACAGAAACAGGTTTTAATATGGGGGAGTGGGTGAGGAAATAGCAGATAAAAGGCAGTGATGAGAGGTGCAAAATGATACACATGGGGGAAAATATAATTCTAAGTATATAGGTGGCAAATGCTAAATTGGCAGTTTCTGTTCAGGACAAAAATGATGGAGAGACGTGAATAACTCATGTCTAGGAAAGCATCCATTCAGTCTAGTGCAGCTGTTGAAACAGAAGATATAAATAGTGGATATAACATCCTAGGAAAATTTTAAAATGTTCTACAGATAAACTTATTGTTACCCTAAACCAACGAGTGGTGTCCAAGCAATGTGTTTCTGTAGCAATTCTACAGCATTAAACATTTTCTGTGTGAACCTAGGTGGTGGGAAAGAATCCCAGTTAGTTTTTCCTGCCAGCCACTGTGGGTAATCAGATCACGAATCACACACTTTCTCTATAATCCTGGCCTGTGCTCACAGCCTGTTGGTGAAGTTAACGCTTCAGAAATGAGTTAAAACCATCGTTTGTCTTATCTTGAGTTGAACAACTCCAGCGGATGGCACTTACTGAACACAACTCATTGAAGTCCTTTCATCTCAGTGAGTCTAATTTCTGCCCTCGTAAGGTGATACGTAAAACCACCAGAGGCTGCCTGCATAGGGAACAATCTGTGCATGTGCATTCCAGCCTTGATCCCTCCCTGTAGGCAGGGGAGGCCTGCAAGAAAAATGTACTAGCATTCATCTCACACGGCTGCCCTGTTCCACTCACTGAGAACATGGAGGATTGCAACCACATTCAGCTGAACTTCATTAGAAAGGCTATTCAGACCCTCCCTGGTGGCATACATAGGGAAGTTGAGTATGAAGGAAATGTGGATGGCACACACATCCTCAGTCCCTTCTACGTCCTTATAGCTTAGTATTATCAATAAGTTCCCTCTTAACCATTCCCACCCTGAGATGATATGGAACTCATTTCAGCTATGTCTTGTGTCGTAGATATTGGACTAGTATTTTTCCCCTTTAAATATATCAATGGGAAATATATTATTTGAGATTTCATGAAGTTGACCTCTTTAAACTGTTGAACTTCCCAAGCCTGTACATCAGTCTGATCTTTGCGCTTCCAAATAAGACCTTTTATACTCATTCTAACCCTTCAGTACAATAGCTGAAAAATACCTCAGACTTTTAATGCACATCTTTTTGCTCTGTTAATCATTTGTGTATCCATTTGTTAACGTCAATCCCTGGTATTTTTCCAACTGTTTGATTGAATAACTGGGTCCTGGGGAAAAATGAGCAAAGACCTCTTAAAAGTAAGCAGTGATTTCCAAATTGTTGTTTTTCTTTGTTAATGCACAGTTTACTGATGTCATAATTTTTACCTGGCTAAAAGCAAATAGTTACGTTGAAAGTTCTTGATTAAAGCAAGGGATGCTTTTAAATTAATTTCCTGTCCTAAAACAAAATTAATTGTGTGCTGCTTCTCTGTTTTTTTGTACAATTTATTTCATCTCCCCTCCCCAACAACTGTGGCAGGATATATTTAGATCACTTTCCCACTGTATAATCTCCTGAAAAACACAATCACAAAACATTGCTAAGAACAAGACTATTATATCTCTTGCAATATATTATAGGCCGTTCTTAAAATGTCACTGTTGTTTCCCTTTAGGACATTTAGTTGCAGAAGGCTTAATGCCACCAGAAATCTTTTGCACTTTGCTTTTATTGAAAAAAGTATTGGATTTACTCTCATCTAGAATAAATTTTGCCTAAATTGAAAAAGGATGAAAAGCACAATTGGCTAGAGCTTTCTGAGAGGTGGTTGATTAAGTGTTACATCATTTCAGTCACTTTTATCCTGCAGCTCTTTCCAATCAATGATAATAAGGCAAATGGATCATTTTACATTTTAGATATTGGGGAGTTGATTTAATATCCTGATTTAGTAGGATAAAGGGCAAAAAGTCTCTGCTAGGCTATTATCTCACTTGCATCAGCCACTGAGACTGCCAGAACAGAATTATAACATCACAGATTTGAAAGATGCCATGACAATAATTAAATTAAGATACAAGTACTTGGGTGTAAGACTAAAGTCATTTATATGTCTCAGGTTTGCTGGAAACCTCTTCAACATTTTGGATAGATTTAGGTGTGGTACTCCATGCGGCCAGCTGCAGGTCCATCCACATGAGACTTTCCTTGTGCAATTCCTATGCCTCATTCACAGATGCCTCTTATGAGAACTGATCTCATCTTCTGTTCATAATTATCTGATGCAGTGATTTAGAAATGCAGGTAAACCATCACTTGAGTTGCAGTGCAATCATTCTTATCATAGAAGATTGAAAACACAGTCTATCTACCTTAATCTTCAATCATGTGTATTTTTGTGCAATACCATGTTATCACTAATAAAAATCATGGGAGGAGATGGAGAGGTGAGGGAAGCACAAACCTGACACATTGGCAAATATGGAGTATAACGACTACAGACTAGTTAAGTGTCGTGATGAGCAGTTGCATTGTTCCAGTGTTTTAAACTGCCCTGGGACATCATCTAATCAGATGTGATTCTCCTTTATACAGTGGAATAGTGGCTTCTCATTTAATAAGTCTAACTTGATGTGATTCTCATTATACAGTGGAAAACAGATCTAACATGGCAAATAACTGGACTCATATGGGAAGCATAATGGTAACAACTTTGGACATTTACATTGTAGTAAGGAGTAATTTATTGTTATTTATTTATTTATTTTTACAACTTATATGCCGCCCACTACCCAAAGGTCTCTGAGCAGCTTACAATCAAAAGAACATAAAATATCAGCAAATAATTAAAACAATAATAAAAAGTAAACCTTGTACTAAAATCATTACACTAAAATTGCCATCAGAGGATCCACAATCTATATTGTATCAATTAAAAATCTTCTGGAACAGGAAGGTTTTTACCTGGCACCGGAATGTTATTTAATGCTGGTGCCAGGCGGATCTCACTCAGGAGGGCATTCCATAGCTTGGGGGCAGCTGCCGAGAAGGCCGTATGTCTGCAAGCCATCCCTCTCACCTCCTTGAGGGATGGCTCTTTCAAGAGGGCCCCCTGGCTCGATCTTAATTGCTGGGTAGGTTCATATGGAAGGAGGTGGTCCTTCAGGTATGTAGGTCCTAAACCTTTTGTTACATTACATGTTATAACATATACTATTTCTGGAATTCTATTTATGAATCTATACCATGTAAGGCTGATGGTGTCATCAGGTGTGGTAAGTTTCCATCCCAGCAACTGGAATTTTCATGAATTAAAGATTCCCCCACTGCACCCCACCACGCCATGTATGTAGAAACTTCTGGGAGCATTTGGAACAATATTGGGCAAGTGCTGTCGATTCAACAGCATTTTAGCTGGCATTATACTGACTCATATGGACTCTATCATCCAGTGATGCTAAACAGTACTCATGACTGAGGATAAATTGTTTGTTTTACTTCAGTTACCACTACATTCACTGCTCAGAATTCACATGGATATTGAACACACTGCATGCTTAAAGGTATCGAGTATTAGGGTAATACTAAATTGGGTGAGAATAATCAGATTTTTGTTTTCAGATGTTTCCTTTGATTTCTGTTAAGAGGTGGAGAACCTGAGACTGACCAGATGTTGAAGGACAACATGATCTCTCACCACTGTCTGGCCTTGCTAGGCATAAGGGGAACTAGAACCCCCACAACATCCAGAATGCCACAGACTCCCCAGCCCAAGTTTAAAGAATCAAGAGCATTGCTCACCCATACATGAGCCTTTTTCCTCATAGAAATGTATTAAATTCATTTTGGAAAGAGGCTCAGATTTGAAAGCATTTTACTTATTTCATATGCAAAGAATAAATTTGTTTCTGCAAAATTCCTTTGACATTCATTGATGGATCTGAAGCAATGCATTCTTTATGAAATGCCACCGCCTTGCTAATAAACTGGTCCCAGCAGTCAGGTTTGTGCTGCTTAATTTGTTTCCATAGAGTCATATTGTAATTCTGACGCACTGAAAAATCTCTTCACCAAATTGCACAGTGCTTTTGCTTTTCATGGTGTTTGGTAAAACCTTTGTTATTTGGATATTTGGGGAGCATTCTAATAAGCATTATTTTAAACTAAACTGGTTGTATTATCTCCATAACGTAGCTGATACTTACATCCAGCTTGCAGTATACACTAACACTATTTACCTGCTTATTTACCTGAAGTATTCTAGACAACAAGATCTTAACCTACATGTTATGTGAGTCTCATTATGACTTTCAATCTCATTCACTCATTCTCAACATGGTTTCTACTCAAAAGACAATCCTACAGAGTTCAGTGCAGCCTATATCCAGGGAGAGAGACAGAGACGTCAACAGGTTTGCCTTCTGATTATAGCCATATAGGTGTATAATCTGCAATAAGGAGATTATAAACATAATCTGTTTATTGCAGTGTGGTCTGTTGTGGGCTTCAGGATGAGCTTCTACCTTGGGAAGGACAAACTTTTCAACAGTTTGTCTCCTTCTGACAAGCAAGATATATCCACCATCTTCACTAATTATGTCTACCAGGGATTCTAGGAAGAAAATACCTGTCATTGTTGGCAGTATAGAAACAATGGTGCATCGCATACACTGTTATTTGAGTTCTTGTTCTTTGAAACCCCTCCCTGTACTTGTCTGCACAGAAGAGCAAGTTCAAGAATAAATGTGGTGACATCACTGGCCTATTTTAGTTTTATGATGGTATAAATGAGGGCAGGGTCTCCTGCTCCCATGCATTTCGATTTCAGACTGTTAAAAATGTACTGTGGCACTCTGTTAGACAAGAAGGACGAGGAAGGACAGTTACACATTGAAGGCTGTCATTTTTCATAATTATGTTGCCTGTAGGTTACCACCTGTCCTAATTGGATCGGATTAAGGTGAAATGCAAAACTGTCCTCATTTTGCAATGAGGAAAGCACTGTCAGGTTTCATCATAGGGCATTGGGAAGGAGAAAATGTGATCACATATGTTGGCGATGAGAGTAAGAAAGGGAAAATGGAAGACGTCAGTAGACCAGGAAATCAAGTCCTGAAAACGATACCAGTGATCTGTAGGTCCTGGCTTGCATTGTGAAAAGTCTGAGCTGTCATTTCCTCTCAAGATAGGTCATCAATTTTGTGTGGTGATAGCCATCATCTGTGGCTTTTCTCTGGGTTAATGTGTGTTTGCGACTATTAGTGCTTAATTTTCTGACGCAGAATTAGCTTGCCTCATTTAAAAGCTAAGCCATTCGTACAGCAGTCTAAATATTTGTTTAGACTGGGGTGGAAAGGCTTGCATTGGATTTAGAAATGTAGCACTGTCTGCATGAAATGCAATTCGTTTTTGCCATTGCCTGTACAGAGCCCTGACATGTTCTGTCCAAAGCAGGAATATTATGCTTTGCTGTCAGTCAGTCTGTCTAAATCACTGGGAAAACGTCACCACTGCATCCTGTTTACTCTTGAGGTTTTGGGTTTTGCAGCCTGACTAATGAGCATTTGGATCCCCAGATTGCCCAGAAAGTTCGTTTAGGGCTTTAGGATTCTTCCTGTGGATTGCCCCCGACACACACCACCCTTTCTACTGATGCTGTTCCTGCTTTCAGTAAAGGACCATGTATGGCAGTCTGGCAAGAAGCAGGAAGTGGCATTTGTGGGGCAAGTCATTATTTGAGACTGATGAACAAGGAGAATGAGAGACAGAAGTGCAAGTCAGAAACAACGAATAATCTAGGACAGAGAAACCCAGGACCCCTAAAGAGTGGCCCTGAGCTAGATGGGCGGTATATAAATCAAATAGATAAATAAAGCAAAATCGTGTCCTGGCACTTTATAAGCATCCTGAATAAATACATGAGGAGGAGGAGCATGCCAGCCCAACCCTTCCATTATGCTTTTTCATGTCATCCTCTGCGCATGAAAGGTGATGGCTTGAATAGGAAAGCTCGCTGTATCCCTGGTGGCTCTTCATGAGATCTGGAAATCTGGAAAACTGGGACTCCAGATCACATGGAGAGCCACCACAGAAAGGAGACGCTTGTCTCGTCATGCTGCATCCCTCCGAAGTGACAACAGATGATGCCACAGAAAGTGGATATATTGTACTCTTCCTCCATTCAACATACTGAACAAAACACCTGAATAGGTCTCAGAGTTCAGATGAAACAGGAAGCATTTCTTACTTCACAGCCATCTTGTGTGGATGGTGTCAGTCTAGAGCCTGGAGATAAATTTCACAGGAAAGCTGCCCTCTTGTGGTGCAGTGTTTCATGCATAAGGGTCCATTCCTGCCTTGCATTGGCAGCTCTTACTGTGGGGTCTCTCACAATTGTCTCTCTTTGCCTCTACTTTATGCTGGCAAATGTGACCAAGACAACTCGGGTAGGAAAGGATGGCAGCCACAGATAGCTGTGGCAACTGTAGAGAGAGTAGACCCAGTGAGGAAAAGACCCAACATCTTGAAGCTCTGATTCCAGGCACAGCTCTTAAAAATCTTTCCTCCAGACTGAACTGTTGTTTTCCACGCACAGCACACACACACACACACACACACCCCTCCTCGGCTTTAACTGCTGAACAATTTGCGCAAATTCAATGATACAAGTATGTGAAGAAAATACAAAGTAGGAGGAGATGCACAAACTCTTTAATTAGAATTACCCCCCCCCAAAGGATTAAAACATAGAAAACCTGTAATTTAAAACCATACAATAATGTTGCCTAGGAGTACTCTAATAATATAGTGATAAGGTTACACGCACATTGATTTTCCAACTAAAAACTACTAGAGGGGTTTAATTATTTTCCTAAATCTCTTCTAAACCCCTTTGGCAACTATTCATTTCTCTCTTTACTACTGTTTTGTTTGCATTCCTAGACTAATCCCAAGCAATGGAGAGTGAGAGAATGCTGCAGCGGTGACAAATTTGAGGTGCATTGTGTATAAAGCCATCTGACAGTCAGATCAGTATTTTCCTACAGAGATCACATGGGAACCCCCCCCCCAAGCAAATCAGATCATTCTTCCAAAAAAAAAATATTTTAGGCCCATTTCATTGCAGTACTCCTAAAGCTTTGAAAATGTGGTATGTTTTCTCCTATCACTAAATCATTCACAAAGGAAAAGATATCTTTCCCCCTTCATCTGCACTATGGGCTGTGCAGTGACCATACTCCCCGAGGAAGCAATTCCTTTTCCAGCGATTAAAACACTAGCAGATCACACCTCAGGTGGTCGCAGGGACCTCCTTAACATATTTTTATATCTTAAGTTAAAACTGTGGTTCCCTGGATGTTGTTGGACTGCAGTGGCTATGCTGGCCATTAGAGATGGGCATAAAATAGCAATATAGTTTCATTTTGTTTCTGTAGTAGTTTCATTTTGTTTCATTTGTAACAATTTACAAATTTTTAAGGAGTTTTGTTACAAAACAAAACAAAATGAAACAAAACCAGGGCCGACGCATCCATTAAGGCGAACTAACCGGCCACCACTGTTGGTCCCCCTGCTGCCCGTTTCCGTCTCCCTGCCGCCCGCCCGCCCACCCCCCACCTAGGGCGCAAAAAAACCCAACGCCGGCCCTGAACAAAACATTATGGTCCTCTGGGTTCTAAAGGACCAAAATGGCAGGGTAGCTTCCTCAAGCTCTTCCCTGTCAACCCTCGAAATGTGAATAGGTTTGGGGGTCATGGGGCTGAGTTATTAAGTTCCAAAGGGGGTGCCCCTAGGAAAAAATATTTCTAATTGGATTCAGATCTTTGGAAGCCAAGCCACAGGTGAGTGATTAATGCCGCTGCAGCTTGGCTTCCAATTCCAATTAGAAAGTTTTTTCCTAGGGGAACCCCCTTTGTAGCTTCATAACTCAGCCCCCTGAACCCCAAACCTCTCCAAATTTTGGTGGCTTACCTGTGTAGAATCACTTGAGGAAGCTAACCCTACCGTTTCCATGTTGAAACATGGCTGCAATCTGTATTTTTGAGTATATCCCTAAATTGCTGGTGTGTGGCATACACACTCTGGCAGTTAGCTATGGGGGCCCAATTTGGAGCTTAATAACTCACCCCCTGAACCCCAAACCTTGCCAAATTGGGGGGGGGGGGGTTATACAGGGAAGAGTCCAAACTTGCTGCCCAGCAATTCTGGTGCCAAAACATGCTGGCAATACCTATTTTGAAGTACATAAAAATGTATTAGCACAAAAATCATTGGGGAGCAGGGGAGCAAGTTTGGACTCTTCCCTGTAAACCCCTGAAGTTTGGAAAGGTTTGAGGCTCAGGGTCTGAGTTATTAAGCTCCAAATATGGTGCCTCTAGAAAAAAATCATTTCTAATTGAGCAAGAAGCCACTAATCGCTTGCGGGGGGGGGGGCTATTATCAGTTTCTCGCTCAATTATAAATGACTTTTTCATAGGGGTACCCCCTTTTGGTACCCTCTGAACCCCAAACCTCTACAAATTTAAGGGGCTTACCTAGAATCACTTGAGGAAGCTAATCCTACCATTTCTATGCTGAAACATGGCTGTGATCCATATTTTCAAGTACTTAATTGGAATCTGAAGCCAAGACGCAGCAGCACTAATTGGTTGTCCTTGGCTTGGCTTCCGAAGTTCCAATTCTAATTAGAACTATCTTTTCCTAGGGGCACCCCCTTTGGAGATTAATATCTCAGCCTCTTGACACCCCAAACCTTTTCAAATTCAGGGGGTTTACAGGGAAGAGCTTGAGGAAACTCCCCTGCTATTTCCTCTAAGATGAATTGTTTTGTTCTAAAGGAAAAAATGGTGTTTCATTACAAAATGAAATGAACCGTGTCCTACCATTTTGTTAACCTAACAAAGGAATTTGTTACTTAACGAAATGATGAAACAGTGTTTCATTTTTTGTTTCATGCCCATCTCTACTGGCTATGGTTTCTGGGAACTGCAGTCCAACAACATCTGGATTACCCAAGACTGGGAATACCTTTTCTTAAACCACTAAGGAAGGTTTTAATTCAGGAGGGCAACCAAAGCCCCAAAGCCCAGCTGTGGATCGTGGGGTTGCCCCTTCTACTCATTATGAAAGGAAGTGGGGCTGTGGGCACAAGTCACAGCTTGTCATGAGGGCCAATGTGGAGACGGGCACCAAAACAATCTGTTTATTATTGTTGTAGTTGCGATCGAACTGCAAAAGAGACTGTGAATCAGGCTGCAGCAAAGCTGAATTGTTCTGATTCAGCTTATTCATTCATTCATTCATTCATTCATTCATTCATTCATTCATTCATTCCTTAAATTCGGACCAGAGATCTTGGGGGTCTGTCGCTCTTCCTGCGTTCCCACCTCCTGGCTGCTGGCCACATGAGGGGAGGGAGAAAAAAAAGGAAGAAAAGATCTTCTGCTCCCGGCAACATTCCATTCTCTCTCTCTTTTTTTTCATTCTCTTAAAGTAGCTCTTAAAGGGGCGGGAGCCAAAAAAACAACAAACAGAAGGGAGGAGAGCCCCGCACTCACTATCCTTACACCGCATCAAGCAATTTTCACCGGGGAAGAGCAGGTACAAGAAAAGTGTGCTGGGACGCGCTTATGGGGGCGTGGTCACACTTAATTTCCTGTAAGCTCTGGAGCTGGTGGGGAAACATTTCTAAGCTCCGGAGCTGGAAGCCATTTGCGGCGCAGTTTAGGGGTCATGTAAAAAGGCCCTTAGAACATTAAAAGGTAACAGTATTGCTAGGGAGAGCTAGAGCTTGAGCTTGCTGGGGAAGTCACACCCAGACAGTCTAACTTTCTGTCACTCCTTCTTGAGGCTTTCAAGATAGACTTGTTCTTATAAACTCTGACACAGACTACTTCTGCTGATTAGCTCTAAAAGGGAACTCTTTCTGTCTAACCTTACTCTAAAAACTATTCAGACCAGATTTGTCGCCATTATCTTCCAGTCACACCCACCAATCAGCCCGAATCATTCGACAGCCAATCCCACCAGCACTCTGCCCCCACCCCCATGTACATTACTCAGGTGTACTGAGCATTTCCCATTACTAAAACCTGTCTATGTGAAGATTTAGAAAGGGCAAAATCACTACACATCTCTCTTGTGGCTACTATGTACTTGTTTGTTTGCTGCAGATAGAAGGAGATAGAAAATAGAAGATTTATTTATTTATTTATTGAATTCCTATATCACCTATCTGGCTACCAAGGCCACTCTGGGTGGTTCATAGGATAATAAAACAACAGATAACTCTTCAAATAAATCCATGAAACATAATAGAAATACCATCAAAAATAAAACTATCTCAATCAAACTAAAAAGAGTCCATTTTCCATGTGACTCCATATTTCAGGAGCACTAACAGGAAGGAAGGAAGGAAGGAAGGAAGGAATGTTTATACGTTGCTTTTCCCTAAAGCTTTCCATCATCAGACAATTGGTCCTGAAAAGTTTTTCCCTCTGTTGAATTTTCTTTCAAAATATGAACACTTCTTGCCAACTCTCTGTTCCATTCTCACACTCAACCCAAACTCCTGCTGCCTTAGAGATGAAATTCTTAGGCTCCTGTTTTGACTGCCTGGTGACTTTTATTCAGCTGTAGTTGGCTTTCTCTGAGAAGAAAGTCTTCTGTCTCAGAATTGTTCTGGCCACATGCTGAAAACTCCTGACCTCTCTTGATTTCTTGGGGAGGAAAGCTGATAATCATCAAAGAGCAGTGCTAGCAGGAAGGTACAAATCCAAGAGCAGAACTTTCTTTGGAGATTTCAAATACATTTTGAATACAAAACAAAGTAGGAAAATCTTTTCATGAGCTGGGCTGATTGTGCTAAATACCTAGTGTGCCAACAGTGCCAAGCACCTTTTACCCCATCTTCATGCCATGAAGTTCGTAGTCTAAAATGTATGAATATAATGCCAGTAAAAGGTGGATCAGATACAGACAAAGAATGTTACAGATAGTCCCATGAACTCATTTTTCAAAACACGTATTTTACTTTGGATTTTGGATCGGTTGTGCATCTGGCTGCACAATACAAACAGCAAAGTTCAAACAAATTTAGTAAGTTGGAAGAGTGCAGCTTGACCAACTTAGGCTATCTGTTTCTCTAGTGAAGTGGCCCAAAATCTCAGTGTCATGAAAGGGAAGTGTCTGTTTTGGAGAAAAATGAGGAAAGTTCCCAGCACTGGAAGTAGGCAAAAGCCCTTGTGCGAAGTGAACAAATTGTCCAGGAAGCAGCTATACCATGTAGGTGGCAGACAGAGCCTGTAGCACCTACATTTTCCCACCACAACTGAAGCCTACTTGATTCCCAGCACTTCTTCTTAGGGAGAGGTCTAACACAGGATTTGTTGAGCCACCAAATGGGCAGTTCACAGCAGCAACTGAGTTTCATTGTGCTTATGATGTCATCTTTCCTCTTGGATTGGGTGTTGATATAGGAGCTGTAGAATTGGGAAACGTACATTAGCTTCTTTTTTTAATGATGGCATTTTTTTCCTCAGATCCCACCTCAGACTTTTTTTTTCCTAATTCAGCCCAGCCCTTTCCTGTACCATTCTCAGAGCCCTGGCAGCATGACTGTGTAATGAGGCACACTCATTTGATTCTGGCTATAGGAGCCTAGATCCCCTGAGCACATCTGATCTCGCCTGATCTTGGAAACTAAGCTTGGATGGGTGACTGCTAGAGAATACCAGGTGCTGTAGGTGCGTGGAGTAGGAACTGGCAAGCCACTCCAGTATTCCTAACAATTGTTACAATTGTGACCAAGTTCGTGAACCATGTTCATGGAGTTTTCTTGGCAGAAATACTGGAGTGGTTTGCCAGTTCCTACTCCATGCGCCTACAGCACCTAGTAATCCCTGGTGATCTCCCATCCAAGTACTAACCAGGGCCAACCCTGCTTAGCTTCCAAAAATCAGGTGAGATCAGATGTGCTTAGGGCATCTAAAAGCACCCAAATCAGTGCTGCACAAGTGTGCAGCAAGGAGCTTGTACTGGCAGAACAAATCAGCATTCTATGAGGCAATATTAAAAATGGGGGTAAGCCAATGTTGATTTTCTGCCTTTAATAGGCACTGGGATGTTGCTCCCATGGGTGTTTTCTGTTTTGTGTCTGGTTGCACCAGTCCCAACTGGATTAATGGGTCTGGTAGATTTGTTTGGGCTGTCCTACTCAGAAGTCCCCATTCTGGGCTGTTTTTTGGGTTAAGGGTCATTGTGTTCTGTTCCCTCAGCTGGAGGGTTGGGTGCTCACTCAGGGTGGCCACTCCGAGAGAGGCGCGGAAGTCGGCCACCTGTAACCGCGCCTTCTCGGTTGAAGGCCCCTCTCTCTGGAATCAGCTCCCGAGTGAGCTGCGCCTTGCAGAGTCCCTGCCTGCCTTCCAAAGGGCACTGAAAATGTTGCTCTTTAAGGAGGCATATGGTGACCTCATTTCTGTTTAATTTTTTTTCCCATCTGCTGCTCCCGCTGTGGGTTCCCTCCTTGCCATCTTTATCCTGTTCTATTTTATTCCTACTATTTTTTTTCTCTTGTATCTTTCTATATCGTTTTGCTATTTTAACTATTTTAACTGTGTTTGTACTGGTTTTATCTTCTTTATTGTGAACCGCCCTGAGTTCCAGTACGGAAAAAGGCCGCGGGATATAAATGCACCAAATAAATAAATAATAAATATAATAGGTTAATGGAAAAAATAATATTCATTGGGTTTGAGGTTTAAAATACTGGATGTTTGTCCCGCACATTCCATTGGTTTTGGCATAATTTTTATTAAGATGTCCCCATTCCAGATTCTACCTAGTCAACATTTGTAGGCAAAGACAGGAAATAGAGAGACAGATCACAGAAACAAAGAGAGGATTCCTTTAAAGAGCAAAAAATAAAAAGTTTGCTTTCAAAAAAAAAAAGGAATGAAATGACAGACCTCTAGAAAAAGAGGATAATTTGCCATATATCTTCAATAAACGTTCTCTCAGGATTTCTAAGTCGAAATAGCCTCCTCCAATAAATTTTTAGGGGTGGGGCAATCTGAACATCAGTCAGGAGGCAGTGAGCTGACTCTTAGCCAGCATTTTAACTCTTTTTCAGCCAAACAGGCTGATCAGAATCATGCTTGCAAGAAGATTCTATGTCTGGTTTTTAAAAATGGAGAAACAGAAATAATATTTTTAAAACAATGCAGATACTGAAAATATTTTTAAATATATATATATATATTTAAAAGAATACAGAACAGCTATTCGGAATCTTACTGGTTTTTGTTCGGTTTTTTTGTTCTTTTTTCTTTTCTTTTCTTTTCTTTTCTTTGTGGCTGAGGATGGTCTTACCTGATGCCAGAGCTTTGGAGCCTATATCTTGTCATAATATCCTGTCACAGTTTCCATTCTACCCATCTTGTCACTATATAGTTGCTGGGTAATTTTTTAAACATTTCAAACGTGTCATGTGCCACCAAGTCACTTTTGATGTATGGTGACTACTTGATGAGTCAATGACCTCCAAAATGTCCTATCGTTAACATCTCTCCTCAGATCTTGTAAAGCCTTTCTTGTTAGATTGTTCTCTTTTCCTACTGCCCCTGCTTCCTGGCAATTTTCTTCCAGAGCAGCATAAAAACTTGCTTCCTTGGCACAGCATTCAGTGTGTGTACATGCCTCGGGTATTCTAAAATTTGGACCTTTTTTAAAAAAAAGGAGAACACAGTACAACAGCACAATTTCTGTGAGTGGGTTCAGGATCTATGATGAGTAACTTTGAAGGGCAAACACTTTTCCAGTTGTTTTCTAGTAAAAAAACCCACAATTTTTGAAGCAAATAGCTATAGTGGTTCATTTACTATGAGTAATTTTGCTTTAAAGCACCCATTAAAATGGAGTGTGGTTCTTGTAGCAGAGGCCAAAGTGGCACATAATCTGTCCAGCTGAATTTTCCTGACAGTAGCTGACACACTCAGTACTGCGTCTCATATCAGGCACTTTGTCTGTTCCATTCTTTGGTGAGACTCTCTTGGCAATTTCTGTCAAAGGCATTAGCGGCTTTGCACAAATTGTATGCTTTCTGCTTGTATGACATCTAACAAGTAAAGGAAAAGGATGATGGTTAAAACAAGTTGCAACAAACCTTTTTTTAAAGTTTTGTACTTGTAGATTTCACATTTAGCAGGCTAAAAGCCAGTCTAAATCTGTGGCTGTGAGTAATGAGCATGGCCTTTAGGTTTAAAAAAAAATTACATCACAGTCACAATGGGTGGGTTGTTGGAAAGTATCGAATCCTAGAACAATGTAGTTGGCATGGGTCTATAAGGCCACCAAGTCCAACCCACGGCTCAGTGCAAGAATCCAAATCCAAGTACTGTATTTTCCACATATAAGACTATATTTTTGTCAAAAATTGTTAGACCAAATATTGAGGGTTGTCTTAGCCGAGGAGAGGACCATGGGATTGTGAAACTGCCTATGCCGTGTCTCTGTAAACTCTCATCTTATACATGGTGGCGTCTTATAGACTGAAAAATACGGTAGCTCTGACAGATGGTTATTCAGTATTTCTCTTGAATGCCTCCAGTATTGGAGTGCTCACCAACTCCTCAGGTAACTGGTTCCATTGGCATACTGCGGTTTCCACTGATATTCAGCTGAAATCTGGCTTCCTATAAATTGAGCTCATTATTACATGTTCTGTACTCTGGGGTGATCGAGAACAGATCCTGCCCCTACTCAAAAAATCTTAAGACTTTTAAAAGTGTTATCCTATCTCCACTTAGTCATATTTTTCTCAAGACTAACCATGCCCATTTCTTTAAGTTTTTCCCTATTATGTCATTTGCAAATTTGATTAGCATTCCCTGAAGCCCCTGATCCAGGTCACTGATAAAAAAATTGCTAAAGAGTAGTGGGACAAGAACTGAACCTTGAGGGACCTCATTTGTTGCCTGGTTTGAGAAAGAGTAATTGATAAACACTCTTTGAGTACAATTCTGTACATCTACCTGACAGTTGTTCTATTCAGCCGTTGCCTAGTTAACTTAATAATCAGAATATTATTAATATCACGGGCACTTGGTCAAAAGCTTTACTCAAGTCAAGATATATTACATTGTTATTGTTCCCACTGTCTATCAAGGAATTTACTTGATTAAAACATGAGATGAGTTTAGTCTAGAAGGTTTTATTCTTAAAAATCTATGTTGTCTTCTGGATATTATTGCATTGTTTTTGAAATGCTAATATAATATAATAGAAATTTTTTTTCTGAGATTGATGTCAGGCTAACTAGTCTGTAGTTCCCAGGTTCTTCCTTTTTCTTCTTTTTGAAGATAGGCTCAACATTAGTCCTTTGCTAATCATCTGACATGTCAACCATCCTCCATTACAGTATATCAAGGAAATTATAAACAGTGGTTCTAAGAGTTAGAGATGGGCACGACTCAAAAAAATGGTGTTTTGTTTGTCGTTTGTCGTTTAGGGGGTCCGTTTCGGTTTGTTTTTGTTTTTCGTGATTTTTTGCAAAAAAAATTCGTTTTCGTTTCGTTATGTAATGAAATGAAAAAACAAAATGAAAATGAAAAATTGCTGTTTTCGTTAGCATTCATTACAGTTCAATGTATTTGCCACAACGAAAACGAAACGCACGACAAAATTTCTGGTGTTTCGTTTCGTTTCATTTCATTTTGAGACAAAATTTGTTTTTCGTTTCGTTACATAACGAAACGAGAAAACAAAAACGAAAAATTGCTCATTTCGTGCCCATCTCTACTAAGAGTACTTCAGAGAATTTCTTTAATATCTGTGGAAGCTGTATTTTTGATATATGCTGTGACTCTACCCCCTTTCTGTTTTCCCTGTTCTTCTGGAACAGTTTATATTCTTCAATTGCAGCATTGTAGAAATGAAAGTCATCCCACCAAGTTTCAGGTATCAAGTTATATTTACCCTAAAACTTCTTCTTTTTCTTGTTTTTTTCCTGTATTCCTGGCATTTGTATATAAGCACTTGAGGTTGTGTGATTTGTGGCTTGGTTTCTTTCATACATTTTGTGAAGATTATTATTGGGCACCATTAGAGTTGCTCAGTCAGTTTCTCTTATTGTTCGGAAGCCTTCCTCTCTCTAACTTGGCCTCTGAGATTGTGTGTGTCCCTCACCCTTTCAATTCAGTTCAAAGTTCTCTTGGGGAACTGGAATTTGAGTCATGGCAACTGGACTTCTTTTCTTGTGAGATCGAAGTGTTTCACTAGTCATCCAAGCAGCTTTGTCAGTCTGTGGAAAGTTAGTATTGAGACCTCCCAATTTATAGTGCACCTTGATTTCACATCCCCCTGGTCTGAACAGGCTCATTAGGTGGGCTGAATAGGTTTGTTAGGTGGACAATGTCCGGAATAGGATCATAGGTGAATAATGGCCTGAACAGACTCGTTAGATGTACAAATTGCCTGGGGCACTAGTCTCCAGTTTCCTCTAGTGGCCAATTCTGATAATACACCTTTGAAACACATACGGTATTCCTGTGAGGATTTATTTACTATTTTCAGGTAGCGGGTAAGTGAAACTGTGGCCAATGAGCCCATGGATACTGCTGTCCTCCTATATACAGATATATTGTCTATATAGACAACACTTGTCGAGATGGACCAATTGGCTAACCTGCTATAAGGTAGCATTCTGCATGTATCCTCAGTATATACATTTGCTGTAGTAAAAAACACAACATGTTGTATTAATTTCCTGAGAAGATTTGGAATATTGCATAAGTTTCATAGAGTGACAGAAGGGAAAGAATAGGTGAAACATCAATTATAAGATTATGTTTAGAAAAATGATTGGAGGTCCAGGAAATTACAAGTCACTTAGCTTAGGATGTTTTTTAGAAAACTAGTGAGAATCACTGTTAAAAATAAAACCTGTCAAACATATAGAAGGGCACCCTGCTGATAAAATATCCACTTGTCTCTCTAATTTTCTAGACTTCTTTGAAAGTGTCACTGAATACTTGGGCTAAAAGTTTGTTGAAAAATCAGCACTTCAGCCCAACATATTATCTCTCAAATCAAAACAAACTTTATGAAAGAGAAAATGGTGTTGCAAACCTCAAACTGTTTAATTAACTCCACTACAATGTAGTCACCAAATTGTTTGGCAGCAGTGTATGACACCCTCAGTGTGATATCAGTACTGTAGAGGTACAGTGCTTTATCACTTCAGCAGATATTAAAAAGATAAAAGTCTTTCATTTACATCAGCATTCTAGTACTTTTCAGCAGTTGGACCTGGAAAAGTTTTGGAGAATATCTTGGCATTTACTAGTATGTTGTGATGTCAAGCCAAAGATTTTAGCATTGTTTTCCTGCAAATAATTATGATTGTGTATTTATATAACTTAACCCGTGTTGTTATGTGCCATCAAGTTGCCTTTGACTTATGGAGACTCTGTGAATTTATTTAATGAATTTTATGCTGCCTTTTTCGCCATGAATGGACTCAATAAGACTTCCACAAGAGCCTGTCAGTAACAACCCTTAGGTATTCAAGACTAAAGGTTGTTAGTACAGTGGTACCTTGTATAAAGGAATTAATTCATTCCAAATGAAATTATGTTAAGCAAATTTTCCTTTATACAAATTCCCATAGGAATGCATTGAAAGTGGAGTAATCCCATTTTTATGTTGTATGGATTCTCCCCATAGGCGATTATGTTAAGCAAATTTCCCCTATCTCCGGAATTTTTTATGTTGTACAGATTTTATGTTATACAAGCTGTTTGTTATACAAGGGTCCACTGTACTTCCTTTATTCATCTCATGTTAGATCTCCCTCTTCTCCCATACAGTACTCAGCTTCCACCAGTGTTACTGTCTTGTCCTGGTGTGTCTGATGTGCAATAGAGTCAGTTTAGGTTTTATAGCTTCCAGATCAGTGGTTCTCAACCTGTGGGTCCCCAGATGTTCCTGGACTGCAACTCCCAGAAGCCTCCACCACTTGCTGTGCTGGAAGGGATTTCTGGGAGTTGTAGTCCAGGAACATCTGGGGACCCCGAGGTTGAGAACCACTGTTCTAGAGAGTTCAGGTTTTATTTTATGCACAACCTACCTATTTGTCTTTCTGATTTTGCATCTTACTTGTAAAATGGATTGATCTTTTTTCCTGTTTACTTTTCTTTACTTCCCATTTTTCTCACATCCATACATAGCAGCTGGGAATACAATAGAGTGTATGATCTTTAACCTTCAATTCCAGCAACACATCCATCCTCTTAAGGATATATTCCTTCATACCTGCCCTTCCAAATCTCAGATCTTGGATTTCACGACCACAGAATCCAGCTGAATTGACAATGTACCAAAGTATAGAAAATCTTTATTTTTATATTGTCAAAATTAGATTTAGATAATTCTTTTGTCATAATATTTGTTGTCTTTTTTATTGAACTGTAATCCCGCTTTTGCACATTCTTCTTTATATTTCAGTAATCAGCAGCAATATGATAGCATATACTTTTCTTAACCCTCCGTACTTCTTCCATCAATTTTCACTCCTCCAGTCTATGAGTCTAATCACCCTTTTAATATGTTCAGCGTAAAGTTTGGACCAGAAGTGCTTCCAACCTTTACATTTTGTAAATATGTATTTAAAATATATAAATATGTATCTCTTTTTTACATTTTGAATTGATCCATCATAGCCTCATGGCGCAGTGGTTAAATGCCTGTACTGCAGGTAAAACTGTGCTCACGACCTAGGGTTCAACCCTAATATCAGGCTCATGGTTGACTCAGTCTTCCATCCTTCTGATGTCGGTAAAATGAGTAGCCAGCTTGCTGGGGGAGGGCAATGTGTAGCCTGCATTACTATAATTAAAACAGTAAACCGCCCAGAGACCACTTTAAGTGGTATGGGGTGGTATATAAACAGAACACTTTGCTTTTTGAGGTAGGAAATATTCAGAAGTGGTTTTCTGTTACCTACTTCTGTGAAATACTAACTAGCTTGAATATCACTGCTGTTGTCTGTGAAAGATCCCCCACCAATATTAGATTCCTTCAATAACTTCTTTGTTCCTGTCCAAACTCTAAAAGGACTCTTGCTGCTACCCTGCAAGGAGTCTAGATTGGTAATGGATTCTACCCTCCTGAAAGTATTACTGAAAGTATTACCCTGTCACACTCAAACCCTGTCATCACATTAAAATTCTGGTCTGCTGGACAAATTCCAAAGTTTTTTAAATTAAAAAACAAACAAACAGCAACATCCAATCTTGGGTTTCTGAAGCTTAAAAAAGTCTTGAGCTTTCATGGGGAAATGTTTATGATTTAAAACTTGAGGGAGGTATTTCATACCCGTCAGTGGAAAGCTATTACAAAATAATCATTATTTTTGTTTTTATCTTCATCAGCACCAAACAACAGATTTATATTTACATACTTTTTACTGTAAAAGCATAATAATGACATTAATATATGCAAGCTATATATTTGAATCTTAAAGCATTTTAATGTGTGTAACTCCTTGGCCTGCTCCATAATTTTATTTGGACACCTTTATTGTAGCTGTCTGCGGCTAGTGTTTTATAGTATTGCATTTGGTTTTTAAACATTATTGTCTACACCAGAACTTGGTGATCTCAGTAGGGCAAGGGGACATTTTCCTCATGTACCAGCAGCCTGAAGGCCACATACTGAAGTGGTCAAAATTATGGGGAAGGGTGTCGCAAAAAGGCCAAATTGCATTTTTTTAAAAAAAATAATTATGGGTTGTAAAATTTGCAACAAAGGTGTTTTTTTAAGTGGAAATATGTCTTTCATTAAAAAAAGTATGGAGGTTTTTGAAAAGTTGCCAACTTTTTTAAAAATTAAAGATATATTTTGGGGGCTGAGGGAAGACTGAGATGCAGACATAACAATGAAGCATAAAAATAGCATCCTTATCTCCCCTGGAAGTACAACAACAAAAATTGGGAGGGGGAGAGAGTTTTTTTTAAAAAATGAATTTATTTTGGGGGTTACAAACATAGCCTCTATGGGCCCCCAATATATCTTTGGGTGTCATGCTACCCACCCCAATCTACAATGTTGTTCATCACCCTGGAAATTTATACAGTGAAGGGCTGTATAGAAGTGTGTGTGTGTGTTATTGGGATTGAGCAAAGGATCCAGAGCACAAAACCCAGAATTGTCTACTTGGTTTTGGAAGCGGCCTCGTTTCCCCACCCCCCACCCCAAATATGTGGAAAATACTGCAAGGTTCAGACAGACTGTTTTTCATTTTCCCCAGTGACACCCAGTGCCATGAAAACTGCAAATTACCCTGGAGTCCTCTCTCCCCGATCCATAGCGTTTCCTGTCAACAAAAGAACCTTCTACTACTTTTAAAATGTTTGAATCCTTTTGGATCAAAAAAGTGTTCTGAGATCACTTGAATCGATGATGCAGAAAAGAGAGGACAAGATGTGCATGAGTGCATACTCAAAGCACCTTCCTGCCTTCTCCCTTGCCTCTTAGCTCTCTCTCTCTCTCTCTCTCTCTCTCTCTCTCTCACACACACACACACACACACACACACACACACACACAGGGTAATGCCAGTACACATGCGCCCAGCCTCTCACCCAATACTCTTTTTATGATTTTTAAAGCTTCTCCTCCTACTGTTATGTTATTGTTTTATTTTTCATATTTTTGTCAGCATTCATTAACATAAGAACATAAGAAGAGCCATGCTGGATCAGGCCAAAGGCCCATCTAGTCTAGCTTCCTGTATCTCACAGTGGCCCCACCAGATGCGTTTGGGAGCGCATGAGACTAGATATCTGTCTCCTGATACCACTCCCCTGCATCTGGCCCTTGAAGTACCCCGGTTTTAAGCCTGGAGATTACACATATCCATCATGGTTTGTAACCTGTGAATGACTTTTCCTCCAGGAATCTGTCCAGTCCTCTTTTGAAGGCATCCACGGCAGGTGCCATCACCACATCCTGTGGCGGGGAGTTCCACAGACTAACAACACGCTGGGTGAAAACATATTTTCTTTTGTCTGTTCTTACTTTCCCAGCCCTCAATTTGAGTGTATGTCCCCTAGGTTCTGGTATTTTGGGAGTGGGAGAAGAGCTACCCTCTATCCACTTTACTCATGCCCTGCATTATTTTGTACGTCTCAATCATATGCCCCCTCAGGCGCCTTTTTTCCAGACTAAAGAGGCCCAAATGTTTTAACCTTTCCCTCAGCCCAGTAATCATTTTAGTCGCTCTCTTCTGCACCTTTTCCAGTTCCACTAAGTCCACTATACTTACGTATTTTACAACACCCATTGCCTTATCTAAGGCACATTGGGGTGTTTCTATTAGAAGATGACACATGCATATATAAATATATCTGTGATTCTTCCATCACCATAACAATCATTCTGAAGGTAAAAGTATCCTGGGTGGTTCCTGTTCATCCCTGAGGCTGCTAAAGGTATGCTTTGTGAGTCTCTGACTTGAGAGTACCAGAGCCTGTCATATACTATACTTGTTTTTATGAACACATGTGGACAGAAAAGAAAAGAAAGGTAATTCCCTATAAAAAGCAAACTCCTGTGGGAAGTAATGGACCAGGCCATCTTCAAGCTCTGCCCCAGCCCCTCTCGTTTACATGCCTTGAATTTAGGGCTAGGTGAAATCCTACAAAAAGCCCTCCCTTATTAATTTCCCCCTTTCTTATCCCTGGCGGAGGAAAGGGCAGGACATAAAGACGCATACAATCCATCAAAGCATTCCAAACATGTTCTGAAATATTGTATGGCTGGCTTGTCAGCTAATACAGTATATCTACTCCAGTTTCAATAACATTTTACGAGGCTACTTAAGCTCGGTATCCATCTCTGGTGCTACATCTCGGTGTCTGCTTGCAGTATATCACTGGCCCAGAGCCAATGAAAGTAAGTTCTAAGCTGTATTTCTCTCTGTTTCTTTACTGCAGCTGGCTGCCCAGATTCCCTGATTAAAGAGCTGCATCATTTCAGAATTCTGGGCGAGGAGCAGGTGAGTTAACATCTGAAAGGCAGTGCCATGGTGTCATGAAAGATAGACGCTAATGAGGCAGCCTCCTCCCTTTCCCGGGAAGCACGGCGTCTCCCATGATCCCCCCAGTGACCAAAATTGGGGAGGGGGGACACACAGAGGCACACAGTAGGGGGTTGCATGTATATATGTGTGTGCGCGCAAGAATTTTTTTTTTATCCCATCCGTCAGTCTTGACAGGCTATTAATTGGTACATCTGCTCTCTGCCACAGTGTTTCAACTCAAGACTCCTGCAATAAGCAGGCAGTGTAACATGGCAGACAGTCAAGCAGGAGGGCCGAGTATTCCCGAGCAAAAAGTATATATTAAATCTTGTCTGGTCTTTTGGTGGTCTCTCATGATCTTCAGTCCAGATGCTTTCTGAATTTCAGAACTGTAGGCCATGTCACAATAAAGACCAACTTATTAATATGTGTCTTTTTTTAAACTTCCCTTTCTTTAAGTCTAGCTTACTATGTACTAAATTTGTTCCCTTGGAAAATTTATTTATTTATCTATGCTTGGAAGGAACTGAAAAAGGACAGCTTCAGAGAAGGCTTCAGACCTGTGCAGAGGAGAACAAAGATTTGAACAAACAGATTTAAGATTAGAACCTAAGTGATCATGATTCACAGAGGGAGGCAGGTGGTCACGATAACAGAACAGGTGCTTTGAACTGAGATGTACTGAGAGTCAGTCCCTGCCCGTCTCCAGGAAAATTTCCCCAGGTACAGTGCAAGGAAATACATCTCCTCGAAATCTCAGATCCAGATAGACATTGCTGTGCTAGACAGAACATTGATCTGCTGCATTAAGGCATTGTCACATTTTCCTGTGCTTCTAAATTGTGAATCGGATAAGGGAGACAGAGTGTGCTTTGGTGGAGGACAGGACTGAAAATGATAAACAAATAGTCAAAGGGCACCATACATGCGGTCAAATTCTAGGGCATAACAGGGAACCAAGGTGTCAGTTCTTGACAAAAGAACAAGCAGTGGGCAAACTGGAAACGGGATCCAAGGTGGAATAGAAAAGGATACCCCTTTTCCATCACACAAATTAAATTCACTAATTCAGACATTTCATGGTATGCTGCAAGTCTTGTTAGGCCAGGCAGAAGACAGAGAGTAGTTAGCGTTCACTGGCATTCTTCTATAAAACTTCAAAACATCAAGAAACGATTTGGGACAGTGATATAATGTGCTTGGATAAGAACTCAAAAGTATTTCACATATCCTTTAAGTATGCCTTCCTTTGAAAGATGCTGTAGTACAGATATCTGAATGCTGCTGCTATTTTGCATACTTTTTTCTTCTTCCTTGATCTAGTTTCTTTGAGTACACATATGACTTATGGTCTCTTTTTTGGTGAACAATAAAGGCAGAACATATTCTCAAAGCTTTGTGCAGAAGCAATTTGAATATATTTCCTGAGCTGTACAAATTCAAATGTTTTGACAACATCTCCTGAATGTCTTATTTTTATCTATCTATCTATTTATTTATTTATACATAAATTTGATTTATTTATTTTTATATTTATATCCCGCCAGATCCCCCCCCCAGGAACTCAAGGTGGCTAACAAATAACAAAATTTGATAGTGCAAACTAACAAAACCACAATAATAATACTAATAATAAAGCAGACATAAGATAGCGAAGAAAAATGGGCGGATAAAATAAAGCAAATCTCTGCTCAAAGTAAATCAACCCCTGAGGTCACCGAACGCAGCCATAAATAGCCAAGTTTTTAAGAGCTTATCGAACGCTGGGAGGGATTCTACAGGCCTTAATATTACTCGGAAGACGGTTCCACAAAGTGAGACCAGCCACTGGGAAGGCGCAATTCCTGGTAGAAGTTTTGTGCACCTCCCGGGGAGTGGCAATCCGAAGAGCAAAAGACGGGGATGTTCTAGTGGGTTGAGCCGATGTTGATCTCTGTATGATACACTCCGTCAGATATGCTGGTCCCAAGCCATGGAGGGTTTTGTAACTTTGAGAAGAACTCTCGTGAAATTTCCTCAACTTGTGTGAGAAAGCATGTGGAAATCTTTTCCACCTCGGTCGCACTCCCAGTGAGGAAGGAGATGGAAAGCCCATCACTTCTAAAAACCCTGCCACCTACCAGATCTATACAGTCCAGAGGTAGCTTTCCTCCGGAGTTCCAACCAGCAACAAGCTCTTGCAATAAAACCAAGAGGAGAGACTGAGTGATGTCACCTTTAGGGTGGATCTAGTCCAGGGACTAGATCTAAAAGTAGAAGTAGACTTTTTGGACCAGGAGAATCAGGGTTGCGCTTTCTGCACACACCAGTGTATCCAGCAGCACAATACCCGTTTTTGCTCCCTCTGCCAGTGAGGTACCATGCTTCCAGTGTATTTTCAAGCCAAGGTGTAGGAAAGTTCCTGTTTCCAGATTCCATATCCCACAGTCTCCAGTCAGCATGGTCATGGCTGCTGGCCAGAGTGTCTGGGAGTTGTAATCGATAAAATCACCACCACCACCCCAGTTCTGGAGATGATTGTCCCATGTGTGTGAAAACTGTGGCCCTCCAGGTTGCATATGACATCATGCCAGTGGAACTCTGTGCTTGGCAGACCAAGAGGTCTGCCTTATTTTTGAGGGGGGGGGGGCTTAACTTTCATCAAAGGTTATCGTGTTGCTCTCTTGAGTTTACAGTGCTAATATTTCTGCATTTGCATGGAAATTCTATATAAACCTACATGGAAGGAAGTGCCACTGAACTTAGTCCAATTTCTGACTCTTGAGTAGGTAGGTAGGTGAAGGTCTGAGTCTGCATTGCAAGCAGACTGGCTCAGCTTGAACAACACAGAGAGAAGGAAGGCATTCTTTAAGGAAACTCTTGACACCTTGTGAGGGGATATTTGAATATTTAGGCAAGAAGGAAGCTCTCAGGGGAAGATATGTCAGGAATCTTGGCAGATGAAAGCTTTACTGTGTTTTAGATGTGACCTTGTCTCCCCTATGGTTTGTAAATGGGTTAACGCAAATATAGGTGGAGGAGGGGGGGGACAGTAGTAAAGAAAAGTTCAACCTGTATAGCTTGCCATTTTGTAAAGTTCTTATCATTATTTAAGCATTTGGGGGAGTAGAATTGAGAGATGAGTAATTACAATCCCCTCCTGTTCAGTGGCCTTACTTAGTTCGTTATCAATTTAAAAAAATAATTATTATGACTTACCTTCTTATGCCATACGTAGCTGCCACTTTAACTCCACCACAGCCCTGTGAGGTAGGTCATCTGAGATAGGATGGCTGGTCCAAGGTCACCCAGTGATTTTCATAATCCAACAAGTACTTGAACCTAGAGCTCCTCGGGTCCAGTTCAGTACTCTTAAGGATATACTAGACTGGCTAGTAAAACCTAAATCCTGAAATGGTGGATGGGATGTTTCATTTTATAGTTTCTTAGGAAATTATATTTTTAAATGTCCCATATACAGGAATACCTTTTTTAGGAGTAACTTACTTTAATGGCGTTTTGCAAGACAAGCAATCATTTCTTCTAAATTTCGCCTTGATCAACAAGCAATGCCTTGATATACAAGCACTGGAGCAGGTCTCGTGATTGCAAGTGTGCCAATGGTGGCTGCTCCTCCCATTGTAGGTAACTGTCTGGAATGTTCTGTCTCAGGCAAGCCCCCAAAGCAGAGGGAATAGAGAGGAGGACAGCTTCCCTTGCACCAGCCAGGAACGTTTTCAAAGGAGAAGGCAGTTTTTTCTTTCTATTTCTATTTCTATTTCTGTTTCTATTTAATTTGTTTTGAACATCCTTTCTTATTTTTCAAAGCATTTTGAGTCATGGGGCAGTTAGTCAAGTTTGTATAGGGCTACACATTGTATTTTATTATTGTCAGATTAAAAATACAGAGTAAAATCCAGTTGTGAGTTCCAAGCAGAGCAGATTCCACAGCCAGGTACATAAACCATGGTGTGGATGAGGACTTCTAGCCAACTTCTTTTGTGAATTTTGGCATTTTGTGTACACAGTATGTGGTCTGTGGGACCCCAGAATGAAGGTGTTTCCATCTTTCTTTATGGGGAAATTTGCTTTGATATAAGAGTGTTTGGGTTTACAAGCATGTTTCCGGAACCAATTATGCTTGTAAACCAAGGTATTACTGTACAGTATAAGTATTCTGAATGGCATGAATGCAAACATGTATTCCTGATTTTTTAAACTTGAACAATGATGTAAGTGGCTTTGCTCAAAGCTCAGCTATCTTTGCTTCCCTTTTAATGGCATCAAATATACATCTCCAATACATGGAGTGAATCCCTATATAGGCAGCTGACCATTGCAAAACCTCTTTCTGGATCACTTTATGAAATAATTTCATACATT
>JAHTLZ010000108.1:12698019-12709155 GCA_023846285.1 Phrynocephalus versicolor
CCCCCCCCCAGGTGAAGGAGATGAAGACATATAACTGAAAGCATGGATCATATAATCAATGAGAACAGTGTTTAGCGGTTTGATAGGCTTGTCTGCCTAAATGAACTACGTAATTTCTTACTGAAATGATGGAGAGAGAGAAAAAATTTAAAAGATGCCTTGAAAATGTGCTTCAGCAGCAAAAGAAGGGAGACAGCCTGGTGACTGGTTAGTGACATGTGTGAATGCATTTAGCAGGCTCTTCTCTTTTCAGATTTGTCTGTTTCTTTGGCTTTTGTAGTGCAAAAATAACACTTGTCACTTGTTATAATGGCATGATTTTTAAACGGAGCCAGTGAAAAATGTCAAACTCCCGGGCAAAATATGGTTTCCACATCCAACGGAACTCAGTAAATCACTTCTCTTGCCTTATGGCTTAGAAAAGCAGAACTGATTTTTTTTTTAAAAAATATAGTATTTATGCAGGAAAATTAAAAGACAAAACAAAAGAGCAGAGCCAGAAGTACTTGCATGACTGGCTTCAGCAAGAAAAAGATTAATAGGATTAATAAGAGAAACTGGTAAAATACATTTTTTTGAAACGCTGAAAAGCTTTTAAAACTACACTAAAATGCTTTTCTTCCTCTTTGCAGTATAATCGTTACCAGCGCTATGGCACTGAAGAGTATGTTTTGCAAATGGGTGGTGTCTTATGTCCCACCCCAGGATGTGGTGCTGGCCTGCTTCCTGAACCAGAAGTGAGAAAAATAGTGTGCGAGCCAAGCAATGGACTGGGATGTGGGGTAAGAAGATTGTCTCTTTTCAAACAATTACATGAAGTTTCGGGGAGAGACTTTACACCTGCTTTGCATGCAAAATTCCAAAGTTCAGTGTCTGTCATGGAAGGGCTAGGTGAGATTTTTTTTAGTAGACATCTTGGGGATTGGTTGCAAATGTGTTGACAATACTGAGCTACTTGGACCAATGTTGTGGAGCAGTATATAAGGCAGATTTTCTTGTTTCTAAAGTGGTTTAAAACGTGGGGTCAGAATCTTTGGACTTGTCTATCTCACAGGTGACTCAGAATTGTTCTTTATACCAGAATACAACAGTGGGTCCTAATAAACAATTTTAATTCAGAGCTGCTGCTCTGCAGGAATGGCCAGTTTGTCATGTTGAGCTGGCCTGTCCCAGAATGCTTTGCTTTAATTGGTTTGTGAAACTGCTTACCTCAGTGGTTACCTTAAAGAGTAGGGAGTGTGGAAATGACAAGTGGAGAGCTCTGACTCTTTTATAAAACTACCCACCGTCAGCAAAATGGTGAAGGTTCTAAAGCCAAGGGATTTGTTACTTTATCGGCAGCACTCTCTTTAAATGGGTTTGCGAATGGAGAGAGAGGGTGGGAGAGAACCAAATGAATAAAAAGACACTGGGTGTTTTCAGCAGATCAATGAAGATGGATGGAGATAATGTGAATGTGTTTAATGGGAGCTGGTTTTGAATAAGTATTGGGGGGGGGGGACTAGAATACATTGATCATTCCTCAGCCGCCTCCCTTGTTTCATCACAGAGGATAATGGCCAAAATCCTAATAGTTAAACATAGCAAATTTAACTACAGTAAACCCACTGAGACTGTGGAAATTTAGTGAGTCAAACCTCCTATAAGTGTCATTGATTCAAAGGGGCCTACACCTACTGCAACTTACTATACTCAAGTAATTTATAGTTAGGATGGGCCCATTTCACTTAATGGAACCTATGGAATAGTTGAATTACCATATCACCAATGATACTGTGATTTAGTATGTTAAGCAACATGATTTTGGTCACTATCTGTCCATAACACCCTGCAGATACAGTATGTAGGTCTGTTTTTGTGGCAGCTTTGTGGCCTTGGGCATTTGTGTTTATCTGGGCATTTAGGAAAGGTCAGCCCTATTATAAGGCAGCAGGTTTTGTTGTTATGTGCCATCGGTTCACTTTTGACTTAAATGCCATCCTATGAATTAATGACATGCCATAATGCCCTCTCATTAATATATGCAGATGATTAAGGAGTTACTGGATAGTTCACTGAGTTTGGCTTCTGGCTTTGGAGCCAGAGATTGGCTACTGAATTTGACACTGTGGCTATTCGGAAAAGAATCTGCCTATGTAGCCTTGGGCAAGCTACATTGTTCTGGGATATTCCTAGAAGAAGAAGAAGATAAAACTCTTTCTGAATATTCTATACTTAGAAGCCCCTGAAAAGAGTTGCTCTAAACCAGGATCAACAGATGAAACACAATTATTAGTATTTGCTATTTCCTAGATGCCCTAAGTACATCCGATCTTGCCTGATTTCAGAAGATAAGCAGGGTCGGCCCTGGTTAGTACTTGGACGGGAGACCACCAGGGAATACCCGGTGCTGTAGGTACCTGGAGTAGGAACTGGCAAGCCACTCCAGTATTCCTGTCAAGAAAACTCCATGGACATGGGGTCACGAAGGGTCGGTCACGACGTAACGACGCAACACACACACACACATTGCCCCACCAAATGAATTTCCTTGGTGGACTAGGGATTTGAATCCAGGTCTCCAGAGCTTTACTCCAATACTCTTTCCAGTATACCACACTGACTATCAGGTAACATGTATAATATAATTAATAAATTATTAATTATTGCATAGATTATTATGCAATAATTACAATAGTTGTGGTAATGATTATTACATATTTGCTGGGATCTTTCAGATAAGAACATAAGTACATAAGAGCCATGCTGGATCAGACCAACGGCCCATCTAGTCCACCTTCCTGTATCTCACAGTGGCCCCGCCAGTTGTGTCTGGGAGGGCACGAGACTAGATATCTGTCTCCTGATACCATTCCTCTGCATCTGGCCCTTGAAGTACCTTGTTTGCATGATGTTTGCATAAGCCCTGTTTAACCTGCTGAAGCTAACTGATAAGGTGCTAGGGGGCACCTCATCATTGTACAATTAGGCATGAGACCAGGCATATGAAGACATGGCTGTGTACCTTGTCAATTAGCCATAACAAGTTATACAAAACTTAGATAAACACCAACAGGATTCTGGGTAAATATGGAGTCAAAGAATATTTCATGGATTTGGAAGGGGTGCATAAGACTATTGAGTCCAACCCCCTGCTCAATGCAGGAATCCAAATCCGAGTATATTACCCAGATGATTGTCCAATTTTCTCTTAAATGCCTCCAGCACGGTATCCCTCATCACCTTCTGAGGTAACTGGTTCGATTCAATTGGTTAGCTGTAACAGCTAACACTTTTTATTCCCCTTGAATACTCTCATCATTACTATGGTATATAAAATATTTACTTAAAAAGAAATGCAGCATCTGTGGATATATTGCTAAATGCCAGACACTTCAAAAACAAATTTATCTAATGTGAACTTTTATGAGTACAATCCATTTCTTCAGACTTCTTTTTTTTTTCCTGAAAAGGGTCATATCCATGAAAGCTTACTCTAAAATCAATGTGTCCATCCCAGTGGTGCCATAATATTTTTGCCAATACTATATTTCCATTAAGAAATTAGAATCATTCTCATCACTGTTGAAATGGAAAAAAATATCAATTTTATGTTCTAGTCATATTCTGGAATGAAAAGTATTTTTCAAAAAATAATGTCCCAAAACAATGTTTGCAAGGGATCTATATGCCTCTGAATTGAATTCCCAGCTTTTCTGATAGGGAGTTTGCAGTGTTTGTGGGTGCTTCTGCTTCTAGCCAAAACTGGTAATGCACTTTGACATAAAAGCAATTAAAGACCCACCCTGTGTTTCATATTCTTTTGTATACAGAAGTGAATAAAGACAGTTTATATCTCCAAGGTGAAACCTGATAGTACTAACACACCTCAAAATGATTTTTTTTAAATCTGTAATTTCTGTTTTGGACATTTAGTTTAACTACAGAACCTGATGCATCAACATCCAGAAGGGATAAATAAATTTTAAACTTTTATACAACAACAGAAACAAATTTAGGGTGGCATTTTGAAGACTAAGCAGTTTTATTTCAGACAGACCATTTATGCATTGCAAGCTACCTTGCGGCATAGCGGTTAAATTGCAGTACTGCAGTGAAGAATCTGCTCACGATTTGAGTGCAACCTCAGGCTCATGTAATTGGCTCATGACTGACTTGGTTTAACATCCTTCTGAGCTCAGTAAATTGTGTATCCAGCTCATTAAGGGCAGGAGGCAATACGTAGCCTTCATAATTAAATTGCTGACCTTTAGGGGCCATGGGGCAGACTTTAGGCATGCCACATTGTACATTTCTGTTTCTTCATTCCCCCCTCCCATGAGCTCTGCTGCACTCAGCCTGATGGTCTTCTGCAAGAATCAAAAGCTAGCCTTGTGATATTTTAACGGCCCAACAAAGGTATTGCTATTGTTCATGGACTGGATGGCATGTATCCTCTGTAAAGTTTATATTAACTCCCATTGGAGCGAGGGAGGAATATTCTCCAATTCAAATCACCCTGCTTCCCTAAGAATGATCATTCCACGTGGCTTTGCTATTGGCTAATACTCTCTATTTTTTATTTTTACTCATAAAAAGACTAATTTGATTCTCAAGGTGTTGCCTCTGCCTACTGTTCTTCCACCTTAATTGCTATTCATCAGGCCAATCTCTCTTGCTTTCATAGCAGTGATGTAAAATGTTGACAGGAAACCAGCAAGAAAATATGGATGCCATTAGACTCGGTGCCAACCAGCCTGCCTACTGAAAAAGCTGGGGTAATCAAGGCTCATGAGAGCTTGATAAACAAAACATCTTTGTCTTGTTGTGTACCAGGCCAAAAATGCATGATCTCCCTCATACACTGGAGGCCCATCAGGTACCTATATTGTTCACAGTCCTATCAGTATACACAGTGCTGAATGTGGAATAAAAGTACGATGGGAAGAGGAGGAATAAAAGTCCTTGGCGACCTGTGCTGTGGTTCTGTTTGTTTTTTGGTATTTTTGATGTGGCAGATGCTGCTGATACAATTCAATAAAACAAAATCACATCTTTGGACAGGGTACAGTCAGTATCAGCCACTAGCATACAGGTCTATTTCTATGACTAGCACATAGTGAGGCTGTCAAGTTGAATTGTTAGCCCATTTCACCAGCCTTGCTTCATGTTTGTGTACTTATTCGGAGAATCCAAGCAATTTGCAATCTAGCCTTTCACTCATTACAAGCAGTTGCTGTCAGGGCTTGCTATGAAGTGCTTAGCGCATCTAATTATCTATCCAAGGTGTAAACTATAATATTCTAGGTACACCGCCATAGCCCTGGTGTGTTAAGGATCAGTCATTCTGTGCTTAGGATGTTGGCTGCCAGTTGGATATTTGTGATGTGAAAGGGTAGTTTCAGCTTTCTGACACTTTCAAATGTGTTGTGTCCATGTGTACATTCCAATGAGCAGACAACTCAAGGATTTTAAGATCCATCACTCTGCCACTGGCAACCATCCTGCTCCAAAGCGGTGATGACCATAATATGGAATGCCAGTCCATATTAATATTGTGCCAATAGCATGCCGATAAAAAGTGTGGACCTGGTGACAATTTCCTGACATTTCAGAACCAAAGTGAACGTTAACACAGTGCGGTACTGTACACTAAAACATGCTCTGTTTATTGAATACAAAGCACTAGAGATGGGCACGACTCAGAAAATTTTTTTCTTTTTCATTTTCGTTTTCGGCTAGGGTCCGTTTCATTTCGTTTCCGTTTTCGTGAGCTAATTTCAAAATTTTTCGTTTTCGTTTCGTTACGTAACGAAAACGAAAAAATGAAAACGAAAACGAAAAATTTTTCGTTTCTCCCCATTTAGCTCCATTATATGTTTTTCCAGTAACGAAAAACGAAAATTGGCTCAAAATTAGTCGTTTCGTTTCCGTTTTCGGTCCATTTTTGAACCGTTTTTCGTTTTCGTTTCGTTACGTAACGAAAACGAAAAACGAAAACAAAAACGAAAATACCGCTAAGTTGTGCCCATCTCTACAAAGCACATTTCTGGGTAGAAATTGCAAATTCAGCAGCTGTTTCTTTACTGTCTATGATCCCTTTTCCTAGCTTTCTTTCAGTATTTATTCTGTCAGAAAGTTGTGGTTGTAGGATATTAGTATTAATATCCTACAAGCACGGGCCCTGGAAAAACAGTTAGAAGACAACTGCTACTGCTTCCCAAGGTTAGCTGCCTGAAGTCATTGCCTTACGATGCCTAACACTTGGCAGTAAAAGCATGTAATGCAAAAAACAGTCACCTGTTTTGGGTTTTTTTTTTTGTTGTTTTTTAGAGGAGGAAAAATGAAGATTGCCCTTCTAAAACAGCTTTTTATTTTTATTTTTTTTAAAAAAAAAGACCCATTCCTTACATGCAAGGGCTTCTGTTCTCTCTTCATTCTTCTCCAGCTGTGCTTTTAAGAAAATGTATTATAAATATATTATCACGGGCAAGGTAACATTGGAAGACATCGCTGAGATTAAAAAGCTGCCTCATGGCAGAAATTGTTTCAGGGCATCATCTTGTGACTCCTGCACCCTAGGGGAATGAAAATGAGACACACGTTTTCCATTATTGCTGAATGCTGACTTGCTTGCATTATGCCAGAAGCTCTAGGCAGTGATCACATGCCTTTTTTTCTTCTATTGAGTGTGCACGCTAGCCTGCGCAAAGCAAAATTCCATCTTGTTGACACATTTGGCTACACTTTCTAAGCAAGTTGTTTTCACTGTTAAAATACAGCAGGTTTTCTTGGGATGATGGAAGCATTGTTTCCTTGTTATGTCGAACATGGTTAGCGAGGATCTGGAAGTGATGCAAGAACCTAGGGCAGTGACGGCGAACCTTTTAGAGACCGAGTGCCCAAACTGCAATTCAAAACCCACTAATTTTTTTTTTTTTTTTGCAAAGTGACAATACAGCCATTTAACCTGAAGGGGCGATGTTGGGTGCCCACAGAAAGGGCTCCGAGTGCCACCTTTGGCATCCGTGCCATAGGTTCGCAATCATTGACCTAGAGTGCTAGAGTGCCGATGGGTCTTAATTTCACTCTGACTCTGCCATTCATATGTTCCCTTGCTCCTAGATGAAATTATTGTTTCTAGTTGTTCTGTCTTGCAATGCACTGATAGTGCAATGCACCGAGATTGTGACAAGTGCCAAATTCAGAACACTATGCTAGTGGCAGGTAGCAGCAATGAGAACAATTTCCATCACTGGCCTGTATGGGGAAGGAGGTGAGATGACAAACTAAAGCCAAAATTCCTTCAAAGCATTATTCATACACAGTTCAGAATAAGGGTGCTAACGTTGAACCACAACTCAAAACTTTAGCTTGTATAACCTATGTCCGTCTCTGTTTTGCCAGCTTTCCAATCTTATTTTGCTAATACTACCCACATCTTGTAGCTGCCTGTATGCCCTAACAACATCCGATCTCGCCTGATTTTGGAAGCTAAGCAGGGTCGGCCCTGGTTAGTACTTGGATGGGAGACCACCAGGGAATACCAGGTGCTGTAGGCGCCTGGAGTAGGAACTGGCAAACCACTCCAGTATTCGTGCCAAGAAAACTCCATGGACATGGAGTCATGAAGAGTCGGTCACGACTGTAACGACACAACACCTACACCCACGTCTTAAATGAAGTCACTGGCCAGGCAGCACATGGATTCTACATTGAGTGGACAGTGGTAGACCCTTCCTCTTCCTTGCTAGGTGACTAGATCTTAAGGTTGCTAAAGAGTAGTGATACTAAGACGAGAAGGAGGGATCATGGATGCTTCTCCCTCAAAGTTCAGTACAGTATCTCTTTCTGCTATCCTTATGTGGTTACAATAGGCGAGAGAAAACACCACTGAATTTCACTGCATTATTGGAAAGAATGCTGCTATCTGTTGACATGTGAAAGAAATCTGTAAGTGGAGAATAAGAATATTGGAATTTTTTTTCGTATTCTTATAATGATGATGAAATTCTTTTTGAATACTCTCAATGCAGAAAGGGGTCTTTTCTACTCTCCCACTGACAGCATATCATTTTCAACTGACTGCATCTGAAAACAGATAAGACAAATCAAGCTGAATCTGAAAATTAACATAATTGAGGACAAAAGTGGTGAGCTTTTTTGCTTTGAACAAAGAGGTGCATCACTGAGTCATAGAAGATGAAACATTAATGCAATCAACCAAGTCTATGGGCTGACTGGGAATGACAGAGACCAACGGCAGGAGCCCAATTATAGAAAAACCTTATCTGAGCAATCATCTGCAGATTTTTCACATATGAGCAGGAATAAGGCACACAGGCTGAATTATGAATATTTCTTAATAAATATAAAAGAAGTAAATCAAAATCTAACTAAACTTAACCAGTGCCTTCCACAAAAGGCTTTTCGTATTCATCTTGTTATAGCACTGTACATGAAAGCTCTTTGATCAATGAGAAAAGGTAGAGTACAAGATAAAAGGGTGGATTAGGATGAGCCTTATTGACCCATAGTTGATAGTCTATGCTTGCTTAAACGTTTGATAAGAAAAACATAAAGAATGCCCTCCTTGGCTGTCATTTGATATTTTGAAATGACCAATGAGCCACTCTCACAGTACATTCAGACATAATAGGATTATAGCGGCTCATTATCAGTCAAAAAGTCCACAAGTGGACATTGATTAAAGAATGGTGATCAGTAGTACAACCCTGCAATGCAGAGGGATATGGACAGATCCTTGAAAGATGAAAACATGGCCATAAGTCTCAATTCTGCAAGAAGTACCCTAGCAGGACTAGGAAGTATTGTCAACATTTGAGGTGCAACTACACAGCAAGAAATATATGAATGGATTCACTGTGAATTCACACCTGGGAAGTTGCATTTCCCCTGGTAAATTTAATTTAGCTAACTATACAAGAATCAGACCTTGCTTGCAGTCTGTTAACCATTCAAATCCTTTTCTCCCCACACCAGGTGCCTGGGTCTACTTGTTTCCCTGGTACCATCTTATTTTCTTTCTTTCTTCTTCTTTTCTTATAAAGACCTGCTGGCCTAGTGCTAGCCAACCTTTTTGACCAAAGGAGATGGGGAAGATTGATAGAGAGACTGGAGGAAGTTTTCGCTCCACCTTGTTTGCAGCTTCTTAAGATACTGTAGCTGTGCTGTGCTCTGAGAGTTCAGATTTGCAGCAGGCACAGTTAGAGTAGAGATGCCATGAAACTTCCTCCCCTCTCCCATCACTTTTGGGTGCCCTAGATGACCTAGTTTTAAGTCAGCAAGGCTTTAAAACTAATGGAAGGAGGGAGGGAGGGAACTGGAAAGACGGGGAAGGGAAAAGGAAACTAGTAAACCCAGGCAGCAGATGGGGAGAGGAAATTATTAAAGCAGCAGCAAGTTTTCCTATTGCCCTGCCTCTCACACTGCTGCTGGATATGGTTAGAATGGCTTGAAATACAGTGGCTGCACACCTCCCTCCTCCCTTCAGCTCAAACGATCATACCGCCTGAAGCAATGTGAAGGCATCCACCATCAAAAATGTAAAAGCCTAAGCTGTAGAGGAAAACAACTATGTATTGGTGTGTGGGGAAGGAGAATTTGGGGTTGAGTCACATTGTCTTTTATTTCATGTGTTCAATGGAAAATAATCTGAATCAGACTATCACATCCTGTCAGACTTCTTGCATTATATGTCAAGGTAGTCATACCCTTAGTTAGACAGCACTATTAAAACTGGATGTCAGTCAGGATTTTTAAGGATTTAGACCAAACTGGGCTTAAGCAGTACTACCTAGGACTGAGTAAAGGCAGTTTCGAGCATTGTAGTTTTGTTGTTTGTTATTTTAGATTGGAAGTTTCAATATAACAAGTTCAGGAAGGCCATAAGGTGCCCAACTCCTGACTGAAGTACAATGCGACCCCCTTATCCACTGGATCATTAGCTGCTGATTCACTTATCTGTGGTTTGAGGGGGGAAATATTAAAAAAATAGTAGCTGCAAAGCAGGCTACTGCTGCAAACAGAAGCCACAAAGCAGGCTACTGTCATAAAACAGCTGGAAAGGAGACTGGAAAGCAGATAGGAGGCTGCAGGAGCCCAAGTGACCACTGGCCACACTCCCTTGCCTGACTCCATTTTGTGCTCTGTTTTGCTGCTCACCTCCTGTCTTGACATTTCAAAACAAAGAGGCAAATCAAGGAGGCAACAAAGCAGTGGCCATTCCTCTGAACAGGACCCTGTTGACCTGGCAAAGGAGGCGGAAGCAGCAGTGGCTGGGTTTGGTTCCTTTGCAAAAGAGCCTCTGCCGCCCCCCCCCCCTCGCTCTTGGGGAAACTACGAGCAGCAGCAAATTGTGCCGCGTGGTGCTGGAGCAGCTTCCGCTTTGGAGGAGCAGGCGCTACTTTGTTGCCTCCTCGATTTGCCTCTTCATTTTGAAATGCCAAGAGAGGAGGCAAACAGTGAAACAGAGCACAAATGGAGCCAGGAAAGCAGGCAAGGGAGTGTGGTGAGTGGGCAACCATGTGGGGTGATCAGGATGGCTGATTTGGTGGCCCCTCAGGGCAGAGGGCTCCGGGCAGGCATTCCTCCTCCTCTTGTCATCCTCTGCCCAGCCAGCCAGAAGAGGAGGCGGCCCGGCTGCCTGCCCAGTGGCTCCTTCCTGGGTGGGATGGCCTCGGCAGCAGGAATGGCCACCATGCAGCACCCCCACTTTTGCCCTTGCCACCCCACCACCAATGTTGCTGCTTCCCCCTCTCCACTGGCACCACCATTATCCTTGGGTAAGAGCATTTGCTCTTATCTGTGTATTTCACTATCCACGGGGGGAACCAATCCTCTGCAGATACGCCAGTTGTACTGCATCTATGATGTGCTGCCTAATATATATACACAAACTGGTGTCAAAGAGAAGATACAACTAAAACTGTATGTGATGTGTCTCCACAGCATCCATGAGCACAAATGAGATGAAAACAATGTGTTTGCAAACAATCTCAAATTTTATGGGCTTACAAGACAAGGCTTTAATGCATATCTGCAAAACTAGTACAAAGTATGAAACGACCTTAAGAGAATGAAATTTCAAGGAGAACAGGTAACTCTGCACTTCTCCTATGGCTGACAGAAAAAAAA
>JAHTLZ010000108.1:12709359-12744889 GCA_023846285.1 Phrynocephalus versicolor
ACACACACACACACACACACACACACATGAAAATATTTCCTTTTTTGAGAAGTGGCAGAAAAACTGCTTTCTTTTTCTGTTAGATGTTGGTCACTTATGAAACTTCAACTATCCTTCAAAAAAGAAGACCAGGCACTAAAAAGGGTCACTCCAAAAGAAATATTTTGGAAACATTTCAAGCGGCTGAGAACAAACACAGAACAGAAAATATGTCTCATCCTGAACAATGGCATTGCTGCTGTAAAGCTATATTAGAAAAAGTATGGGAAATATCATAAAAACTGACATGATCTGTGGGAAGAAAATAAAGTGATCCAATTAAACAAGAGGCATCTCTAGCACATCAAAGGGAACGGCCTGAATCGAAAACATGACTGTGTTGTGGAGTACAATTGGTGACTGCAACCGGGGGGAGGGGGAGAGAGATGATAAATAATAAGACAACCCCAGATACACTGGGCATAAAAGTGTAGCCTCTAGGGGAAAAAGGCAGACACCCAGGGCAGATAATGTATCCTTGAACAGTATTAGAGATGGGCACGACTCAGAAAAATTGTTCGTTTTCGTTTTCGTTTTCGTCTAGGGGTCCGTTTCGGCTCGTTTCCGTTTCCGTGAGCTAATTTTCAAAATTTTTCGTTTTCGTTTTGTTGCGTAACGAAAACGACAAACGAAAACGAAAATTTTTTCATTTCTTCCCATTTAGCTCCATTAAGTGCTTTTCCAGTAACAAAAAACGAAAAATGGCTCGAAATTAGTCGTTTCGTTTCCGTTTTCGTTCCAGTTTTGAGCCGTTTTTCGTTTTTCGTTTCGTTACGTAACGGAAACGAAAAACAGAAACGGAAACGGAAATTCCGCTAAGTTGTGCCCATCTCTAAACAGTATCCTTGAACAAGGGCAGTGAGACATGGTTGGGTTGTCCATTAATTTCATTCTGTCTCTATAGTTCTCTGAAATTATTGTGAACAGCATTAGTACAAAAGATCTAAGAAGTGTGGAAAGATTTTAAAATTGAAAGACCTGAGAAATAAGCCCCTGGACCTCTACCCACCTCATTTCTGAAAGTGAAGGAACTCAAAGGCCAAATAATATATTTGTCGGAGGTGGTACTCGTTTAACTAAGGTGGCCTCAAACCTTGGAGAGAGGGTTGCAAAGCCATGTTGTGTGTTACCAGTATATTTCTTATTGGCCTTTGAGCCCCTTAAGTTTCAGAAATGAGGTGGGTAGAAATGCAAGGCCCAATTCTTGGGTGACAGGATAGCAAATCGCTTAAGGTAGGGGGACCCAAAAGGCCCTTCAGGGATTTGTTAGTAACTAGACAACTATATGTGGGTGGCTAACAGTTCAACTGGCAGTTTGAATTGAACCCAGGAAGTGACCAGAAATTAGTACAGTCTTTTAAAGACTAGTAAGATACTGGTGTATTCCCGTCTTTTACATGGCATCTTGGATGACTGTGCAGGTAATCTTTCATAAACCAGCAAAAGTAATGTTCAGGGCATGTTCTGCAACCAAGAATGGGTACAAGTCTCTGGGAACAATGTTTGACTGACACAGCACTGTTCCCTCTGGCACTCTGGCACATTGTGGGGAGCAATTGCTCAGAATAGATCAGGTTTATTTGTCATGAAAAAGGAACACCTTTGGTCATTTCACATTTAAAGGTAAGACACCCCTTCCGCCACCCAAAATTCTTAATAATTTTATCTGTCCTCACAAAGTACCCAGGTATCTCCACACTTTGGAAAGGGACAAATGGTTACAGTATTTAAAGTAGGCTAGGAGTGCTTGGCCTAGCTTTACTCAAGAGCAGTGCTTTTGTACAATATATATTAGAAATGTTGTTGTTGTTTTTTACCGTTCTGGGAACTATCTGCACTAATGTGATGGTATTGTTTTCCTTTCAAGCCATGCATTGTGTTTGTCCCAATGGGACATAAAATTAATTATTAGTAAATGATCCCTTATATGATTTCAGTCAATAGAAAGCTGAACAGCTCAATCTTCATTGCCAGTGTGACATGCAGCTGTTGAAAACTGTATTAAAGTACATTTAGCCCATGGGGAGAGTTCCAGTTGAAGAGCTGATACACAACAGAGATAAATTGCCCTCATAAAATATATTGTACAAGTGTTTCTTGATTATAGGAATGCAATCTGTGTAATTTTAACAAGTTGTACATTGTCACACTGCAGGAGTTTGGGGGTGATTTCTCAGCCTTAACATACAGTGCTGGATTTAAAAAAGAAACTCCAGTTCTGCCCATTTCCATTGGTATAATGGTCAGTATCCATGATTTACGTGTGTCATTGTTTGTGTGAAAGAGAGAATGAGATACTACACCATTACATTTAGGTGGCACCTTGTCCTTAACTTCTGTGAATGGCACAGCAAGTAAGGCTAAAAAATAAAATTGCAGTCAAGTCAATTTGAACTTATGGTAATCCTTTTCAGGATGTTCTAGATATTGTGGACTCAGAAGTGCTTTACCCTTCTCTTCTCCTGGGGGCATCTTGGGACTGCACAGCTTGCCCATGACTGTACAAGATGACTACTCTCCCTGGAGGCATATTGTGAAACTGAACTCCCAGCCTAACCCAGAGCCTGAGCCCACTCACAATCAAAACTGGATTTAACTTAGGTGTTTGTGAAAAAACCATTTGAGTTAAATTTGAATTTAAAAACATGAGTTCAATTTGCAGTGGGATTAAGTTTTGTTTGAGTGACAGAGTTTTTCTGCTCCTCTGCCAGTGGAAGAGAGCCATTGAAACTGATTTCATATAGTTCACATTTTTAAAAAAGTATTGCTGTCTGGTACCACTCTATACCAGGTACAGTCGTAGTATTTTTTTTTAAAAAAAGGAGGGGGACAAGGTGGTCTGATTTTGGAAGCCCCAGTCAGCTGATTGGTGGAGCCGAGCTCCTGTTCCAGACAGCTGACATGCAGCCCCACTGCCTGAAGCCAGCTTATTCACACTGTCCAGTGTTTTCAAGCAGCAGGTCCACCAGTCAGTAGTTGGCAAGGGTGTCTTGCCTCGCCGACCATCGGATTGGGGCTTCCAAAAGATAGCAGGCAACGGTGGGGGAGGGAAGGCGGAGGTGACAGCAGTGTTGGAGTGGAGGCCAAGGTAGCAGTGGCAATGGCAGCAGTGGAGGGGAAGCAAAGGTTCCCAGTCCGTTTGCGCACAGTGAAACCAAAATACCATCTCTTAAAGTAAAAAAAAAAAAAAATCATATAAACAAACATGAGAAACAGAACAGAAATGTGTTTGTAAGACTTTCAAATATACCTTAGAGGAACAGCTTGAAGTGTTTCCAGTAACAGCGTAAACATAGCAACTAACACATCCACTTCTGTGCAAGCTAATTTCATGCCCCATTCTCTTGAGAACAGTGCAGTCTACTGGTCAGAGTGTTGATTTTTGATTGAGAGTGTGAGAAAGTAAGCACCACTCCAGATTTTTCTGAAAATGTTGGTCTGCTTATTTAAAAAGGTGCACATGCAGTGCACAACTAATTTTGAGGGGAAAGGCTCTGCCCCCAAAAATGATGCTTTGGGGTGTTATTTTTCAGCAGTGGCAGGGGACACTTGGTGCACTTTGGAGCAGAAATGTGAGATGGTGCAGCGTTGTTTCAGAGGGCGGTACAGACCCCTGGGCCCTAGGAAGTTGCCTATGCCTGCACTAAGAAAACAATTGAAAAACACCCCCTCACCTGTCCTTTCCCTTTTGGATAGACTTCATACTCACTGCTGGACATGAGAGACACTTTCCCTATTCTATATTGTTACCACAAGGTATACATGAAGAAACCACATGGATAGGGTGGTGACCTGATTCCTTCCCATGTGAATGTTGTCAAACCAGACTGTAGTTCCTAATGGTTACAGTTCTTGATAGCAAGGTAAATGTGCCTTCTTCTTTAGTCTTACCATTTAACTTGTCCTCTTTCTCCTTTTCCCTTACACTAACTTTGGCTGCAGAGACTTATCGAGTTACTGTTTTCAGTGGAGGGTGGGGGCTGTTGATGCTGAGGTTCGGGAAAACTTTTCTGTGCCTTCTCATTTTAACCTTTTCATTGTCTCTGCCTGAATGCTGGAGGACCCTGCAATGCACAATGGGTTCAATGAATATACAGAAATTTATTGATTGAGACTTCTGCCACATAATATTGTTTTCTGTTGCATTTTACCTTGTAGGAGGCACTAGAAGCTTTTATTGCCAAGAGAGTGTTATTCCTGTGAAAGGGTGCCATTGTATTTCAGTAACATGCTATTACATTCAAGACTCTGTCATCATTCTTCATCTGAACCATCATTTTCCAAACTTATTTCACACCTTTTGTTTTCTATGGTCCTGAAGGAGATTTGTTTTGAAGTGAAGTGCAGGAGAAAGGTATTATTATGTGGGCTCAAGAATTGTAGTTAAGATCTGACTTCAACGAGATTGCCTGTAAATTAGGTTCTAATTGCTAACTGAGGCAGACATTACTTCAAAAATATATACAGTATCTGGCTTTAATAACAACAGCAGCAGCAGCAAAAACAGCAGCAGCAGCAGCAGTAATAACCACCTTTGACCAGCAGTGCTGAAAGGTCCCCTATGGAGCATCGAGTTAAGCCCCTCTCAAGGAGGGACAGTGGGGTCCCAACCTCGGGCTCCTCAGCCAGAGATCTAAGTCACTGAGCTATTCCATTATATATACCAACAGGCTAATGGTCAAACCTGATATAATAAGAGTCGTGTTTGTTGTGTGGTTATGAATGCTACTTGTTTTAGAGATGCTGAGTAAACAACATTAGCTTCATCAAGTCTCTTTGATGTTGGAATGCAGCTTGAATGAGGACTGAGGGTCAGACTAGATAGCCAAATTATCTTGGCCTGGATTGGTCCAGAGCAATGGTTCCCAACCTTGGGCCCTTAGGTCGTCATGGTCTGAAACTCACAGAATTAAACCTTCACTGCTAGCTGTGCTAGCCAGGGTTTCTGAGAGGTGCAGTCGAAGAACACATGGGTTAGATTGTAATAAACAAGATTGCTTTGAATTATGGTATGCCATTTCCCAGTGTAGTGTAGTGGACAGAGTAATGAACGAGGACTCATGGTCAAGTTCAAACCCCCACTTGGCCAGGGAAATTCATGGGAAGTGGAACCTGTAAAGCCATTCCTTAAATATCTCACTTGCCTTGAAAATCCCATTGTGTGTGTGTGTGTGTGTGTGTGTGTCATTACAGTCATGACCAACTCTTCATGACTCCATGTCCATGGAGTTTTCTTGGCAGGAATACTGGAGTGGTTTGCCAGTTCCTACTCTAGGCGCCTACAGCACCTGGTATTCCCTGGTGGTCTCCCATCCAAGTACTAACCAGGCCCAACCCTGCTTAGCTTCCGAAATCAGGTGAGATCAGATGTGCTTAGGGCATCTAGGCAGCATACCAAGTCAGGTATCAGAAGCAAAATGGGCTCCTGCCGGAAATGGAAGGGCTACTTGCTATGGTTTGTTAAATGGCTGGATTTGCTTGTCATGCCACCGTTGTTTGTTTCCCAGTGCTCCAGACCTGGTGGTCACCCATCCAAGTACTAACCAGGGCCGACCCTGCTTAGCTTCCAAAATCAGGTGAGATCGGATGTGCTTAGAGCATCCTATTAGGGTTGCTATAAGTCAGGTCCAACTTGACGGCACCGAACACACACAAACACACACATCATAAGGGTTAATCCTTGCATCCATCTGCAAAGAAGCCTGGCTTCTCTGCCCCACCTCCTATGGGTACTGCCTCCAAGTGGGCACTAACCAGAGGAGGAGGGCTTTGAAGTACCAAGCACCTCTACCTACTGCAGGCAGCAGGTAGAGCCTCTACGCATGGTGCGTCCTCATGTGAGTGGGTACCCTGATTTTTCCAAATCCTGAGAGGCCTGGGGAGACTCCACATGTTGCAGGAAGTTCCTTCTTCAAACAATCCCCCCTTCCTCTATTTGTGTGAAGACTATGACAGCTAAGGAGGTGGAACTAGAATTCTACCCCTGTTCAAAAGTTCAGGTAATTTTTTTATATGCATGAACATTTAAGTGAAGGGGGCTTGGTTTTCTTGCCAACCTGGGCAAGGTCAAACATTTCGTAGTCCCTTCCATTGTCAAAAGCCAGCTTCTCAAGACTGAAAGAACTGGTGATGTTTAGCCTTGAAAAAAGAAGTCTGAGAGGCAATATGGTAGCACTTTTCAAATATTTGAAGGGCTGTCATATGGAGGAAGGGCAGGATCTGTTCTCAATCATCCCAGGGTGTAGAATGTGCAACAATGGGCTCAAGTTAAGAGAACCCAGATTTCAGCTGAATATCAGGAAGAACTTCCTAACTGTTAAGTACAAGAGGTGGTGGTGAGTGCGCCAGCATTCAAGAGAAATCTGGACAACCACCTGGCAGATATCCTTTGATTGGCATTCCTGCGTGGATCAGGGGGTTGGATTTAATGGCCTTGTTGGCCCCTCCGACTTCACTATTCTATGATTCGTCATCCTAATTTGAGTCTTCCAAGTAGGCAGATTACTATTTGCTAACTAAAATCAGATTATCATAATTTATTTTTGCTACTTGGGGATTGGGACTATAATTGTGGAACACATCAATGACTATGTTGGTTATCTTTATATCCTAACTTTGTGTCAATGAGGTAAGAGCAGTGGACAAAACCCCTTCTTCCAGTCCAGTTTATTCTCATAACAAGAGTCTTATGAAGTAGGCCATGCTTAAGAGAGAATAACTGAGTCAAGGTCATCCAGTGAGTATCATGACTCAATGGTTATTGAACCTTGGATCTCCAAAATTCAGCACTTTAGGTTCTTGAGCACACTAGCTGTTGTTGAAAACATAGATGGGCTGTGGTATTTACCGCAGGTCTACTAGTAGAATGCTACAGCCATTTAACACATCCTGAATTGTTTAAAAGCTCACTACATAGTGGTCCTGTGAGGTGTGACAACCTAATCACTGTTTTTTTTTTTGCCACCTTTAACACGATGGTGATGTGAATTCTGCATCATCATCATCATCATCTTTCCCAGCAGTTCCCAACCATGCCAGTGTACTTCCCAATTTCCCAACAGTTTCAAGCACATACTTACTTGGCTCTCTGTTTACAGACTGCCAGCTCTTTACAGAATTCAAGCCCCCAGAAAATAACTTCTGAAAGGAACAAGCCCATGGCAATGTGATTTACCTCCTATAGAATGCTGAAAGTTCAAGGAGTTCTCCTCAACGTCTTTATTCTTTTGACTCATGCGTAGGCATAACCCTCTTTTGTCAAGGAGTAATTGCTATCCTCTTTCGAAACAGATAAAACACATCTGAGCTTGTGTAGCTGACGAAGTGGTTGACCTGTTCAAAACTCAAGCCACAGTCTCCACAGTAAATCAGTTTGTCTCTGAGGCAACAGAGCACCTGTCTTTTGCAGCTGCAGATGAGTGTGGCTACTTTCCTGAGTATTAGTAGAAAAGGCTAACTGGAGAAGGGGAAAAATAATAGTGCCTTTTGAAAAGCTGCACGCCCACACACGCATCACTGCTGTTCCTTCTGAGATGTAGTGCAATTTAGAAAGAACTGCTAAAGCTGTCCCTGTCGATGATGCTTGGCTAGGCACATATCTTGGAACATTTCTTGCTTCCTGCATATGAAGGTCCTGCCATCTAGTGTTCTCCCAGTCTTCATGGCTCTTGGCATTTTTTCTCCTTCACTTCAAACTGTGCTGCCATCATCCGCAAACCCACAGCCCTGACAGCTGAAAGTGATGCTTCCGGACAATACCATGGTCTGTGTTTTACATTTTCCTTTCTGTATGTTTACTCGAAACACCAGCTTTGTGTAGCCCTGGGACAGTGAGGATGTTTTATGTAGTGTGCTTCTCCAAAGCTGTTGCAGTGCTCTGCCGGCCATCCTAGCTGTTTGTCCTAAATTGAGATGACAGTGTTGTTCATATTAAATTGCCTTCTTGCTTGGTTTGGCCTGCTGGGATCCATATCTATTAATGCAGGAGTGTCCAAATTTCCTGCTAAGAAAGTAATTTGTTCCCCAGTAGGGTGCCTGGAAAGCAGCTGGTCTCAGAAACCATCAGAGGTGATGTTAGGAACAATTTTTGTTTTTCTCCATTTAATGGAAATTTTTACTGATCAGCCTCCATCCTTTCTTGTCCACCAAACTGTCACCCATGCAGCCCTCATCAATTTTCAGTCCCTCTCTGTCAGATTTTTGCCAATGGTGGGACAATTTTCATCACCTTGTCCTGGTATCCGAGCCTTTAAGGAATACAAATGTGCTATTTTAGTGGAATTTGGGAATTACAGTAGATGCCCTAATGCAGGCATGTGCAAACTTTGGCCCTCCAGATGGTTTGGACCACAGCTCTCACAGTCCTTTGCCATTGGAAATACAGGCTTTGAATTCTGGGAGTTGTGGTCCAAAACATCTGGAGGGCCAAAGTTTGGACATGCCTGCCCTAGTGAGAGAAACATCAGAGCTTTGGAGTTTTTCTGCCATCAGCAGCTTTGAAACTTCTGTTTGAAGACATAAGAAGATGGTATGTGAGTTGCAGAGCAGAAGTCTATGCATGGGCATTATCAATGTCAGGCAATCATCTCCACAAATAACTTGTGGACAGTAGTCTTTCCAATCTCATATCCCTCTATCATTTCCAAACCACCAGCATTAATATATATGGCCTGGACGTTACAGAGATAAGATGTGGCAGGTAGGTATAGAAGAAGGAAGGAGGAGGGTTTATGGATTAGTGCTATATGTGCTGAGGCTTCTAGGTGTTGAATAATAAACACTGAATTAACTTTTATTGACCTTGATTGGGACTTATTAACCCGAATGTTTCTCACATTATATTCTGGTCCTAGCAGCCTGATCAATGCTGAGATAATGTGTTGCACAAGAAATCATGCCAGGATAAATCTACAGTATGTTGGCATCATTTGTGTCACAATCCTAATTTAGTCTCTAACAAAATGGAATTGTTTGTGACATTTCAGTCATGCATCAACAGATATGCATCACTAGAAGCATTTGTTTTCTCCTGACTGGGCACATGGAAGATTTGGACAGAAGTATGTGGCATGTAATTGTGCTCCACGGTTGTTTACATTTAGGGCAGATGCCATAGTCCAAAATTTTCTGGGTGTTCACTGAGCTCCCAAAGTGCCAGAAGCCCAAGAATTTGCACCCTTTCCCATACCTACCGGGCACAATTCAAGGTGCTGACCTTAACCTACAAAACACAAAATGGCCTGGGTCCAAGATACCTCAAAGATTGAATCTCGCAGTATGAACCAGCCTGGGTGCTAAGGTCCTCAGGAGAGGCTTTTATCTCCATCCTGCCACCTTCACAGGTGTGCCTCAGGAGAACACATGAAAGGGCCGTCTCTGTTGCTACTCCCACACTTTGGAACTCCCGCTGGAGGCCAGGACTGCACCATCTCTGCTGTCTTTCTGGAAGCAGGCAAATACCTTCCTCTTCAGGCAAGCTTTTCCTGAATGAGGGACTTCCTACTATGTAACTTTATATGGACTACCATACATGATTGCATTGACTGATGTCATAAGAACACCAGTGTTTTCCATGTTACTTTTCACCCCCCATAATTGATTTTTTTCTTTTCTTTTTGCATGCTCTTTGTAGTTCTACTGTTACCCTTTAATGTTCTAAGATGCCTCTCCTAACTCCCTGTTCTTAACTTGAATATGTCTTAAATGTTCTGGACTGTATATTGTCTTTCATTATTGTAAGCCATCTTGGGTCCTTTTCCAAGGAGAAAAGTGGGATAAAAATATTCTAAATGAATGAATGAATGAATGAATGAATGAATGAATGAATGAATGAATGAATGAATGAATACTGTTGCCAACAGCTTGATATTTTCATTTCAGTTTAGTTGTACAGTATATCCAATACATTGCACAATACATTAACCCAGAGGCCGTACCCAAGGCCTATAGATCTATATAGATTTCTGCTAGAATGGTTGGATGAAGGAAGGATGGTACACAGAATGGGCTGTGCCATTTAATCAGCATTTAGCATGCTGAGATATGTCCATTGCACATAAATTATTCTATGCCTGCAATGAAAATATAGTGTTAGGTCACCTAAAACCAACTCTCCCCACAGACACACCACAAGTCTTGATCAATCCCTTTCTATGTATGCTGTCCAATAAGGTCAATTCCAGAGGAAGTTATTTTTAACTAAAATCATGATTATAGTAATCATACGAACTGCAGTTATATTGAGTCTACCCCTATTTAAATCGGGTTATAAATTTCTGTTCGTATGACATGGGTAAAATCATTTTGGCCAATCTCTGAATCACTTCTGTCCACATCAGTGTTTTCAGTACCACTAAGGTCGCTTTTACACGACCTCTAAAATCCACTGGCAACTTATTTTCGGACCAGAGATCGTGGGTTTTTGTTCTTCTTCCTGCGTTCCCACCCTTCCGCACTCCATTGCTCCTGTCTGTGGTGAGGGGAGGGAGAAAAAGGGGAGAAAAAAATGCAGGCTCACCTCCACTCACCTCCGTCTGCCATCGGAGCAGCCCCCGTAGGGATTCCTGTTTGTTAAAGGGGCGGTGGGGACAACAAAACAAACAGAAGGTGAGGAGAGCCCGGCATCCACAGCTTTACAATCCACATCAGAAAAGTTTTTACCTCTAGAGATCAGGTACTTGTAAAATGTGCTGGGGCGTGCTTAGGTGTGCGTGGTCGTACTTAATTTTGTTTAAAGTCCGCAGCTGGTGGGAAAACAATTTTAAGCTCTGCATCTGGGAGGCCTTTGCATTGGATTTTAGGGGTCTGGAAAAGCAGCCTAAGGCTCTCCTTTCCTCCTTTTGGAGCAATGAATGTACCAATTGTCTCCCTACTACCAACATTACTGCCTCTTGCTGAAGAACACAGCAACATTAGCCTTAAGTTTTCGGCCTCTTCTTGCTTGGTTTAAACACAAGCCCCCCAATTCACCCAACTTTTATTCTGATTTATAATACAATTCATTTCCTCCCATTTCTCTTTCTCTCTCTCCACCCCCACAAAAATTAAGGACAATGACATCCAAGAAAAAATGATGCAGTATTTTTGTGTAACTAACCTGTAATTACAACCCACCATTTGTATCAGTACTGTGTATGAGAGACAAAAAGGATGAGAGAGAGATTTACTGTTTCCATGCTCCATGTGCTTTCATGAATGCAAGTCTCTTTGCCTCTTTCTCTCTCTCCCTTTCCCTCTTTTCTTTCTGCAGCTCCTTCCAATGATACAAGCCACACTTGCTGGGTTTTTTTTAAGCTGGGGAAGGGTGGCTGGAGTGATTTGGGTATGACTCCAACTACTGAGCTTGGAAGCTAAGCAGGGTCGGCCCTGGCTTGTACTTGGATGGGCAACTGCCAAGGAATTCCAGGTGCTGTAGGCACCTGGAGTAGGAACTGGCAAGCCACTCCAGTATCCCTGCCAAGAAAACTCCATGGACATGGGGTCACGAAGAGTCGGTCACTATACGACACAACAAAAGCAACTATTCTTAGACATCTCAACAAGATAGTGACACTTTCATTCAGTGAATAGCTCACATCCCCCACTCAGTTATTCCACTGTTTGAGGCCTCTGGGCCTTTAATGGAAATAAAAAAGGAGGGGAAAAGGAAGAGACAGAAGTGGCTTTTCCTATTGTATGCTTTTTTCTATTAAAAATACACAGGGCTCCCCGCCCCTGCTGCACATGTATTGCTTTCTTCTTCTTTCCCTGACTTGGACTACTTTTAATTATACCAACTTCTGCTGAACAAATGCAGAAGGAGCACAAGAGGTAGAAGAGACCAAGTATGTTTCTGTGAGGAAGTTGAAACCAGCTCTGTGCTACAACTGAAAGGTTCACAGCAAGTCTAAACCTTGTCAGGAGAAGCAGGTGAATGCAACTGCGGGAGCCTTTTTCAATCAGACAAAAGACTGTTCTCCCTTCCTTTGACGCAACCTCTCTTGCTAGTTAGAGATTTTTCTTATGCAAACACCTCTTCTGTTCCTTGTAGCTTGTAGTTACTGCCCTGCCCTTGCTCTTTTATTTAGCTTTTGACCCTGCTTTAAGGGGAAATGTAATAAGGCTAAGGCCATCTTAAGCAGCTAGCTCCCTTACCTGCCACCACCTGTATTTCCTCCCAGCCTTGTAGACTAATCTTTTTCACTGTTTCAACAGAAAAAGCATATTAATGTGAGAAAAGTTAAGGGTTTTTTTCCACTCATTACCCTCCACTGATCTTTGAACTAGGCTTACTGGTTACATGAATCCATTGTCAGTAACTGATTCTCTTGCAGTCTACAAGATCCCTCTAATTTTCTGCTGAATTTTGTTTCCAGAGTTTATGAGGTAAATTGTGCAGATACTTAGTTTTGCTCATCTCTAGTAATAGCACGAGTGGAGGTCATCCTGCAGATGAGATCAGTGAGCAAAAGGTTGTTTATGTGTTGTGAAGTTTATCCATATTAGAGGCGCACACATACACAAGACACTACCCATAATCAGTCCTAGAGATGGGCACGAATCAAAAAAATGGCATTTCGTTTGTCATTTGTCATTTGGAGGGTGCGTTTCGGTTCGTTTCCGTTTTTTGTGAATTTTTGCAAAAAAATTGTTTTCATTTTCATTTGTTTCGTTACCATTTCGTTACCATTTATTTCATTTTTTGTGATTTTTTAAAGGATTTTAAGCAATTCACTCATATTGCGGTAACGGAAACGAAACGCACGACAAAATTTCCGGTGTTTCTGTTCGTTTTGTTTCATTTTAGAGACAAAATTCGTTTGTCGTAACGAAATGAAAAAACGGAAACGGAAACGGAAAATTGTTCGTTTCGTGCCCATCTCTAATCAGTCCCTCAAGTTACAAAATGATTCCATGAGGTAAAATTAATGGCCTTGCCATGATCATTGTATAACTGGATTATGTGGATTAATGCATGCAAGATCGCCATGCTGAGCAATCCAGGTATTTAAAAAAATAGTACAGTAGTTGCTTTTTGGCAAATAATACACAATCTATCTATCTAATAGCAGGCCATCTGAAGAGTCTTTTGTGGCTATCGCTAGTATTCTAGATTCAAGGAAGGTTTTCATTACTTGATGGAATGCTTGCTTATGTTTTGTTTCAATTCATAACATTTCATAACCTTACAAAATGACAAAGAAGCATGTCATTTTTCGTTGCGTGCCCATATCTTTAAGGAAGTGGGGAATTAAAGTACCTGTTGGCACTATGTTCACATCAAGAGATGGTCAGTCCTCACTCAGACATCTGATAAAGAGATAATCTACATTTTCACTGTGCTACTTAAGAGCATTGGAGGCTTATCTCCAGTTTGAGTGTCCCTCCATACCAGAACACTTGCCTGGACTCAGAAACAGAGATATGAAATATTTTCTGGAAATCTTTTTGAGTTATTAAAAATGTCATATGAAAAAATGAATCTGAAAAGAAAAAAAATAATTTTCACAAAGGCCACTTTGTTGATGGCGGTGGTGATGGGGAAGATTATAAAATGGGCACATGTACCGTTTTGTATTTCAGTGATAACAGGATACTGTATATTCAGTGCAAGCAGTGACATTTGACACCATGACTAGTAATCCATGTATTACATCATTTGCTTTTTGTTTTGTTGTGTTGTTTGTTTGTTTGTTTTTGCACTATGGAACCTTCAGTATCTCAGAAGAACTCTGATAAAGAAATTGAACCCATTATGATGAAACAGTAATGCCCTGTTGGGGATATTTCATTTTTAAATTTTTATGGGTATGGGCATTTTTAAATTTAAATGTGTTTTATAGCACTGAACTTTCAATTGTATTTTATGGTTGATCTTTTTGCAAACAGCCATTTTTTTTATTGTTCATGCATTCAAAGACAGCACACCTTTGGATATTTGATTACTCAGGCATTTTGCACTGAAATATTTGAACTCCTGAAGAAATAATGTTATAACAGAAAGGAGTACGCTTTTTTGGAAATTTGAGATTTTCCTCTAAGTATACACTTGTTGCTATGGAAAGTATCCATAGGTGTTAATGCAGTGTGAATTATAATTCTTTATCTATGTTCTTACCTATGCAGATGCATTGTTCTCACACATATACACTGGCCTGCAGATTTTAAAAGTACAGTGGTACCTTTGTATAAAGGAATTAATTTGTTCCAAATGAAATTATGTTAAGCAAATTTTCCTTTATACAAATTTCCAATAGGAATGCATTGAAAACAGAGTAATCCCTAATTGTGACCATTTTTATGTTGTATGGATTCGCCCCATAAATGATTCTGTTAAGCAAATATCCCCTATCTCCAGAATTTTTTTATGTTGTACAGATTTTATGCTATACAAACCGTTTGTTATATGAGGGTCCACTGTATTTTCTAAAGCTGCCCGCTTTTGACAAAGTCACCCACTCCTTCCCTGCTTGACTTCCTTTAGGCCAAACAGGAGGTATACAAATCTTGCCCATCAGTCAGTTAACTATCCCAATATCTTGAAATGTCTCAATTCAAGGAATTGTGGTTTCTTGTAACTCTGCTCAGCTATGATAAAACCTGGATATCATTCTGCATTATTTTAACTGCCATTGGTTAGATTGAGTTGGTTTATTAACTGAGTGATAATAATAATAAAACACAAATGTTAAGCAATATACTTTTATTTTTACAAGATAATGCAGGGATTTATAATGCAGGTGACTGCCCAGGTGTGAATATTGATATTCTGGGGTACATTTCTTCACAGTACTGCCAAACTACTGCAAAGCATTTCTTAGGAGACTGCTTCTTGTTAAAATAAAAGCAAAAGTGTGCTGCTTCTATACTTCCCCATAGTGCTTTAAGCAATCTCTAGGCAGTTTACAATTTAATTATACGGGGTACACCATGTAGCTTCCCCTGCTAAAATTCATAGGAATTTTCCATGACACAAACACTTGTCTCTATTGAGCAGTGATAATGTAATCAAGAAACTTCATCTTAATTTATTGAATTTATACTACAGTAGTTAGTAGTAGCTTAAAGGTAGCAGGTGTGGAGATCTGCCACAAGGAAAGCATTTTGTGACAGTCCTGTTTGGAAAACAAACATCTCATGCCTGATGCCCCTATCTAGGTACTCAGCCAGGGAAGAAACACACATTTTAAGAGATTATGCCACCATGCTGTACATCTCAAGCTGAGATTCCATAAACTAAGCATTCTGAGGCAAAAAAACACACTTAAATCTGTCATTTGCACTGCAGTTTCTATATAAGGCAACTAGCAATTTTGGAGAAACTTCTTGTAGATCACAATCTATTTTTATTTGCAGCACACAATTCCGGCTCCAGGTGTTGCCTGTCGCTGGTCTTTCTATTTTTAGCTTGGTCTGTTCATTTCACTGTTTGACATACCATTCAGTTCTTATGCCAAGGGGGCAAAGGGGATTGTCACCAATGACATGAAGAGGTTGGGGGGGGGGAAGGGGGGGAAGAGTACGAATAAAAATTACCCGTTATGCAGCAATGCCTCTTCCTTTAACATGGGTAAAAACATTTCAAAGTCTCTAAGGGAATATTTGAAGCTGCTGCCACGCTTGCCTATCTTCACAAAAGTGTCCCATCAGGCTCATTTAAAGCAAATCCTTGACGTTCTGCAATGCGTTTTGTACAGTGGTAATCCTGTTCTTAATACAGATTGAACGATAGGATAACAGGAATATTAAGTCTATAAGAAGCTCTTTCCATTGGTCAGTGAATACACATGGTTTAGATTTAAATCTCCTATCACAGAACACCATCGTGCACCCCTCATTTACAAATGGAAGCTCACAAAGCACTTATCAGTAACAAAAAGACTGAAAGAAAGCCTAGGAGAAACAATAGTGCTCCTAATCTAATCTGCCTAAGATTTATTTATGAACAAAGAAATTTTGGCCCCCGGGGGAAGTTTAGCTAGTTTGGTTTGCCTGTTATTGTGGTTTTATTCAGAGATAGGATGTTCATGAAATCCTTTAAAGACTAGAGACAGTTATTACAAAGGGAATATTCACATTTTCCATTCCATTATATTATATTGGCTGAAATCTTGTTGGCATAGTTATGCATTAGAAAGGCTATGATATCACCAGCTGGGCAGGGATGAGAGGAGAGATTTTCATTGCCTGGAAAGCAGGAGATTTGTGGGAGGGATGAAGAAAGACTTTCATAACAAAAAAAAGGGCTGTCACTCTATTAGTAGACAAGCAGGGGGAGATTTTTTTGTAATGAACAACTTCCTCTTCCCATCCTATAGCTCCTAACAGTTTCCACATGATGAAAGTGATTGTATGCATGTCGTAGGAGAGAAGGGGGAAGTCTTTCCTTACCAAAAATATTCCCCGGCTGATGATGTTATCATAGTGGTACTTTAAAAGATTTTCAGACACTGTGTTGTATTATTTATACTGATATTACTTACTTACTTACTTACTTACTTACTTGCTTGCTTGCTTGCTTGCTTAACTTATATACCACCCATCTAGCCCTGGGGCTACTCTGGGTGGTTTACAACATAAAATTTCTACATAGCAATAGCAATACATTTTAAAAATCATAATGCATACAACATAATATAAATTAAATACTGTATAACTAAATACATCAACAGTAGACTAAAATAAAAGTAGAATTAATCAGGCAATTGATCAAATTAAAAAATAGAGATAAGTGGTGAAAAGAAGTATAGTGTCTTACTAGGTGTTTAAGAAGTCAGGGAAGGCCATTCTGTAAAACCATGTTTTCAATAATTTTTGAAAGTTTGAAGCGAGGGTGTCAGGCGAATTTCTGGTGGAAAGTGCTTGCATAAATGGGGAGCAACCACCGAGAATGCCTTACTCTTTGTCACAGTTTTCCAGGTCTCCCTCGGGGTTGGAACTCCCAAATGTCCTGCCTGGCTAGCATGAGTGATCCAGGCAGTTCTTCTTGGGAGGAGCCGTTCTGTTAGATACTGAGGTCCATTTATGGCCTTGTATGTTAGCATCAAAACCTTGAAGTTGATGCGGAAGCATATCAGCACGGCAGCCAGTGCAGAGCTGCCAGTACAGGAGTAATATGATGGTGCCCTTTTTGCCCCGTTAATAATCTGACAGCTGTGTTCTGCACTAGCTACAGTATCCACATTAACCTCAAGAGCAGCCCCACGTAGAGAGCACTACAGTAATCTATTCTTGAGATTACAAGCATATGAACCAACGTGGTTAACACCCTGACATCAAGGGCATTATCAGTCCAAATGAAGAGTTCAGCCAAGAAAACAAAAGAATTCTGGGTCTAGGAAGGGCAGCAATGAAGGAACTCAGACAGATAATCAGGTGTAAGGATGTGTCAATGGACAGCAAGACCAAGAAAATGCACTGTTTTGTATTTCCACTTATCATGTATGTATGTCAAAGCTGGATGGGGGAAAATCAATTTGTTTGAAATGTGGTGCTGGAGGAGAGCTTTGTGGATACCCAGATTACCAGAAAGATAGACAGATGATGATGGTGGGCAGAGCACAGACCTATTAATCTTCGCCCAGCCCAGGAGGCTTGCAAGGGAAGCGGCGGTGATGATCCATCCTATGATCCCTACAAACTTAGCTCAGCGCGGGCGCCTTGCAAGGGAAGCACTTACCTCTGGGTAAGCACTTGCATTCGCTTACCTCCTGGCCAGCCAAAAGATTGATTTAGCCAGCCCGGAGATAAGTGAAGGTAAGCGCTTCCCTTGTAAGGTGCCCACGCTGCTCGAAGTTGTGTTGTTCCCAGGGAACTTTGGCCAGCCTGGCGGTTTGGAAGGGAGGCATGATGACCTCCTCCTCCTCCTTCTTGGTTGCTTTGATCTCTTTTGCAGAGATTGAAGAAACCAAGAAGTAGGAGAAGGTGGGGATGGGCAGTGAACATTGCTCTCTACTCCACATGACAGCTGACTTTGGTTCTCGAAGCAACCGTAAGTCAAGGTACCACTGTATACCATTCTCAGACATCTCTGAGCACAGAGAAGATCCTAGAAATAGGACTTGTTAAATTAGATATATCCACATAGTCTCCAAGTACCGTGTTCTAGTACTAGTCTGGTACAGACCATATAAAGTACCGTGTTCTTGTACTAGTCTGGTACTGCCCATGGAACATGGTTGATCCACAAGTTACTCTTTTGGACAAGAATGATGAGATATCACTGGGTTGTTGGCTGCAAATGGACTGTAAAACCATTCTGATATTTCGATAATTAGTAGCCAAGTAGTTTAGATAAGTAGCTTAGTAGCCAAGCAGGATGCTTTCATTTTGCATGGAAGCCAGCGAGGAGATTGGGGGTGGGGTGGGGAGATACACATATTGCCTGGGTAGTTCTTTGTTAGAAGAGCTGAGTGGAAAATTCCAGCCCAGTGTTACTATGGGGGAAATTTCAAACCACATACCCATGGGTAGTTTGCAGGCAGCAGCTGAATTTAAAAAGTAAACATCTGTCATGAATTCTTGAGACTCTTAATTACAATAATTTTTCTTCAGTATTTGTGCATGGTGTGAAGAAGTGGCTTTGATCTATGAAAGCTTGCAAATGGTTTTATTTTTCCAGAACTCTAAAGAAGGTATCACCTTTCCTGCAGAAATTGGTTATCTGCAAATGTCCAATAAAGAAAACAACTTGGACTCTTCTGAGCATTGGGCAGCAATCATTGCAGAATAGAACTGAATGTCTTGCTTGCAGGAAAATTCTTTTCTGCGGCAAAAAAAGAAGACATCTTGAGTACTGTCTGCATTTAAGACCTCTTTGAAGTCATAGGGCAGATTGTTTAATTTGGAATACATGAAAAACACGGAGGGGGGACACTGGGTACAGTCCTCCCCCACCATCCTGGTATATTGTGGTGCCACAATATATGAAGACAAGGCCCTCTGTGGCAAGCTGTGTAGGCCTGTTTGAGGCCTCCTGCACTTACCCCAAGCCTGGTGCTGCCCTGAGTGGGCCTCCAACAGGCTTCCTGGGCCTGTCAGAGACTCTAGAAGTGGTTTCCAGTGAGCCAGAAGTGACTTCCAAAACCAGAGGTGCCTTCTGAATCGCCTGAAACCACTTCTGGTGTCTCCAACAGGCTCAAGAACCCCGTCAGAGGCCCGTTCAGGGCAGCACCAGGCCTGGGGTAAGCTTAAGAGTCCCCAAAGAGCCACTAGTCCTAACCTAACCCAGCATCCGCATATTGCAGATTTTCCTTTATTGCAGGTCGGGTGGGGTCCCTAACCCCCACAATAAGCAGGGGATTACTGTAGAAGGAAAATGCTTGAGAATGTTTCCCAATAATGTATCACCAAAGGTTTCCAAGCTTCATCAGCCAAGCAGCATGTGTCTTTCCAGATGTTCCTGGACTACAGCTCCCATCAGGCTTGGCTAACATATTCAAAGCTGAGAGTTACAGTCTAACAACATTTGTTGGCTGCACTTTGTCTACTCTGTCTTCGGTTGATTTTTTTTACAGCTGGTTTCAGGGCAATGAGTCTTGTTCTGTTCTGTTCTGATCTGTTCAGAACAGAACATGGATTAAATGGATTGACTGTTAGCATTCTAATACAGATCACAGAGTCACTTTCTAGCTCGGTTAAAAGAGAGGCACTAGATTTACAACATTACTATGTTCCAAGGGAATCACTTGTTACTAAACTGAAGAGGATTGATGATGTTCCAGGAGCTGATGCCTAGAAGCAGGTCCTCTGACATAAATACATGCCAAGTCTGATAGGAGCTTGGAGAGAATGCTTTTCAGCTATTTTAGCTCTGCTGAGATAACTGCCCAGCGTAACATTGATCCTGAAGCAAACGGAAGAAATATTATCTTTATGCCATGTACCCAGATTTTATTTTGAGATGCTTGTATGGTTGGTCACAATTTTTGAAGCATTTCATCTGCATTCCTGAACAGCATTATGTGGGCAAGAATTTCCTGTGTGAATACTGCATTAATACGTATGTAAAAGAGGCATCAGGCGTATCCTTATTATCTGCAACTGTTTTGGAAAATGACTTTTCTTTTTCCAGCCAGTAATTCTTCCACTAATCTAGATCAGAGATCCCTCCCCCACATGTCATATTCAGCCACTTATCCTAATTTCCCTTTCCTTTCAGTTTTATATACTCTCAGAGCTTTCATGATGAGAATAAGTTCCGGGTATAGAAAAGGGGGACAGATCTGCACACATTCTCCTCTGTAAGAACTGGCATGCTACATAGCACTATTAGATATACAGTTGTCCCCCACCATTTCGTGTTTCATATACTGCGGTCCAGGTTTATCGCAGGGGCAAGCTACATGGGCCCGTTTGAGGCCTCCTGCACTTACCTCAGGCCTGGTGCTGCCCTGACCGGGCCTCTGATGGGCTTCCTGGGCCTGTCGAAGGCCCCAGAAGTGGTTTCTGGTGAACCGGAAGTGACTTCTGGGTCACTGGAAATCACTTCCAGGGCCTTCCGACAGGTCTGGAAAGCCCATTTGGGGCAGTGCCAGGCCTCGGTAAGTGTAGGAGGCTCCAGATAGGCTCCCCAGTCTCAATCCAACCCAGCATCTACATATCATGGATTTTCCATTATCACGGGTCAGGTTGGGTCCCTACCCCTCGCAATAGGCGGGGGGTTACTGTACTTTGATGGTGCAGTTGGGCTTCTTTCAGGCCTCTCTTAGTTTTTTTTTAATTTATTTAAAATAGACAAACATACAATGAACAATACAATGAACAAAAATATCACTACAGAGTGCACCCCAACCCCCCGGGACCTTCCAGTATTCCTTTATCTTCTCTTCCTTCTTCATCTTCTTTTTTTTTCCTAGTTGTCTTCTTAGAGTCCTTTTCTCCAGAACTGTGTTGGGTTGTATGACGGTTGTATCCCTTTTAATGCATAATCTATAAATTTCCCCCAAATATCATAAAATATATCCTTGCTCATTTCCCCTCACACGACTTTTATACTACAGGACAATTTGTCGTTTAAAGCTATATCCCACGCTTCCTTATACCAGTCAGCAATTTTAAAATCTGAATTCAGTTTCCAATTTTTAGCTATAATCAGTCTTGCTGCTGTCATAACATTTGCAATTAATTCTTTTGTTTTTATATCATATTCATTAGTAGGTAGTAGTGATAGCAGCGCAATTTCTGGCTTACATTTAATATTAGCTTGTAATATTTCTTTTATCTCACTGAAGATCTGTTGCCAAAACTTTTGAACTATTTCACATTCCCACCAAAGATTAATATAAGTACCTATCTTTTTTTCGCATTTTCAGCAAAACTTTAGAATATCTTGAATTTATTCTCTTAGCACATGCTCATTTGTTTCCTTTTTTGTAATATATGTAATGTGAGAGAGGAACTAGTGTTATATCATGGGCAGTGATGGGAGAAGCAAAACACATTGGTGAGTCCATAATGAGTACGCAGGCTGTCTGCCTGGACAGAGATTAGGGTTCTCTTTGGCAAGTGCCAAGGAGTGGCCAGCTTAGAAATAAGATCAGCTATTTCCTGAGAGAGACAGAGAGGTAAATTTCCAGGTTACATAAACCAGAGAGATCTTGCAAGTCACACAAGGAAACCTAGTCACTCTATGAGCTTATGATGGTGGGTCATTTTGAATTGGCTTTTCTGTGTGAAAATTAAGCTGCATCTCATCTGCTACTATTTCACAGTAGCAAAATATGTTCTTTCTGCTCAGATTTGATACTGAAGACTGAAGTTATATAATCAGGCATACCGGACCAAAGCATGAATCTACAGTTTTGTCTTTCCGATTGGCTACCATTGCTGCAAGTAATAGGCCTACCTTTTGTTCCATCTTCCTTTGGCTAATAAGAATTAGCATAAGCATTCCATCTACTATAAGTAAAGGTAGATAGAATGTCCTTCCATTCTCCATACTTGTAGATTAGAATCACAGCTTTTATATTTTGCTTGGCAGACCACAACTAAACAACACCCTTCTTTACTCTGAATAAGATGAATTAGCTTATTTAATTGCTTTTTACAGATGTGGCGTTTCTGTACTGTTTGCTAGGATACCATGCTCATAATTAACTTCAAACAACAAGAAATGTCAGTGGACCAGTGGGAACTCTTCAAAGTATGTTTCCCAAGATAATAGTGATAATTGTCTAGCTTTCATGTATTCATTCTGTAAGGTTTTCTGAAAGGTTTGCATGTTTATTTAAAAAAACACAAACAAAGTACTGGATTAATTTTATATTTTCTAAAACAGTTACATTAATTCCAGTAATGTACTAACCAAATATGGCTGGATAGCTCAGTGGTTTATGTTTGGTTTGGCTGTGGAGCCAGAAGTTGGGAGTTTGAGTCTTCACTGTGCCACTTGTGAGTCACTTGTGAGTACAGCAAGCTGCATGGTCCCAGAGTGCCCCAAGAAGAAGGGAAGGGTTAACAACTTCTAAGTACTCTCTACCTGGGAAACCCTGAAAAGGGACACCATAATTCAGAATTAACCTGACAGGACATAATTATTAGTGTACTATTGAGAGCCATTGTGGTGTAGTTGACCTTGTGTCTTGGGAGACCTGCACAATGATGGAAGTTCATTGAGAGTAGCAATGGTAAGCTGTTTCTTAGATATTTCTTATACCTCAACAATCCTATTTGTGGTGGCAAAATTCAGAAAAAAACTTCAAAGTACAGAACAACAACACACCACCATATTAATACTGTACTGTATAGCCAAAATGTTATCTTCCATAGTGCAATATTGGTATCAGAGTAGGGAATTGGCTTTTGGAATCAGGAATAGTTATTTCTTCTCAAATATATTCCATTGAATAATATTGGAGGTGAGATCTAAAGGTATCCTTCTATTTCCAGAAGCAATTACAGCGGTTCATATACTGCTGTCCTGCTATATCGCGGGACCGCAATATATTAAAAAAGGCCCCCTTCAGTAAGGGGGGAAAGGCCTGTTTCAAGCCTTCCATACTTACCCCAGGACTGGAGCTGCCCCAAACAGGCCTGTGAGGGCCTTCTTGGGCCTTCTGGAGGCCCCAAAAGCCCCCACCCGTGAACCGGAAGTGTTTTCCGGATCACTGAAAATCATTTCTGAGGCCTCTGTGAGCCTTTCTAGGCCTGTCGGAGGCTTCAGAAATGATTTCCAGTTTACTGGAAGTCACTTCTGGTTCGCAGGGAGGCCCTTTTGGGGCCTCCAGAAGGCCTGGGAAGGCTCTCACAGGCCCGTTCGGGGTAAGGCCAGGCTGGGGATAAGTACAAGAGCCCCCAGCTAGCCCCCCCCCAGGCCTGATTCGACCTGCATCCGCATATCACAGATTTTTAATTATCATGGATCAGGTCAGGTCCCTAACCCCCGCGATAGGTGGGGGATCAGTGTAGTCCACAAAACACAAGACCTTTAACCCTTTCATTAGCAGAAGATGAAGAGGCATGTTTGCTTCTCCTCCCCTTCAGCTCCTTTTAGTTTAGAGTTCCTAAACCTTTAAGATGTTGGGAAGTGAGAGAGGTCCCAGGGAGTAGACGGGAGAATCAGCAAACATTTGCATCACTTGAAACACCAAGCTCTTTGGATCAGACCTAAAGTATATTAAAACACATTGTGCATGATCAATCTTGTTTATTTTCTTGCTTGCTTGCTTGTTTAATATACTGTTCCATTAGTGCAATGCAGTATGCTGGTCAATTTATAACCTGCTAAATAAAAGACATATACAGTGGAGCCTCATATAACAAATGGTTTGTATAACATAAAATCTGTACAACAAAAAAAATTCCAGAGATAGGGGAAATTTGCTTAACAGAATTGTCTGTGGGGCGAATCTGTACAATATAAAAATGGGATTACTCCGTTTTCAATGCATTCCTATGGGAAATTTGTATAAAGGAAAATTTGCTTAACATAATTTCTTTTGGAACGAATTAATACCTTTATACAAGGTACCACTGTAATAGTAAACTAAAGTAAACAGTAAAAAATTTAAAACATTTTGCACATTCTCTATTTGACAGCCGGACAAGAGACGTAAAATCAGACAGGGTCAGTGTGAATGTAGCAGTAGCAGGGAAAAATATGCTATTGTAAAATGTGTGAAAGCATACTCTATCATTTACCCTCATAAGCAGACTTCCATATACTGGCCAGACATATCTGGAATAAAAGCATTGACTCCACATTTCTTGTGATGTTGATTTTTCATCTGGCCCTGACAAATTTGCTGTTTCTTGTCCTTTAGGAATTATACAAAGGCAATAGACTCATCTCATGTAGATGATTTTGCAGCTGTAAGATAGCAATAACTGAACTAAATTTGAACCTGTGACTTAACTGTGACAAACAACATTAACAATTCCACAGTCCTGACTGATTCCATCTATAGAATACAATATGCTATGGCTTGTAGAGATATTAGTCATTTTTGTTTGCAAAGATAAGGGTAAAACTGTTCTCCAGAATGTTCCTTTTCAGCTTATGGATAAAGACTTTGATACATATTTGTGATAGTGATCTCCCATTACTTAACTCTGAGGAAATATTTTCTAAGCTTCCCTTGCCCCACCCCCACAACTTGCTTCAAACTGGAAACATAAAACAAAAACATCTGCACCAGCATTCAAGATACAAAGGCACCCAATCATATAATTCTGTAGTCAGTATTTCTAATTTTTTTGTGGAAACACTAAAACAAATAAAATATTATTGATCCAGATTGTGGCAGGCAAAGTTCATCCCTCTCAATACTGTTGCAGTGAAAATCTCATCAGCCCCAAACACCACACCAAGGTATAAGATATGACGACAGCTGTACTGCAACAACATCCAGATGGCAGCTCTCTTTAGATCAGTGGTTCTCAGATGGTCTTGGACTACAATCCCCAGAAATCCTAGCCAGAATTGTTAATCGTGAAAGTTTCTGGGAGTTTTAGTACAAGAAAATTGGGGGACAAAATGAGCTTATTTTCTGTACAATGAGCTAGGCCTAGCTAAGCCACTTTAGGCATTTCTACCAGGCAAGTGACATTTTTGTGTCTGTGAGGTGTCTATTTGTCAAGTAGAGCTCCAAGCAAAGAGAATTATGGAATATAAAAATTCAAAAAGCTCATTCCTATAGAAAACATTTGCCTTTGAAGGACCCAATCATATAACATCATGTGATGGTTTCCTGATAACCACTGCAATAATACCTCTCCTTCCTACTCCATTGACCATGGAACAAACCATAATGTGAATAAGCCCTCAGATACATATCCCTTAAAGTGCTGTCCTTTCTTTGGAGATAGTTTTGCATGAGTGAATTGATGGATTCAGCTGAGGAATCCCAACATTAAGTAATACTGCTGGAAATATATGGTAACAAACGGGTAACCAATAGAGATGGGCCCAAGTTAAAAATGAATTGCAAAGTTTACTCAAAAATCACTAATTTGTTGATTCATTTTGGGCATAGATACCCCCAACGAATACACATTGATGATTTTAGCTATTTTTGATGCATTGATTCATTGGACTATAAAATGCCCCCTCAAGGCACCCTGAGACACCAGATTTGTAGAGAGGCTTCCCCTGACTCTCCTCTACAATCCCTCTGAGTTTGGTGAATATTAGGTTTCACTAAGACAGTTGCTAAAGGGCACTTTCCTGGAGTAGGGCACTTTGTGCATCTGTAACTTAGAAGTCTGACATCCAATCTTAACCAAGTTGCATGGCCTATAGAGGAGAGTTATGGGAAGGTTCCCTGAAATTTCTGTATCTCTAGGTGCCATGCAGCCAATTTTATAGGGTTTTCAATTAAAATCTGAATTTACAAATTGAGTCATTGATTAGAAAAAAACCATAAATTCATTATTTGTGATTCATTAACCTTGATGACTCAGGAATCAAAACGAATAATCATTTTTCCGAATCACCCCATCTCAGGTAACCAATCTTCCCCAGGTCTCTTCCTCTTACCCTTTCAGATTCCCCCATGCCCAGCCCTGAATACATTACATTCTGTCCAAATAATTAACATCTTTTACCAAGTGATCAGCATACAAACGTAAAGCACAGAGCAACTCTCAGATGTAGTTAGAAGCTGAGAAGATAGTAGAGATAATTTCTTCCTGACAATACCATGAGAATTTTAGTCTCCTGGAAAGATAACTATTTTTTTCTCATTTCATTATTATTATGTATTTACAGTTTTGGAACTGTGTAACTGTTAGACACACGGATTTTTTTAAATGTCCTAACGTATTGTATTTGCCAGTCGGGTGTCAGATGAGATCCATGTCCACTGTTTAGTAGAACACTGTAGATGTTAAGTACAGATTCGCCCAAGAAATAGAGAGGAAGAAATCTCCTTGCTCTTTGAGCAACCTCAAAAACTTCTGTACGTTAGAATTACTCTTGGCATCCATCAACAGCCACATAACAGTACTTTAATCTCCTATTGCTATAAGAAGGAGTCTTTTTCCTGTGTAAATGATTGGAGTGCCCCCCTACCATTCTTCCTTGGCTTCCTAGTCATTCCCTTGTATTAGAAAACATAGCTCTATCTGCTGCATGGCCTACCCTCTCCCCTTTGAGCTAGCCCAAGCCCTTCGGGTACACTGTGGCTAGAACTTAGAAAACTTCCACATGCCACCTGAGGGATTCTTGGAGATCTAGTTCTGAAATGTCACACACCCCACACCCCGTATGTGGCAGATACTAGTATGTGGCGGATACTAGCCCCTTGTCAATGTTAAAGTTTGTCTAGTAAGTTTTTTATTTTCTCTCTGTGTTGTTGGGTGGAGGGGGAGGATGGAGGTAGAGTTGACCATCAATCACCTCAGATGGCAAAATATCTCAGGTTAACCCTGTCTGAAAATATGGGTCCATGTTATATTTCTAGATTCTCTATAGAGCCAAATCTTGCTGTGGAGAGGATAGGCAGGAGTGGATGGGAAGCTAGACTTTTTCTTTCCTTCTATCATATGTAATAACCAGTGAGGAGGTCCTTGCATGTCTTGTTAAACTAAATGCTAACAAAATCACCAGGATTATATGGCATCCATCCATGAGTTCTCAAAGAACTTAAAGATGAAATTGCAGAGGTCCTAGCCAAAATATATAATCTTTCCCTCAAATCAGGCATTGTGCCTGATGACTGGAAGGTAGTGAATGTAACATCAGTCTTCAAAAAAGAATCAAGAGGCAATCCAGGAAATTACTAACCAGACAGTTTGACATGTGTCCCAGGTAAAGTGATGGAAACCATCCGAAAAGATAAAATTAATAGGCACTTAGAAGAGAAGGCGCTGCCTCCCTAATCTGTTGGAATTTTTTTGAGAGTGTCAACAAGCATGTGGATAAGGGAGATCCAGTTGACATTGTCAGAAGGCTTTTGACAAGGTCCCACACCAAATGCTCTTGAATAAACTTACCAGTCATGGAATCAGGTCTTGTCCTAGTTCAGCAACCGGCTAAGGGACAGGAAACAGAGGGTACCACTAAATGAACATTTCTCCAAGGGGAGGGAGGTGAAGAGTGAGTTCCCCCAATGTTCAGTACTGGAATCCCTGCTTTTCAAATTCTTCATAAATGATCTAGAAGTAGGGGTAAATAGCAAGGTAGCCAAATTTGCTGACAACACAAAATTATACAGGATAGTAAAAACTGAGAAAGATTGTGAGGGGCTCCAGAGAGATGTCTTGACACTGGGGGAGTGGGCAAACCAGTGGCAAATGAGCTTCAACAATAGTAAGTGCAGAGTGATGCATATTGGGACAAAAAACCCAATTACATTTATAAACTGATGGGGTCTGAACTCTCTGCAACAAACCAGGAAAGGGACCTTGGTGTCCTAGTGGACAGCTCAATGAAGGTGTCAACCCAGTGTGCCACATTAGTGAAAAAAACAAACTCAATGCTAGGGATCATTAGGAAGGGTATAGAAAATGTCAGCAAGTATCTTTTTGCCTCTTGTGTACAGTTCTGGTCACCAGAAAGATATTATGGAAATGGAAAGAGTGCAGAGGAGGGCAACCAGAATGATTAGGGGACTGGAACACTTTCCTTACGAACTGAGGCTGTAATGGCTGGGCCTCTTCACTCTTAAATGACGGTGCCTAAGAGGTGACCTGATTGAAGTTTATAGAGTCAAAGTAAATTAGAAAAAAAGTGTTTTCCCTATTGCAAAACACTAGAACTAGGGCGCACCTTTGGGTGCTAGATCTCAACCAAATAAGAGAAAGTAGTTTTTCACCCTGAGGATCACTGGTCTATGGAACTCCCTGCCAGAAGAAATGGTGATAGCTGTCAGCCTGACAGCTTTAAGAAAGGATTAGACAAGTTCATGGAGAACAAGGGTATCAATGGCTATCTTTATGGATGCCTAAGGGCAACCTCTGGTTTGGAGAGATAGGAATATCTTTCAATGATATTTGCTGGGAATCATAAGCAGATGAAAACATCTGCTTGGGAATACCCTGAAGCAAATGGTGAGCCACTGTGTGAGACAGAAGGCTGGATTAGATGGACTGTGGCCTGTTCCAGCAAGGCTGTTCTTATGTTCTTAAGTAGTCCATTCACATAAAGATTTTCAGCATGTTTTGACACTTTCCACTAAGTGCTGTGGTTATGACCAGTATGTACCAAAACAGGTGGACAATTATGATAATGATGTGGCAGCAGCTTGAAAACATGAAAGATGCATGAATAATCTGTGCACTCTTTTTTAACTAAGGACATGAGTGCAATTTGGAACAAAGGAAAGGCAGGAAAAATGGGGGCAGTTAAGTTCAATTTTTTTCCTGAATAAAAATGGAGCAATACAACTGCCAATCCCTATTTGAAATAGTACGGCACGAGACACATCTATTTGCAATGGTGGTAGGAACAGAGTCTAGCTACTCCGGGTTGTTTCCCCACCCCACCCCACCCCACCCCAAGATTTAGTGGGAGATATTGTTGTTGTTTGGGGGGGTACAATTTATTTCATTTCAATTCAATTTTTGTGAAATGAAATGAAATTATTTCTCTCTTGGAACCCTAACCCTGAAACTATGTATGATATTGTGCAATGTCTGGGGGATAGACAAGGGTCATTAGAATGTACCATTAGTCAGTTCTGTTGCCAGGGTAGTGACAAAAAGCTTATCAAGTAACAAAGAGAAGCTACAGAAAAACACCAAAACAAACGCAAGATATGTCCTGGTATTTAAAAAAAATATTAAATGGACAAACAAGTGTGTGTGTGTATGTGTGTATACAGACTAAAAATCATACACACACATCTCTAATTTGAAACCAGACGCAGAGTTGAAGCAGACTGGATTTCAGAAGCTTTCCTCAGGCTTCTTTTAGCTGGAACTATTGCATATATTCATATGTTATTGAGGAATCGAATATCACAATTCCTCTCTGAACACACATCTGACTTTGGAAGCTCAGCAGGCATAGTCAGTGGTACATGGATGGATAAAATGTCAGGTAATACTTATGATCCCTAGACCCATCTAAGAAAGAATCCTATATGAAACACTGGAAAGCTGTTACCAATCAGTAGCCAGAATCCTAGTAATTAGTCTTATACCATTGCAAATTCAGTGGCTTGAATTGCAGGGATGAACAGAGGCTTGTTAACAAGTTACTGCTTATATCCTTTGCCATATACCAGTTCACATAATGAGAGATACCAGCAGCAATGTGTTAAACAAGGACAGTTCACTGCTGCAGTTTACACCACTTATGTCAACTTAACCAACCAATAGGATTCTGGCCAGATGAACCAATAATCTGACTGGGTAGCAGCGTCTGGATTCTGTGTCCTCAAACCATTTGGGTCACTCCAGGCAGTCATGGGGACAGGGAATCATGACTCGTGGTAGAGTCCAACTTAAGCTGTACTTGTGAATTGACTCGACCTTTTTAAAAAAAGATTTGGATTGGACTCATGACTTGGAACCATTTTGCATCATTGAGTTCCTAGCCCATGGACCCTCCCTCTCCTCACTTCTTCCTGGCAATACCTGTGGGGGACGCAATGGCAAAGACATGAAGGAATCCGCTCCCATGGTCACTCTGCCTGCTCAGGAGCCACTCCTAACTCTCTAGCAAGGGCCCTGCACACAGAGGCATGTGCATGGGAGGACTCCGCAGCAGCTGTGGAGGGACACACATACCCAAGATGGCAGCTGCTATGATCACAGCTCTCAGAATTCTTTAGGTAAGGACTTGCAACTCAGATGTGAGGTTTTGGACCCCAAGACACAGACCTCAAGACTTGCCAACCTCCCTAGGCAGTCATAATGTTGGTTGCAAGCAAGTACTATTTATAGCTGTCAAACAGCATACTAAGATGTATCTGCCCTGTCCCGTAAAGCCTGGGACTGCACTGCTGTTGGTGCAACCCTGTCTAGAGTACAATCATTGCTGTAGATATATCAGGAATAGACAAAACAGAAAGCTGGTGTATTCCCAAAGTATGAACCCTTTGTCAAATATTTCAGGCAAACTTACAAATACTTTGCAACATTACTTCACATCAGGGACTCAAACACTCAGATCACACTCTGAATGCACCCTTATGGCTGTTGTGTATTGATCTGTAATTGCTGGTTGAGTAACTGCCTCCCTGTTCAAAAGGGAACAGGCCTATTGGTTGATTATAGTTGCTGCATTTGGATCTTCAATACTATTGGTTCCCGCCAAAAGGCAGCCTTGTGATTGGTTGTAATTGTTCCCTCCAAAATGTATCTTTTCCTAGCCAGTCCGGGCCCCTATAAATGTAACCTCCTCTCCCCAGTCCCCAGTCTTGTCTCTCCCTGATTAAAGAGCTGTTCACTAGAAGCTGTTTCCAGCCTGCTTTGTCTCAGAGCTGAAATCACTGCTGAATCACTAACCCCACGCCACAATAATGGCCTTTGTTTCATTTCACTCAGGAAACTAGAGACCGAATCCCTTATTTCTGTGAGTCACTTTTGCAATGCACTGTGTTATTTTTTCAAACAGCCAAATGTTCTCAGTTCAGCTACATTGTAAGACATGGCTTGTTAATTAGAAAGCACCACATTGTGTCAAAACTGGAATTATTAAGACAGCTTCTGATGCGAGAGCTAAAGAAACATGGGAATTGTGTGATTGGTGAACACTCTTACTATTTCATATGTCAAACACACTTTGTGTGCTCTACTTGCCCTGGTGCATTGATATCCTATGAGCAAATCTACCAGTGGTGATATTTGAGTGGGGCAACCATTTAGTTTCCCTCTGTAGCCCAAAGAAGTCAGCATAATGGTAATCTGAGTTACTGTGAAAATCTGAGACTTGCAGATACCATTATGAAGCGTAAAGAGCTGCCAAATGATTATGCCTGGTCTAGATGTACATCTGCAGTTGCACAGGTTCTGATACCCATCTTTAAAAGATATATGCATTGTCCTCATGTTGCCGATACATGCATCGTCCATGTTCATGTTTTGCAGCCATACAAAATGTTTTATTATTATCTATATAGGTTATGTAGATCATGCATTTCCCTCACTCATTTTCCTTCTAGCAATTACACATTACATTTCACTTCTGTGCATGAAGATCCATGCAGAATCAATATTTTAGAAAACATGGGAACTTAAGGCCCTGAATCAACATGATTCAAGCCTTCAAGCGTTTAATTAATGACTTGTTCCAAGCATTCATCACAATCTGTGCTGGCTGGGGTTTCTGGAAGTTGCAGTCCAAGAACACCTGGGTTACCCAAGGCTGGGAACCATTGCTCTGAAATGCAAACATCTATTGATGAATTTTATGATATCAAAATCCTTGCTATATAGTGATGGAATGCTTGTTTTCTTTGATAATATTGAAATGCCCCACTTGTTTATCTCCTGTATGAGAGCCTCCAGATAGTAATCAAATCTCTAGTTAGCCCTATCCATTTATTCATCTATTATTATTACTTCAACATATCCTGTGACATTCTAGTTATCACTCCAAAAGGCCTAGAAAGGTTTATTAGTGCAATTTTGCTACAGAGCACCAAGTGTTCTGTGTTCATACTAGAAACTGACTCACTAGTTAAATGTTTTCATGTATTCTGTTTATCTTATGCTAATTTCCAAGATGACTTTATGTAACTGATCTACATGCCATCTTTTGCCGTGCAACAGGGCACACTTCTCATTGTAGTACTTCATAATTTAGTTTCATATTGTGCCAATAGACAACACTGTAGTGTTGTATCTTCATCATGGAAGACGGGATATGCATTGATTTACATGTCCAAATGGGTAGAAGCTATGTACAGGAAATGGCATTAGCAGCCCCTCTAATAATAAACTTTGCTGATGAACCCTCATGGGCTTGGTTGGGGTCATTTGGGGTCTATATGTTTGTATGCCATATATACGTAAATATATATAACATGGTTTGAAATTGTGTCCTCTTCTAGCTGTATATCTTAAAGGACACATGGTTCTCTAATAATTAACTGCATTGGTTTATTGAACACTTCTGGCTTTTCCTCAGGTTACTTTGCTCAGTGGCATTATCCAAGTTAATTAACAGAGACTCTGTGTTTCTTTTCCTTTCCTTCGTGCCTTGCCACTTAATTAGAGTTAAATGTGCTATTTATGTTAGTCACTTCATCACAGCTTACTTCTTACCATCTTCCAGCTTTTAAAAACTTTTTAGTTTTTACATTTTATTCAAACCTTTTTTGAGTTCATTAACAACAATCACAGCAGCTGCAGCATCAACAACAAACAGCAACAACAACTGCAGGAAACTAAAAGTAACTAGGAACCATAGCCACAGGTGATGTGAAGCTGTGAACCATGAATTCATTTTGTTTTAATTATGGACTGTTCCAGTTAGTACAAGGGGAAGAAGGGAGTGAAAGGAACACACACACTAATTCTACTGGATTTCTAGCTCTTGGAATTGATCACAGTGTGACTAATAAGCAACCGCCACTGATACAGTTCAATAGGTCTTCAGCTGTCTGGATGTAACTGCTTTTATAAGCAGTATCAGAACCATTGCTTCTTGTCATGATTCTTAATCACTTTCTCACTACCAGAGAAAACTGTGGGAGATTTTTTTTCTTGCGCATTTTCAGATTTGTTTATACTTCCTTGAAACGAGTGAAAGTTTAAAGTTGCATACCTATTGTTTCCTTGTTATTACTAGATCTCCTAGGGCAAAGAGAAGTCTCAAGAAAGCTGATGGCTAGGTGTATGGTGCCAAGTTTAAAAACAAACTTGGGAATTCAATTACAACTGCCTGCTGAGTTTAAACATTACTTTGTTTTCTATTTCTCTGCTTGTGTTTTGAGATGTGTTTAGGTCGTAGGTCAAAAAAATCTTTTAAAAATAGTATAACCTTGTTTTCACTACTACATATGACTTCCTTTCTATTAAAATCTACACATATTTTATCCACAGCCAATAAAAAGACAGAAACTTATTGATTGATTGATTGACTGACTGACTGACTGATTGATTGATTGATTGATTTGTATGCTGCAGCCATCTAGCCCTAGGGCTACTCTGGGCAGTGCATGACTGTGACGTCACCCCTTTCACAGACTGAGTTTTCAAAGGCACAACTGGGTTTATTTCGACATCCCACCGCTGTGCCACCAAATTGTGACGACACCTTCCTTTACACGTGCAATTGTGATGGAAATGGTAATGCTGCCACCTTTTATTCACTTGGTAATGCTGTCACCTTTAGAAACATCGCCTTATGAATTGGGACCGACTCAGATGTATAATATAAAGATAATAACAAAGTTTATTGAGAAAATAATAAATATAACAATATCTGAGGATGGTATGTGTTGCCTTTAACATATAATAGATTTCATCAACTCTTCCAGCCCCCCTGTCTTTAATAACTAGTAAACAGTATAGCCCTCACTGCCTGACAGAACTCTCACAGAGCAGTGCTCTCTCCCAGCACTCACTCTCAAAACCTTCAACTTAACTTAACTCAACTGAACTGCCTCAACTGACTAGGCTCCACCCTTTTTATATCATACAATTCCCCACCCTCCTGCTGGGATTGGCTGATGAATTGTATATTCATTACTCCTGTTTCCAGGGTTTTGTCACAATGACAAATTAAGGATACAACATATATTAAAATAATATATTATATAAAATATAATCAATATTATAAGCACAATATTGGGAGCATAATAACACATGAAATAATAAAACAATAATAAATAAAAATAATAAAAACAATAAAAACATATGTAAATAACAAGTGCAGCAGTTAGAAAGATAGAAACCAGAGGCAGCAGAAATAAGGGTTCATTTCTCACAATAGGCAAACCATGATTATTTTCATTTCCCAAATTAACAAACTTAGGATGAGTATTCATATCATTTCCTGATGACTAGGTTACTTATATTCCTAAATTTTAGTAATAAAAGTGTTTGGGAATTAAGGGCTTTTTAGTTGACTATCTATATCTCAATGTGGAGCTGAATGTCAAGCTCTTTGCTTAATAAAACTAAAAACTCACACCTAACTTATAGCAACCCTAACATGGTTTTCGAGTAAGGGGTACATTTAAGAAGTGGTTTTATTGGTGGTCAATGAGTTTCTGTGACTAAGCAGGGATTTGAACCCAGAGTTTTGGATCCCCAGTCCAACACTCTATTCACTATACCATGTTGGGTATAAAGCAGTGGTATTACACACCAGGAATGAGTGGAGGCTTCCAGAAGAAGCAAAAGATTCTGCAATCACCCCAGATAATTATTTGTGGACATACTTTTGATGACTTCAGAAACTAGCTGTGCTATCAAAATTATCTCCTTGTTCATCAGGGTCTGCTGTTCTGCTTAATCTATTTCACCATTATGTCATCTGAGATGTAAGGCCCACAGATGATCCAAGTGGAGAATTCACCTGCCTTACATGACAACCAGCCTACCTGGTAAAAACACAAACAGCCAGGAAGAGGTTGGTGGCAGTGACAGCCAGCTGCCCAATGACCTTCTTCCTCATGGCACAGTGGTTAAACAGCTGTACTGCAGCTATAACTGTACTCACAAGCTGGGGTTCAATCCCAGGTAGCTGGCTCATGGTTGACTCAGCCTTCTATCCTTCTGAGAGTGGTAAAATGAGTACACTGCTTTGCTGCTTTTCCTTGCTGCCATTTAAGGACAATGGACAAGCTGACATTGTGTGTAAGAAATCTCAAGGTAAAATTCTAGAGTAACTCATTTATTTAGAATTTCAACTGTCACCATTGAGGAAGAACAAAGAGCAATACCCAAGTATTCCAAAGCATTACAGAGTGCATTATTTTTATAGTCATCCATGTATGCAGGGCTAGATTAAGACCTTTAGAGGCACACTAAGCACTGGAGTAGGAACTGACAAGCTACTCCAGTATTCCTGCCAAGAAAACTCCATGGACATGGGGTCGCAAAGAGTTGGTCACGACTGTAACGACACAACACACACACACACACACACACACACACACACACACACACACACACA
>JAHTLZ010000108.1:12748187-12769567 GCA_023846285.1 Phrynocephalus versicolor
CCCTAACATGCATACCTATACCCGTGAAAATCTACGAAAACAAATATATATATATATATATATAGGATCTGCGAAGCAAAATCCATGTTGCCTTTGTTCTGAGATGCTGTTGCAAGCAGCACTGCTATGTATTGCTGCTCTTTTATGTCTGGTGGTCTATCTATATTGTAGGCATTGGGTGTATATGTGGCATGGTTGTGTGTGACAAGTATATGCCTCTTGCTTCCCTAAACTGTATTTATATTTCTCTCAATTGTTTACATTTCCCTTAATCAATTACTAATCTATCTAATTTCTCATTTTTTTTTAAATGGAAATTTACCCACATAGCAAAACACAATCCCTGTAAATTATTGCTCCTGTGGAAGATAGTTGCCTTTGTTTTGACTAAATTGATCTCACGCTTGCAGGAATAGCTAAGTATGTAGTCCCATAGTAATTTACTAGGTGAGCAAAACACCATGAGCTGTTGCTGAACAAAGTTTTTCAAGTTATTTAACTTTTGAATCTTGATGTTATGGCCTACACGTCTCAGGGGTCTCACTCTTACCTTTACTGTGACAGCTATAGGAATAGAGGAACATTCAGTACTAAAGGGAAGGGGTCTTTTCTCAGTGCAATTCTGGGCTGGACACAAGCTGCTTGCATTGCATCCATTCCTTGGGGAATTCAAGAAGTCATACAAAGAACAAGCAAAAGAATGGCTGGCTAATAACTTTAATATCAATTAATAGGCAATACAGTATGTGATATGCTCTATGATTGCACACTCAGTAAGATGTTGCTCTTTAGTTCCCCCCCCCCACAAAGCCAAATAAATAAATAAACAACCTACTCTAAAATGTTATCTGGAGATTTCTTGCATACTGGTGAGAAGGTAAATGCCACTGTCAGTTTGCCGGAAAATATAGTGGGCAGGGGGAGGGAGAGGGAAACAGATCCACTAATATTTTCTTTCTCCCAGTATGGACTCCATAGGCCTCTTTTGTCTGGACAGATGTCCTTTCATGGAAAGCCAGGGACACTGTAGAAGAAGTTACCACCCAGAATAGGAGCAGGATTGGCTGAGTGAATGCGTAGTGAAAGGGAAACTAGAACCAATGGGAAACTGCGCCACAGAAAAGCCCAAGTGAAGATCTGACTTATTGAACAGATGTGGAGGAGCCAGGGTTTGCTACATCTCTACCCCTCAAAAAGAGGCTAGTGTAGACTTGTCTTCCATAACTTTTCAACGACTTCTTAAAAGCATCAGTTATGCTCACCAGCTACCATTCATTCTGACAGCTGCTGTGCATGAACAAAAAAGCATAAGTTCAGGATGGACTTTTATGTGCCAAAAACACAAAGAAAGGCAAAAGATAAGCAAATGAAAAACACTTCTGTTACTGTCTTGGCTGCCTGTGGCAGTAAAAGAAATTGATCCCATGTGTTTGGTCGTTAGAGGAAGCCAACCTGTTGAATCAGCTGCTCTCAAGAGTCCTGCTTACTCAGACGTTAGATACCTTCTCCCCACATACATTTGCAAAGATTATGATGAAACACCATGTGCCAAAGCAGTGTCCTGCAGACATTTGTTGCAATATACTGTATGTTTCTTTACTAACTGAATGCCAGCAGGTACATACTGTATACAGGGGTATATGCATTCAAGAAGCTGTGTGACGCCATCTTTGCAGGCTGTGTCACTAAAGGCCAACGTTTGGAGGAGCCAGTGTTTGCAACTTCACATATGCTGTCTTTCTGAATCTAGGGATATCCTTTGCAAGGGTTTTAGCTGCCAAGTAATTTAGACAGCACATGTGTCCATATGGCACCACTCCATTCCAACACTATGCTCAGAGTCAGCCAAGACATCATCTATGAACATCAAGTGTGGCCACAGAAGGTAGGATTGGTAGCCAATGAAGGCATCCAGAACAGCTGCTCATCCCTATGTTCTGTACCTTTAGTTAAGAGGTTTTAGGATCATTAGTCCGACCTTTTCAATTAATTGAATGTCAAATTAAGGCATCCTGGACATGGATCATGAAGGAACTATTTTACTCCTACTAAAAGTAGTTCAGTAATTTTGGAGATGGGTAGTGAGGCATTTGTTTTCCACTCCCTTGAAGAGATGGAGAGAAAGAAGCTGCAAAAATGATGCACAACTTTCCGGCCAATTCTTGCTGTTGTTTTGTATAAAAAACAATTAGTAAAGAATCTCAATGTGGAAACCAGATACTTGGTCTCTGGTAGCAGAGCTTCCTTGTAGGTCATATGTAGAGATGGGCATGAAACTCCAAAATGGCATTTCATTTCATTTTTTTGTTTTTCGTTGTTTTGGAGTCATAAAAATGAAATTATTTTTTTAAATTGTTTCAATTTTTGTTTGTTTTGTTTTTATGTTTATTTATTTATTTATTTATTTATACTTATTTTTATTTGTACTTGTTAACCACCCAATTTTCCCTTGGGGACTCTGGGGAGTGTACAACAAATAGCAAATACAACAACCCAAACTAAACCCCCATAGTAAACAATGGGTTTTTTTTTAAATTTTATTTTTATTATTATTGTTGTTGCCGCTTTTTTAAAAAAATATATTTTTAATATCGCGCCAACCAGCTGGGTCGGTGGGTTTTTTAAAAAAATTATTTATTTTATTTTTTATTATCCCACCAACCAATTGGCCTACGGGCTGGGTCAGCACGATTTATTTATTTATTAATTATTATTACTGTGCTAAACAGCTGGCCCATGGGCCATGTCGGTGCATTTTTTATTTTATTTTTTTATTTTTACTTATCGCACCAACAAGCCGGCCCATGGGCTGGGTTGGCGCATTTTTAAACATTTCTTTTTAATTTTTTTTTACTACAGCGCCAACCAGTTGGCCACGGGCCGGGTCGGTGCTTTTAAATGTTGTTGTTGTTGTTGTTGTTGTTGTTGTTGTTGTTGTTGTTGTTGTTTTACTACAGTGCTGACCAACTAAACTGTGGGCTGGGTTGGTGTTTTCTTAATTTTATTATTATTATTATTTACTATAGTGCTGACCAGCTGGCCCATGGGCCGGGTCGGCACGTTTAAAAATGTTTTTTATATTTTATTTTTACTACAGCGCTGACCAACTGGCATTTTTTTAAAACATCTCCCACCCGATTGCGCCAATCGGGTGGGGGAAAGGGTGGGCATTTAAAACTTTTTTCCTATGGGAAAATGAAAAATGAACTGAATGAAACTGAAATTTCCATTTCGTTTTGTTTCATTTTTCTTTGATGGGTCTGTTCGTTATTCGTTTCATTCCATAACAAAATGAATAACAAATAACAAATCAAATTAAAAATTCAGTTCGTGCCCATCTCTACTTATACATAAATTTTAATCTGTATACTGTCTCTAGGCAAGTATTCATTGTTCTGGTACTTAGGCTAGTACAATACCAGCACAGTCAAGATGGAGATATGCAAGAGTTTAGAAAGGAAATACGGTAATCCATCTTGCTTTTAGCAAATACAGGAAAGAGCAAAGATCTTTTATTTCTGCCAGCAAGGAAAGCTAAGGGCTGGGACATCTGTTTTAAATCTGCCTGCAGGAGATTGCAGTACCTGTCTGCACTTCCTGCTTTGCAAGAAAACTTTCCCTATGATCTCTGGCTTGTAGTTACAAATTGCAGCTGTACTGATGTTCAGCTACAAAACTCTGGATCCTTCACCCAGCATTGTTTACCAACAAAACCACTAAGCTTGCATGTGTGACAATTCAGGGGGGAAAGAAGGGGGGAGAGAAGAAGGACAGAAAGAAGAAGGATAGGCCCGTTTTCCTAATTCCTATTACAGTATTACTGATTATGATTATAATGACTGAGTCACTGAGAAAGCCAAGAGAAACCCAAAGCCTATAATGTGTGTGGATAAAATTGTTTTGTGTCTGTACTTACTTGTCAATCTTCATTATAGAGAAGTGGTATAACAAGCAGATAAGCAGGTGCTAGCTGCTCTTCAAGCCAGGCTGCATATTTTCCTGTAACGTTTTTGAGGCAAAGTGAGGGTTTTCATTCCCTAAGAAAAACTACTTTCCCACACAATTTTAATAGATTTTTCTAGCCAATGTCCATCTCTGTTGGTTTGGATCCTTCCAACTGCCTTATCCATCCAGGGTTGGAGGGTACTACATAATGTCACAATACCTCTCAAACAATTGAATTAGAATGTGTTAATTCTCATGAGGGGAGACTTCTTAAAAACCAGTGCTGCAGACATTACATTAAGGAATATCTCCCAGTGTTATTGAGGCAGCTGGTTCTTCTCTTGGAAAGGCAGGAAAGTTTCTCCCGGCTCCCTTCGCTACTGTGTAGGAACAATGCCATTTCTCCTGCAGGGCAAACAGTGGCAATGCAAACATGCATATCTGTTGCCAAGGTAACTAGACCTTTCTCCATGTCTTCCAGACCTGCAGGGGGCCCTGCAAGAAGCAACAAAATTCTTCCTTTTTGCAACATTTATAGTAGGAGATATTGGACAGTTTCCTAATGGTGTAACACATGTTCCTTTCCTTCCTTCTGTACGCAGTGGGGGAACATTTTTGTCCATGAGAACATCCCCTCTACAGCTTTCTCAAAAGCAGAGAGAGGAAGGCAAGAAAATGATTTTTTAAAATTCCTCAAAGAGAAAGACTTGTTTGTTCTCTCTTTTCGAACTGCAGAAATTATGTGGCTATAAACCCTTAAAAGAAATGCAAGGCACATCTAAAACTGGCAATAATCTAATAAGATTGTAGTTGCAGTTTGATTTTTAAATATTTTGGACATGGTAGTTATTCTTAACCAAACCTTTCTAATAGCAGTAATGGGGTCACGAAGAGTCAGCCACGACTGTAATGGTACAAGACACACACAAGACATTAATTCAGTACATCTGTGTTCAGATTAACTACTCAGTGTTTGTCTGGGGCCATCCAACGGATGGCAATAGAACTCAACTTAAATTCTACTCATAGATTAAATGTGATAAATAAATTAGAATTTAGCCAGGTGACCCACTAATGTTTTATTACTATTTTTAATACAAAGCCAAAAAAAGATTGGAGAAGCATCATTAATAGTTGGAAAATCCCCTCTTCGGCAGTCTCCAGCCCACATCATCTTTGTGCGGCAGGTGGCAGAGTATAAGAGGCAAACATTGTGGCAGATTCTGATGCCCAGTACACAGTACAAGGTTATACCAACAACGTTTTTCCCAGTACAGTAGGACCCCAGTATCTGCTGGGGATTGGTTCCAAGTCTTCCTGTGGATAATGAAAACCGTGAATAAGAGAGAACACCAAAATGTCCCCAGAACTGCTGTTTTGTGATAGTACCTTGCTTTACCACTGCTGTTTTATAGACAATAGCTTGCTTTACAGCTGCTCTTTGTGACAGTAGCTTGCATTGCAGGTTCTGAATTATTTATTTATTTTTACCTCTGGGAACCATGGATAACTGAATCAGTGGATAATGAATCAGTGGATACGGGGGTCCTATATTTCCAGAGAAATGTATATCACCTAAAAATAAATATATCCACAGAAAACTAAATAAAACATTACACACACACACACACACCCAGAGAGAGAGAGTGTGTGTGTGTGTGTGAGAGAGAGAGAGAGAGAGAATATATGTAACTAATAAAGTAATGCATGGCAGTAAAGATACAGTACCGTCTTTCAAGGTAAATGTGCATTGATCTGTCCTGCTAAACAGTTGTAGCTCCCTGTCCACGTTGTTAGTAAATAAGCCCTAGTGAACACTGAATGCAGAACTTTAAACGAATGCATAGCCTTCATTGCAATTGCAGCATTAAAAGATTGTGACCCAAGGATAGCTTTGGAAGAGGCTTGGTCTTTCTTGTATCAAGATGATGGCCCTCTTGTGTGCCACACTGGACAGTACAAAGAGTATCCTCATCTAAACTGTCTGTATATGTGACTGTTTCGGGCTGCTTCTGCAATTGCCTTAGGAAGATGTAAATTTAAAATGGTTAAAGAGAGGGTAATAGAAGAGAAGTGGAGAGGAAAACAAGAGGAGGGATTTGGATTTTGGAAGGAGGGAAACACATTTTTAATTCATTTTAGAGTAGCTTTTTCTTCTCTCCAGAGCTTAAAACAGAGATGGGGGAGGGCAGTAAAATGTGTGAGATTTTTGTAGATTGTTTTCTGTGTGTGTGTGTGTGTGTGTGTGTGTGTGGTTGGTTGGTTGGTTGGTTGGTCACCAAATTTAACTGTAAAATTGGTATCAACTTCACTTTAAAAATGCCTCTTTCAACCTAAAGTTAATGGAACTACGTTCAAGGGCTCATTAACAGATAACAAAATTGTTAATCCTATTCTGTCAATGTTCCCATCTCAGATACATATACAAGTAACAGAACTGTAATTATTTCCAGGAGTCTTGAATGGAGTAGTTTTGAGATATGTACCTATGTACTGTAAAATAGATTATGACCACAATTTCCTTTATTAAATATGTACATTTCATTTTAATGAGATAAATTTAGATTAGATTAGATTGGATTGGATTAGATTAAATTAGATTAGATTAGATTAGATTAGATTAGATTTTACCAAATCAGTTTTTTCTGATGCAGTATACTTCCACTGCATGTGGAAACATTTAGGTACATTAAAATATGTCTTAATTGTACTGGAATGTATATTGTTCCTCATTAATTTAAACTGCCTTGGGTCCTTTCCAAGGAGAAAGGCAATGTAAAAATACTCAATAAATAAATAAATAAATAAATAAATAAATAAATAAATAAATAAATAAATAAAAGGCTAGTAATAGGCATGCCTTGACTTCCTTCTGGTGTTGTAAACTGACAGTTCAATTCAGTGTAGCTCAAATGCAAACTTCCTGGAGTCATTGTGAAATGAATTTAGAGATTGCATTTGTACCTTCCACAGTGTGCATCCCACCCATTCCACTCCCACCCCCATAGTTTGAATTAGGAAGTCTCAGAAGGCAATCCATCACACACACACGCGCGCGCACACACACACACACACACACACACACACACACACACACACAAGTGAGAGAAGATAGCAGATTAAGCACATCTTCATACTGCTCAGCATCTCGAAACAATTGACTGAATGAATAAGGATGCCAGCAGGAGTTTTGATTTAGCTCTTGGAGACAAATGATCAGAGAGCTCTTCAGGAACATTTGGAAATATCTGAATAGTCCTTAAAAGACCACACTGGTATAAAGTGCAGCAAAAGAGTGAATTCCAGCCTGCCTCTGTGAGCCACAGGTAGTCCCTACAAAAACCTCCTGGGGTTCACTTATTCATAATCTCACAGCTGTATCTTTGCATAAGGCATTCATATCTGTCTTGGAGGGGGGGAACGTCTTTCTCAAGCAATCCTCAAAAGTGGAGGTCCTTGCAGTTCATTGACAGACAGCATTAGAAAAAAACTGGAACTTGTTTTGTTGGGCATAAGGAGATATTTAGGATTCAGTTACCTGGATCACCAATGCTTGTCTTGTTTCACTATGTGACTTGCATGTTGAAGGAGACATTGAAATGCATTCTGTTCAGGAACTGGATAGTTTCATTTCCTCCTCCTATCCCTGCTTCCCCCAAAGAGTCATAAAGGTACCTGAAAAAAGTCCAATTTCTTACGGGCTCCAAGTGGCACATATAATGATATTATGTGAAAGGAAGTTGCATAGTGAGCCATTCAAAAAAGGAACTTTCACAGTCTTTTTGAAGGATGCAGTCCCATGAGGGGTTGTGGGAAGGCAGTGGACTATTTGAATAAATTTAATTGCTCTGGTTACCTGGAAGTATTGGGTCTCCTAATCTACTTGGCTAACTTCTTAGCTCAAAATTGTGAAGCAAAGCTGTGTTAAGGGAAATACGTATTAACCTGTTTTCCCTCCCACAATGGGATTTTCTGAAAGATACAGCAGTATCTGCGCATGAAGACAAGACAAGCTTATAGATGTAGTTTAGAAGCTTAGATGAGGCCCTCTCCCTTAAGGCCTCAGGAAGTTTGGAAAGGATTCAGTTTTTGCTCTATTCAAGCAGTGGGGTTTTACAGGTTATGTAGTTTCATACTGTGTGCATGTTATGTCATTACAGTCATGACTGACTCTTTGTGACCCCATGTCCATGGAGTTTTCTTGGCAGGAATACTGGAGTGGCTTGCCAGTTCCTACTCCAGATGCCTACAGCACCTGGTACTCCCTGGTGGTCTCCCATCCAAGTACTAAACCAGGGCCGACCCTGCTTAGCTTCTGAAATCAGGCGAGATCGGATGTGCTTAGGGCATCATACTACATGCTGTTATATATTTGCTTGATTTGGTATGAATTTTAACAATAGCTTGTAGTAAGGTGAGATGACACTTTATTTTGTCGCAATGTCTGTCATCTTTAAATTACATTGGTAGTCACTAAAAGTTACAACCATAATAAATATTCCAAAATGTTGCCAAAACAGAATTCGCTGTATATATATGTATGTGTTTTTTGGTGTGTAAGTAAAATCTGATTATTATTATTTGTGTGTGTGTGTAAGTAATATCTTGGCAGGGTGTCTGCCCTGCCAAGGCCTTCTTATTTCAGGTTGGATTGTCCATCTGTTTGCTGTGATTCCAAGTACCCTTTTCCTTATAAACCAGTGTGTCCACATTCTTGTTGCAAGAAGAATGTACTTCAAAGAACTATATGTGTTTTCTTTTTTCTTGCAAGTTTACTTACATGGCCGAGAGACCGTTTCCTGTGTTTTCCCCCCTTATCCTCTCCTAAATATTTCCAAGCAAAGTGAAAAGTTACTTACCTGTTGTGATGTAATTCAGTCTGTGTCAAATTGGGGTCTTTGAAGGATTTTGTCTGTGATCTAAAATTGATGTATGTGTTTTTGTTGTGGCTACTTCTCTAGAAAGCTTTTCAAAGGAAGGACAAGATAAGTGCATTCACTACTTTTATTTTATTTTAGTGTTATTTTTTCCTGTGAATAATAGAACCCCCTAATTTTCTAAGTTCTAATGTTATTGCGCTGTGGTATGAAAGCTTCAAAAGTGCAGCCTTGTTTCTTTTCAGCAGCATAAATAACCACTTTTAGATAAATGTGTGCTTTAATAATAAGTTTCTTTGTTCGACTGTATAGGTTGCTCTGTGACATTTGAACAGAGTTTGCATTCTTTTCATTGGACATTTTAAAGTTCTTTGGGTAAAAAAGTTACCATATGCACACTTAGTGGCTATCTTTAACATGAATACTCCACCAACTCATAAGAAACAACTTTGAAAAATTGCTAATGGATTACCTGAAGTGATCTTCAGTTTGATAGCTGTATGACTTTTATTCATATAGCAGAAACCTTCCCTTCCCTCTGGGAGTTTGCCATCCAGAACAGGAACAGCAACTGAGGCTTTATATGGGAGCAGAAGGAGAAGACTATACAATAATTAAATAAATAGTTAACTAATTAGGTCATTACTTCACATCCCTCTCGTCCCTCTCTGCTGTCCCGCTTGGGACCAGTACACATAGTGTGACAGCAGAATCTCATCCCGACCACTCCCCCTGAACCGCTAACAGAGCATACCTGCCCCTGGGCTGAGGAATTCTGTTGTCATGCTTTGTTCTTGGTTCCTGTTCCGAGACAAGGGACGTGAAGTAACGGCAATGGCTGTTTCCCCCTTTCGCTTTAGGAATACTCCGACAACCGAGAAAGCTGACTGGAACTCCTGCGCCAGGCCAGGCTCGGCTGCCCGCCTGTCCCTGCAGGAGAAGGCGGCTCTAGAAGGGACAGGCAGAGAGCCACTGTCAGGCATAGGTCCATCCTCCCCGGGTCCCAGAGGCAGGGCTGCCAGCCCGCAGACTGCTGAGTTCAGGGTGAGGGTATCTCACCCACCACCCATGCCGCTGCTGCCGCCACTCGCCCACGGCAAGTGGTGAGGGCTCGCCCGGCTCCTCTTGCCAGGCTTCCTGAGACAGCCCATGCACCCGCAGTGGGGATTCAAAATATTGAAAAATGGAAGCCTGACAATTTAAAAAAAAAAGGCTAAACGAAGCCAGGGAAATCCAGTGGTTGTCACTAAACAAGGACATAAAGTAACAGTTGTCACGAGACAAGTAATCACGCCTGTGGGTAAATGAAAACAGGGATTGAACAGGGACAAAACCATGTGACAGCGAACAACGCTATCATGGAAAGAACATAATCAGGGAACGAAGTAGGACGTGAAGTAACCGCCTAAGTAAGTAAGTAAGTAAGTAAGTAAGTAAGTAAGTAAGTAAGTAAGACAGACCAGAGAGGACAGCACATTATGTATAAACTGGGGCTATTTGGTTCCAGTTTTTACACTGTCTGGAGTTGTTCTCTGAATTAAACTTGGTGGTATATAAATAAAGAATAAAGAAATAATTTTTTGAATTGCTTCAGTACTGTTTGCTGTTGGCATCTGATTATTGAATGGCCCCCTAGGGATTTGTATTGTCATCTGTATTTTTGAACAATTGCATAAAAACTGGTCTGTAGTTAATCATGAAAAATAAGATTGAATAAAAAGTGATCATTGCCTGAGTATCAATCGCCAATTTGGCTAACTGGAGTAGTGGCATTGAAATGACAAATGCAGATTAGTGAAACCAGGTTTAAAGTGATACACATTGATGGGAGGGGGTAATCCAAGTTCACGCATATGTTGATGCTATCTGAATTGATGGTGATTGACAGCAAGAAGAATCCTGGAGCTGTAGCGGATAGTTCAATGGAAATGATGACCCCCAGCATGGTTTTTGCCTTGTGGTGTGGTGGTTAAACGTTTACCATGCTCACAGCCTGGGGATCAATTCCAGGTAGCTCAAGGTCCACTCAGCCTTCTGAGGTCAGTAAAATGAGTACTCAACTTGGTGGTGCAGGGCAGAGGGGATGTGTAGCCTGCATAAATAGTTGAAAAATGCCCAGAGAGTGCTTTAAGTGCTATTGGGTTTTACTGTATATAAGCAGCATGCTTTTGCTTTTCCTGCTGTATAATTCCCACCCAATTTATGTGGTAGGTTTGGGATAGACTGTATAATAGACTGTGTAAGGTACATGAAGATCACTTGGGGGACCCTCAGACAGTCCTCACTTAGTTCCTCACTTAGGAATGGACAGATTTCCAACAAATCTGGAGCGTACATTTGAAATGGTCTTCCTTGAAATATAAGCTAAGTGATGTACATAAGAATAATACCCCCATTTTTTTCATCAGATTTTAGTTGCTGTGTCTCTAAACATAGGCTTTGTGCTATATAGTATTTGAAAACAACTAATGCAGTTGCCTGGGGAACACCATTATTTCTTGTCATCTACTAACTCATGTGGCACCATTATTTTAAAGATTATTACACAATGAGTTCAGAAATATATATGTTTTGAATTACTCAGTAGTTTTCTAGATGGGAGGCTGCACATTTTTATTAGTAGAGAGCCATGCTGGCTGGGGGATTCTGGGAGTTGTACTTCTCATCTCCTCCATGGACACAGGCCTTGACGAGGCCTTGTGTGCGTCAGTGAAATTGAGAGCTATGCTGGCAGTAGCATCACTACCAGAAGTGTCTCCCAAGCCAGACATGTCTCAGTGGAGAGACCAGACTAACGCTGTCCATCCCCAAAGTTCCTGATCCAGAGTGGGCAGCTTCAAACAGTGTCTGGTCCCTAAAGGATGGCTGACATAATGACCAGTAATGGCAGTGAAAAAAGCAAGAGGGAAACCACTTCATTTAAGCTTACTTCCCCAGGCAAATCTTTAGCATGACTGGAAAACCTAAAGCCATGCCCTCATTGAATCCTTGGTTGATCTCTGGAATGGGGAAATGAGCAAAGCCATTGACCTGATTGCCCCTGAAGTGTCCTTCCTTGAAGTACAGCCAAACTGACTGCTTGGTTTACTGGGGAACTGGCAAAATTGAAGCAGGTGGCCTGTAGAGCTGAAAGTCACTGATGGAAAACCCAGACTGAAGCAGATAAAGAAAAAGTAAAAGGCTGTTGGAAAGCTTATTCCAAGGCAGTGGAAGTAGCAAAGAAAGCATTTTTCTCTACCATCATTGCTTCGGCACAGAATGTCTTGGTCATAAAGCAGTCCCCCTTGCTGGCCCTGTATTAATGGATGAGCTTCAGCTCCTACAACCTGAGGATGTGGTCAGAACCCTTGGGGAGATGAGGAGCACCACATATCTGTTGGACACTTGCCTTTCCTGGCTCATAAAAGCTGCCAGAGAGGGTCTTGCAGACTGGTTAGGTGGGACAGGTAGTGAATGCCTCATAACAACAGAGCAGGATTCCTGCATGCTTGAAGGAGGCAATAGTAAAACCACTGTTAAAAAAGCCCTCTTTGGATCCAGGAATACTGAACAACTACCAACCAGTATTTAACATCCCATTCATGGGTAAAGTCCTAGAGCGGGTTGTAGCTTTGCAGCTCCAGAGATTTCTGGATGAGATGAACAATCTGGATCCAGATCAATCTGGCTTCAGGCCTGGTTATGGCACTGAGATGGCACTGGTTGCCTTGGTAGATGACCTAAGCAGGGAAATGGGTAGGGGATCTGTGTCCCTCTTGGTTTTACTAGACATCCAGCTGCTTTTGACACTATCAGCCACAGCATCCCCCTGACTCATCTCTCTGAAATGGGACTTGGCAGCACTGTCTTACGGTGGCTTCAGTCTGTCCTGAAGAAGAGAATGCAGAAAGTGGTGTTAAGGGGCACATGTTCAACACTATGGCCATTGACCTGCGGAGTCCCCCAAGGTTCTGTTCTGTCTCCTATGTTATATAATATTTATATGAAACTACTGGGGGAAATTATTCAAAGTTTTGAGGTTATGTGTCACCAGTATGCTGATGACAGTCATCTCTACCTCTCGTCTCCTCTGGATTCCAAGGAAGCTATTTTGACTTTAGATCAGTGCTTAGCTTCGGTAATGAACTGGAACTCAACCTAGACAAGATAGAGGTGCTTCTGGTGAGTCAAAAAGCATCTCAAGGGATAAGGATGTAACTTGTACTGGAGAGGATTAACCCCCCCCCCCCATGTAAAAAGAGGTGCATAGCTTGGGGGTGCTCCAGCCTAGATGCCCAGGTCACAGCTGTGACCAGGAGAGCATTTGCTCAATTAAAACTAGTACGCCAGTTTCGCTCGTTTCTTGAGAAATCTGCTCTGGCCACTGTGACACATGCCCTAGTGACATCCCGGCTGGACTACTGTAATGTGCTCTATGTGGGGTTACAGATGGAAAGTCTCAGGAAACTTCAATGGGTCCAGAATGCAGCGGCCAGATTGCTGAGTGGGACAGGTTACAGAGATTACATTACACCCCTACTAAAGCAGCTCCACTGGCTGCCAATCAGCTATCGGGCACTATTTAAGGTGCTGACCTTAACCTACAAAGCACAAAATGGCCTGGGTCCAAGCTACCTCAAAGATCAAATCTCACAGCATGAGCCAGGTCGGGTGCTTAGGTAATCAGGAAAGGCCTATCTCTCCATCCCGCCACCTTCACAGGTGCATCTCAGAAGAATACATCAAAGGGCCTTCTCTGTTGCTGCTCCCAGACTCTAGAACTCACTCCCGCTGGAGGCCAGGACTGCCCCATCTCTGCTGTCTTTCTGGGACCAGGCAAAGACCTTCTTCTTCAGGTCTGAATGAGGGACTACTTACTATGTGACTTCATAGATTTCATGTGAAATCTGTTGTGGAATTGAACCAGCTAGAAATTCATTCCAGAAAATGAGGAAAGTCTTGACAAATCAAGACTTATCTATTGGACCTGTACCCGATCTTATATATTTAGTATACTTCTCTATGGGGTTGAAACTTGGACCGTTACAGACGCATTATGCAGGAAGATAGGAGCATTTGAAATTTAGACATACAGGCAAATTTTGAAGATATCTTAGACAGCCAGAGTCACTAATGTGGCCATATCACAACATACAAATAAAAAGCTAGAAATTCTCACTACTGTAAAGAGAAGAAAATTGCAATATTTTGGTCACATAATACATAATAACAAATACCATCTGCTTCAAGGTAAAATAGATGGGAAGCATGGCCCAGGGTGTAGACAAACATCCTGGCTTAAGAATTTAAACCAATGGTTCTCTATGGGCACAGCTGCTCTATTTAGAATAGCTTTAGATAAAAGCATATTGTGCTACTGATTGCCAACATGCTACAAGGACATGGCACTTGAAGAATAAGTACTTCTCAAATAAGTACCATTATCAAGAGGGTGGGGGTGGGGGATTGCACAGAGAAGAGAAAAGACACACTGGGGGAAGGACAGGATTTGTGGAATTTTATTTTTGATTATCAAAACTGATTAGTTGAAAAAGGAGACCATAGGCTTATGGCACTCCTATAGTATGATCATGGGAGCAATGTAGGTCTCTCCTGATATGTCACATCATTGCAACAGCTTCCTTACACTGCTAATTTTAGTCATGTTTCAAAATAAATTATTTGTTAATGTGAAACCAACTGTGCCAATATCTCCATCTTTACATGTTACTTGACATAGTATTAACTGAAAGAAAATGTGCAGTGGTATTTTAGGCTATTCTATAACCAGGACTGATTGGCCAAAATCAGAAAGCTTTCTGAAGGCTTTTGATAAGGTCCTGCACCGAAAGCTCTTGAATAAAATTGCCAGTCATGGAATCAAGGGACAGGTCTTGTCCTGCATCAGCAACTAGCTAAGGGACAGGAAACAGAGGGTAGCACTAAATGGGCACTTCTCCAAGTGGAGGGAGACAAAGAGTGGGGTCCACCAAAGGTTCAGTACTGGGACCCTTGCTTTTCAAGCACTTTCTAAATGATCTAGAAGTAGGAGTATAAAGCAAGGTAGCCAAATTTGCTGACAACACAAAATTATACAGGGAAGTAAAAACTGAGAGAGATTGTGAGGAGCTCCAGAGGGATCGCTTGACACCAGGGGAGTGGGCAAACCAGTGGCAAATGAGCTTCAACATTAGTAAGTGCAGAGTGATGCACGTTGGGGCCAAAACCCCAATTACATTTATAAACTGATGGGGTCTGAACTCCCTGCAACAAACTAGGAAAGGGATTTTGTTCTCCTGGTGGACAGCTTAATGAAGGGTGCTCCAGCAGTGAAAAACACAATGCTAGGGATCATTAGGAAGGGTATAGAAAATAAGTCAGCAAGTGTCATTTTGCCTCTGTATAAATCTATGGTGAGGCCCCATCTGGAGTATTGTGTACAGTTCTGGTCACCATACCTCTAGAAGGATATTATGGAAATGGAAAAAGTGCAGAGGAGGGCAACCAGAATGATTAGGGGACTGCAACACCTTCCTTACTATCTGAGGCTGCAATGGCTGGGCCTCTTCACTCTGATTGAAGTTTATAAAATCATACACGGTATGGACAAAGCAGTTAAGGAAAAACTGTTTTCCCTCTCGCACAATACTAGAACTAGGGGGTACTCCCTGAAACATTTGGGTGCTAGATCTCAAACAAATAAGAAAAAGTACTTTTTCACCCAGATGATCGCTGGTCTATGGAACTCCCTGTCAGAAGAAGGGATGACAGCTGTCAGCCTTGACAGCTTTAAGAAAGGACTGGACAAGTTCACGGAGAACAAGGATATCAATGGCTATCATTATGGATGACTAAGGACAACCTCAAGGTTGGAGAGATATGCAGAGTATCTCTCAATACCATTTGTGGGGTATCTTAAGCAGGTGAAGACTTCTGCTTGGGAATACCCTGAAGCAAATGGTGAGCCACTGTGTGAGACAGAATGCTGGACCGGGTGGGCTGTGGCCTGTTCTTGTGTTCCTATGTTCTTACATTGGCTTAAACTATGTTCTGTGCCGCTACTGAATATACAACAAAGTGGGTACAAAGATAAAAATAGGGCTAAGGAGAGAAAAGGATGTGAAGCAGGCCTAACATTATTTCTTAACCTTTAAGTAAATGGCACCAGCCTACAAATATATATATATATATATATACTGAATAAATTGTATATAATATTATAGGAACAATTTTAGTAAAAGATCTGGCTATATTAAATGGAAGTTCCAAATAATATACTGCTACAAATAAAAAAAAGACTCCCACTATTTACTAGTACACATCATAAATGTTGTTCTCTCATCTCTTATCAAGCAAGAAGTCTCATAATAAAATAAATATTCTTTTATATCCATGTCCAGATTGCACCATTTTTATCTCTGTAATGGGTTATTGTACAAAACAAAATGTTCTGGGTCTTGTACGTAATAGTCGGGCATGGCAGATGAAATCTCTTCAGGTCCATTGTCCAACTTGAGGGAAGAAGTTTAATTTTGCAGCTATATAACATGATGGGTACAATGGGTTCTACAATAAAAACTAAGCCAACATGATTATTAGTTTTTCTCTCAGAATGTAATGATCGTAAGAAAATCTGAGCATTGAAAGGAAATGATGACCAGAAATGTACTTTTATTGTTCTGTTAATCTAAGAAAATATAAATCCTGAAAACAGATTGTCACAAGAAAAGATCTAGCAAGAAAAGTACAATAAATAGCTTTCTGGCACCATAAACACTAAAAAGTTTCTTATGGCATACACTTCTATGAACACTCTCCATTGCATGCATGACATGTTAATTACCCAGTGAGAGCAAGAATATATTGGCTACCAAGGAGCAGTGGCTTTGTGACTGGCCACTTTTAAGGTAGTCATCTCATCCAGGAGTTGTTATCTAGATCGATTGCAATCTGGCTTCAGACCTGGCAATGGTGCAGGTGCAGCATTGGTTGAACTAATGGATAGTTCCTATTGGGAAATGATCTGAGTGTATGTGTGTGCATGTAACTGTTGGTTTTGCTACTCCTAGCAACTTTCAGTGCCATCAACCATGGTATCCTTCTGCGTGGCCTCTCTGATAGGCAGACGGTCATGCAGTGGCTCCTGAGAGGCAAACTCAGAGAGTTTGATTGCGTAACAGCGGGAGTTCATCCCGACCATGCCCCCGGAACTGGGATTTTAGCATGATGAGCCATACCTCTCCCTGGCCTCGGGAATTCTCTTGTCTCGGTTCTTGTTTTGAGACAAGTGTCCATGAAGTAAGGCTCATCATGCAACGTGCACATTCTCCATCTAGTGGCAGGAGTGTGAAGTTGCATTCTCCAGTACAAACCCAATGGTGTAAGCAATGCATTGCAGAGAGGGAAGAAGACATAAAACCTCGAACTTTGCTGCTTAATGCATGAAAGGCAAAGTTACGGAGAATCAAAATATCAAAAAACAGAAGGTTGGACCAAAAAGGGGGGGGGGACGAAGGCAGGGAAGTATATATGTTGTCACGAAACAAGGATGTGAAGTAACAGTTATCACGATACCATCAATCACGCCCGTAGGTAAACGGAAACAGGGACTGAACCAGGATAAGACGACGTGACTGCGAACGACATTGTCACAACATGAACATAATCTCAGAATGAGGAAGGACATGAAGTAACCAACTAACCATCTATGTGGGCTTCCTTTGTAAACCTCAGCAGGCTGAGGATGCTGTATCTAGATTTATGAGTGGGGCTAATGAAAGGTGCCACACAACTCTCCTGTTCCAACAGCTCAACTGACTTCCAGTTCATTTCTAGGCATACTGTAATTCAAAGTGGTGTTTTTGACTTATAAAGCCTTAAAGGACTTGGGTCCTATCTATCTGAAGGACCATATCTCACAATACAACCCTCCCAGCTTTTAAGATCCTGAGGGGAGGCCTTTCTCTCACTTCTGTCACTCTCATAGAAATGCCTAGTATGAAGAAAATAGAGAAGCTTTTCTGTCACTACTTCCAGGCTATCAAACTCACTATCATGGGAAACCAGTGTTTGAGCATACTGTATACCTGGAAGTTTGCATTTGTGGGGACAGGAGAAACATGAAACACTTCAGAGACTTTTCCACGCCTTTCAGCAGATTGGATTCCATGCACAAAGAGAAGATGAAATTCCTCGAACTGAGCTATGCTGTGTCCTAGGATGCAGATGCTGAGGAAATGTCCCCTTGAGCATTTATGCCACATAAAAGCAATCAAAAAGATCTCATACATCAATTTGACCGATATCAAGTTACACTTAGACTGATAGGTGGTTTTGCCACTTGATTTGACGGATGCAATTTCTTGTATAAAATTAACTGCAGAAAGAAAAGAAATCTCACTCTCAAGATACAGCAGTTTGTTTATCCTTACTACTTCAATGCACTCTGATGGGAAATGTCTCCAACTTAAAACAAAAATGAAAACAAAGACTCTATCTATGTATTTGATTTGATTTATAAGAAAAGTATCATATAAATAACATCTCAACCTAACCTCTGTTTTATTCTTGACAAGATGCAAAGCTCAGAAGAGGCTAAAATCACTCAGCTATAACATATAGAAACAGAAAAAAGGGAAAAGAAATTATGTAATAGTGAAATGTCCAATGCACTAACCTGGCTTATCTAGAATAATAATGTTGAGGACTGGGTGCCTGAAAAATTGAACAATCGTGCAAGATGAGATTTCAAAAGAAGACAAATGAAATGGCCCACATCTGACAAATATTCAGGGATAATCAACCCAGTAAAATAATGTAAGAACAATTATGTGTTGCACATAGAAGAACCAGTCAGTGGGGATTGCTGCTGAGGGCATTAGCCAGCAGATGGGTGAAATGTATCGCAGATCAGATATGTTGTCACTTACCAGAAGAGTCTTCTGTACACTTTCTATCAAGGCTCATCTTTTCACAGAATAAAGAAAGCACTCACATGCCATAGACCATACCTGTTTGGTCAGGCATGTAGGATAGTTACCAAGTATACATCAGGAAGCAGTGCATGAGAGCCATTATAGTGTACTGGACAGACTAGAACTCAGCAAATATCTTGGCCATGAAAATTGACTGGGTATGCCAATGGTAAACCACTCCTTCAATATCTCATATAGTTCATAAACCTTGTTAGTAGAGATGGGCACGACCAGGAAATTTTTTTTTCGAGTTGTCGTTTTTCGGGACGGGTCCGTTTCAGCTTGTTTCCGTTTTTCGCAAAATTTTTCAAAAATTTGTCGTTTCGTCGTGTTGTTTGTCGTTACCACCGCGATTTAACGCGACTTGACTTCCAGTTCCCAGAGCATGGGGTTAGGGGGTAAGGGCTAGGCTTAGGGTAACGGTTAAGGTTAGGGTGGGTTAGTGGTCTGTACCTCTGGGTGCCTCTGGCCCACTAAGAACACAGTGTACTGGCGTATAGGTTAGGGTTAGGGTTAGGATTAGGATTAGGGTTGGTGGGCTTTTAATGCCCTCTCTGGCACATCCAGAAGTCTCAGCAAAACCTGGCCATGCGATTGGTGGAATGGCTCCAAAAATTTGCATGGTCCCGTCCCATGGCCAGCCCATCATTGCGCATGCGCAGGTGTAAAAAAATAAAAATAAAATAAAATAAAATCAATGGAGATGTTTTGTTGGAAGAAAAACCCACTGCTGCTACTATAAAAATCAGGCAGTTAAAATACCTAATTTTCACATGTTTCTGTGGTGCTTTGGTGGGTTTTTGGTCCACGATTTTAAAAAAAAATTGTGGTCGCCATTTTGGATCCCCCCGCACCGCATGGCAAATGGAGACGCCGAGGATGCCCCCTCCCAGCCTGGTACCAGTAAGTCTCAGCATCAGCAAAACCTGGCCATGCGATTGGTGGAATGGCTCCAAAAATTTGCATGGTCCCATCCCATGGCCAGCCCATCATCGCGCATGCGCAGGTGTAAAAAAATAAAAATAAAATAAAATAAAATAAAATCAATGGAGACGTTTTATTGCAAGAAAAACCCACTGCTGCTACTGTAAAAATTCAAGCATTTAAAATAGCTAATTTCGCATGTTTCTGTGGTGCTTTGGTGGGTTTTTGGACTACGATTTCAAAAAAAATATTGCGGTCGCCATTTTGGATCCCCCCGCACTGCATGGCAAATGGAGACGCCGAGGATGCCCCCTCCCAGCCTGGTACCAGCAGCCCGGGACAGGAGGGGGGGAAGGCTGGAGTGGGAACCCCCCCCCCACAAACCACCCCTCTGGTAGGTGCCCTCAGGCAGGCATATTTTCGCCTGCATTTTTGGCCGGGAATCGGGGGTTTTTTATTTTTAAAACTTTTGCCGCTTAGCATCGCGTGATCGCTGTGATGCCAGGAACGACAATGACAAATCAGACCCAATTTTTCTTTTGTCGGTTCGAGTTCAAGTTCTGGGGGAGTAATTGTCGTTACCGTTTCCGTTGCGTAATGGAAACGAGTAACGGAAACGGAAATGAGAATTTCGTCAAGTCGTGCCCATGTCTACTTGTTAGTGTTGCTGTTAAGTCAGAAGTACTGTAAATTGATGATACATAACAAAAATCAATAAGTTTTGATTCATATAGATATGATTAATGCTACTCTTTCACTATTTAAAAATGTTGATTTAGATGTGGTTGTAATCAGTTCCACTTCCACATTGAGTATCCACAGAGCCACAACACAGGGATTAAATCCAAATCTGTTGAGTCCTATTCCATCACCCTTTCCTCTACACCACACTGGCTACTTGATGTGGGCAGTAAACAACCTGAAACAACTCTAGAAAATAGTCTGATGCCTGACCTCTATCACATGATTATTATTTATTTTATTTATGTATTCATTTGCACTCAGCAGTATGTCCTCAATTTTCAGTCAGTCCAGACTGTCATCGCATGGTCTTTCAAACTAAGGTTATTCCAGTAAGTGTTTCCACTGTTGCCCTTCATATTTGCTGTGTTTAAATCCCCACAGAGCCATCTCTCTTCTTTGTTGGATGACAACTTAGCAAAGAAAGTTAAGTCACCCAGAATGAACCGGTGTCCATTAGTATTTCATCCTATCCTGAAAAGATATCCCTCTGTGTCAAAATCCAACCCTCGGGGGATTTAGTAAGCACATAATGCTATCCCAGTGGAATTACATTTAGCATTTATGCCCAAGGTGATCCAGCCCTCAGACGGTTTCTCCTTCATTCATGCTGTCATTCTTTATTCTTCACCAGCGACTGTGTACTTGATGTGCAGCGGTAGCTCATCTGCCATTAACAGAATGTAAAAATTGTCTCTGTTAAGTAGATCAAGGGTCCTGGTTTTGATAGGTGTGGAGGCTCCAGATAATAGCTGTTTAGATTTATTTCCCTTGGAAAGGAACTGACAAATGCAAACATTTGTCTGATAGTGGATCATAGCTGAGTAAAACTGGCATTTTGTTTTTTCTGTTTGCTTTAGAGCTCTTTCCCTCCTCCTTTGTTTCTTCTCATTTATTATTATTATTATTATTATTATTATTATTATTATTATTATTATTA
>JAHTLZ010000108.1:12769577-12808910 GCA_023846285.1 Phrynocephalus versicolor
TACTACTACTACTACTACTACTACTACTACTATCCAAAGGGTAAGAAGCTCCTACACAAAGGTAAAGACAAATATAGATAGGAACAGGTGTATCGTATTTCAGAGTTCAACATGCTAGTCATTTAAATCATAACATAGAAAGAAAAGTCAATTCAATCCAGCATTTTGTTCCCAATGTAGTCAACTGGAGTTTTTATGGGAAACTCCAGTGGGCCACAAAAAATAACACCTCCTGTTTATGTTCCCCATGCTCTGGCACTGAGCTGCCTATGGCTACTAGTTATACTGGCCATGTGTAAGTGACACCTATCATTCGCTGGGGGATGTAAGCAGGAAAAAGTTGTTTGATGATGGAAATGGGCATTAAAAAGTGCAGAGCTGAAGCCTCTTTGTGATCACATTCTCTCTTCATGCTTACTTTGTTTGTGGTCTTTGTGTCTTTCGTCCATTGTTCATCTTCAGCCAAAGTGAGTGCAAATAAATGCTGTAAATGAATCACTAGTAATTGATGGCTTGGACCTGAACCCTGAGAAAAGATGTTCACAAATTGTAATGAAGATAAATGGAGCAGAAACTTACTTTTTGGGAGGAAGAGAAGGGAGAAAGGGCAGAAAGTGACGCTTTACAGATAACATTACCTGTATCTGAGGCTTGACAAGTGCAGCTCTCTGGGTGTTTTTGAGACAGCAAATCCCCGTATTGCTCACTGTTGACTATTGCTAACTGGGGCTAATGGGAGTTGTAGTCCAGTGAGCTGTGGAAGGCCACATTTTATCTGTTCCTGCCTGTAACATGTTATTCATGGGGGCTTAGAATGGTGTAATGTTGTTTATTATTATTATTTTTAAAGGACATTTCTTCTTTTACAAAGGCAAAATGAAAGTATAATGCAGAACATTGTTGTTTGTTTCTGTAACAATACAGTTTTTCTTTTTTACTCCTTTGACTAAAATGCTTATGAGGTACGTCTTACCTTCTTAGATGGATTTTTGTCCCAAAACAGGAACCAAAACGGAATGGAAAATAATGCAAGCCCTTATACTTTTTATATAATGGCAATACTAATTTATTAATTTTGTAGTGGGGTTTTCTAACATGTTACCCATCAAATTACTTTTTAAAATTAACTTCCCAAGCCCTAGGAGGGGGTGCCCATGGGTTAAAAGAGCCCCAAGGAAATGAAATGGGATTCACTCCTAGCCACTAAGACTTGTGAAGCAAAATCTAACACTTGATACTGAGACTTGAATTTCATAAAGTATTTATGTCAAATGTTTGGGAACACTTTCTCAGACAAAGGACCCAATCTTATCCCAGCTGAGGCAAATTAAAAATGCACGTTTTCCCAAGGTTCTGTCAGCTTCTTTCTGGGATGCCACAGCTCTTGATGTATCAAGGACTTTTGAGCTGACAGGATATGTCTCAGAGCCTTCACTTAATAAGATGCTAAATTTCTAGAGAGAGGCGTAGGGAAAATCATGCCATCTTAAATAGCTGGGGGGTTGCATTAATCAGTGCTCCGCTAATGAATTTTTAATTCATACCTGAAGAAGAAATTGACAGTGGTTCCTAATCTGATTCCAGGAGTGTTTTGAACTCAACTGTTATGCCATCACAGTTGCTCTGCCGAGAGGGCACTCTTCTCTCTGAGTGTTAAAAATGCTTATGGGAAGAAAATGAGAAATACTGTAGGAACTTCTTGGATGAGGACAGAATCTGTTTGTTTAGAAGAAGTGTGATATTTCTCTGTGTGATGATACTGATGTGTTGCATGCCATGTGGCTCACTGTGCACCACAGGGTAGGAAATGGACTCCAGATTTCAGCACAGCTCATCTGTGGGCATTTCTTTTGCCTTCCCTATTGTGATACATAAAACGGGAAAATATGCGCCTGCTGCGGACTAGTGAGCTTGCAAGCTTGCAAACTGACCTGTGATGAGAGGATATGATGTAGAACTGCTTTTTTTGTAGAAACATGTTGATAAAACAATATTTTGAGGAGTAGGATTCAGGGAGAATTTTGTCTTAATTTTAGGCTTTCAAAAGGACACAGATAGTGTATAACACCACCCAAAGATGCAGTGCTAAAGCTATAGATGTGTTATACATCTATACATGATTCCAATCCTCTTTTCTTAATAAGGGCAATGGTTTTGTAGGTCTATGCCTTAGGATTCACAGATTCATAGAACCATGAAGTTGGAAGAGACCTCAAAGGCCATCCAGTCCAAACCTCTGCCATGCAGGAACCCCCACCACAGGATTTCCAACAGATGGCCATCCAGCCTCTGTTTAAAAACCTCCAAAGAAAGAGACTCCACCACCCTCCGTGGCAGCATATTCCACTGCCGAACAGCTCTAACAGTTATGAAGTTCTTCCTAATGTTCAAACAGAATCTCTTTTCCTATAGTTTGAGACCATTGTCCCGTGTCCTAGTCTCTGAAGCCATGGAAAACAAACCTGTTTCCTCTCCAATATGACATCCTTTCAAATATTTAAACATGGCTCTCATATCCCCTCTCAACCTTCTTTTTGAAAAGCTAAACATTCCCAGCTCCCTAAGCCATTCCTAATAAGACATTTCTTCCTGTAGCTGAGAAGCAACAGTGGAAACCTAGTACTGATGAATCTTAGAGCCTGTCCACAGCATATCATTCTCTGATAGTGCTATTTGTCATGGGGCGGGGGGAGAGAGCTTGTTCAGTTGTGTTTCTACTTAAACCTGGCCATCCTTCCCCTTTAACAGCTGACCCATAACATTCTGACACAGGGCTAGGGCATGCAATCTTTGGGGGGGGGGATTCATTGATATGCAGAATAGCTCTTTATTCAGCTTTTGTGGATGGGTTCTTGAGTTTAAATAGATTCTAATGAAGATAAGGACTAGACATGGACTATCTGTATTCATATCCCTACAGATACGAATATGGATAGCCCATGTCTATTTTCATTATGATCTGTGGGGATACGAATATGAATGGTGGCACCACAAATGCCAAGGAGGGCCGTTCCTTCCCCCTAGAACTGGCTGGTCCACTCACCAGTCACTGTGCAGCACTCTGGTCCTTCCTTATCACACCAATCTGGGAAGGAGCCCAACTGGTGCTTCCCTGTTTCCCTGTGCAGCTGAGACTCCCTGCCCCACCTCCTCACCAGACTCACACGGGGAGGCAGGGAAGAGCTAGCTAGGTTGCTTCCCAGATTGGCATGAAAGTGATGGCAAAGGACCCAAGTGCTGCATGGTGACCAGTGAGTGGACCAGCTGGTTCTAGGGGGAAGGAATGGGCCTCTATGGCACCTGAGGTGCCATGATTATTATTCATATCCGCAAGGAAATAAATACAAATATCCCATATCTAATTAGGACCTTTTAAACAGTGCCCAGATAGCACCAAATTTTGCAGTGGAGACAGACCTTTACTTGTGATCTTTCCATGGACCTTTGCTTGGTTGCTGTACGGAACAGGTTGCTCAACTCATTGGGGCTCTGATCCAGTCGAGTTTACATCCTTAGGTTATGACCTTGGTGTTTTTTAAAGTGTATTTACTTGCCCCATTGGATTTCTCAACAAAAAATTGAAAACACTAAAGAGATGTCTAAAGGAGACAGTATTACTGGAGTGAACGTGCTGCAGATCTTCCTGTGTGGTAATGAGTCACCTGAAATCCATACCATCCATATGGCTTCATTAGCAATGTGATTGGTGCATTATGTAAGGTGCAGGTGACACAGCAGCTGTGGCTGTGACAGTAGTTATGGGAAATGACAGGTCGGGTGCCATTAAATCAGTGAAGCTGTCAGATATTCTGAGGCAGAAGAAAGAGCGTATCTCATATGCCTCACTCCTCCTTAGAGTGAGTGTAATTTTCTGTGAATGATAAGCAAGTGGGTATTTAAAGCCTAAGTCCATTAATTTACAGCTCCTGCATAATGTGATCTTTGGCAACTATAGAATTCCACCACAGTGCTCAGCTGATAATTTGATCTGCAGAGGCCATTCTTTGAAAGGAGTAATTTGCTTTTCATGCCATTTCAGCCTTGAGGTTCATCTGGAAGAAGCTGCCTGACTGGGGGTAGGGGGAGGAAGGATAGGGAGAAAAATGAAAGATTCTTATTCAAACAACATGTGGTATTTCTGCCTTGCAACATGTATGGATTTGAAAGAAAAAAGATCTCTTTCAACAGACCAGCTCATTTATTGTACAGTTTGATCTGCATTCTTCTAAGAGAAGCCACGAGGTCAATGGATACAGTAATTAACCGCACAGTGTATTCTCGTAGCTGACACTTCAAATAACATTAAATATACAGAAGAGTCTCTGCAGGAATGTGCCCAGTTTTTGGCAGGGTGGTGCTCCAAGGCAAGATGCTAGTTAAAATCTGCGGCTTGCGATAAGCCTAAGGAGCAACCACCAAAATTGGATGCGATGCTTGCATAGGGCTTTGGTCCCAGGTTTTGATAGTCGCCCATGTTTTCATGGAGGGATGGAAAACCTTTGATGTGGTTGATCTCCTTTCAAATGTCATCAACTCAGCATGTTGCATATTCCCTTTTATGCTGGGGGTTCTCAAATTGTGGGCAGAGGAGGCTTCCTTAATCAAGAGCGGGGGAGGGGACCACCTACATGGGCCTTCCCCAAGCATAAGTAAATTAAATAAGTAACATAGCTCAGCTATCAGTTTTCTTCATCTTGGAGGCAAGTAGATGAAAGAAAAGGGAGCAAAGCTACAGTATCTCTAAAAAGTCAAAGGGGTGATAAGCCCTAAAGAAACAAAAAGTTCACAAAATACAAGACTGATTTTCTGCCAGACTTCTGTGGTAAGCTCAAGAGACTTAACATACATAGAATTCTATATTGTATCAGTTAGGAGCTATGTGTACATAACTGTACATTTTGGACCAAATCCAAGTACATCCTGGGAAGCCATGGGGAATGCATCTCTAAGGACTCCTGCACTTCTTATTGAGAATCTTTATTGCTGTTCACAAATGAAACAAAAATTCTGGTTACAGTTGAGTATGGTCTGAGTGGAATTGGCAAGTCAAACTGAGAGGTAGATGGGACCTTTCAGGAAACAAGGAGCCCAAGGAAAAGAATGGAGCATGGATTTTCCTGGCCTAAATCATGAAAATGCATCATTTTCTGTCTAATCATGATATTTTCGTCTTCTTGTAACCCCCAATGCTGTGAACCCTGGAGCCATCTATTTTCTCAAAACCTTTTCTGGGGAAGAGGAGGGGGAAATGAGAATTGCGCCTCTGGTGGGGACACTATGTTCCCCTAAAACTAGGTGTGGGTCCCATGCCTAATTTGCAGGTTTAAAACAGTCAAAGCGCTGGCCAAAACCCTTCCCCCTGTGGAACTGCTCCAGGACCCTCATCAAAAGGCCCTACACATATGTATAGTTTGTACATCCCCTCAGCAAAGAGGGTTCTCTTTGGATCTTCTACTACATCAGCCCAGATCCTTCTTCCTTCAATTCCCCAGTGTCCATTCTGGGTCTTCCTCTTCTGTTTTGCCTCCATTGCTGCCTCCTGACTCCCTTCTGACTCCATCCCTCTCAGCTTTAGCTTCTCCAGCTGTTGGCAGAGACATGTTCCTGCCTTCTCCCCCACCCCAGATGGCTCATGACCAGGCCTCTTCTCTTCCGTAGTCTGTGGTGGCTGACAGGCCTTAGTGCTTGACACCCAAAGGTGTCATCTATAACAGGCCTTCCATGGGTGCGGGACAAGAAAAGATGGCCCACTTGGGTGCCAGAGGGGAATCCTTCACTCTTGGGCAGCCTGTTACTGTGCAATTATATCCTACTAGCATGGTGATCAAGACTATTTGGATCCCTCATGCGGACCTACTCTTAATAGTGATGTGGACAAAGTCTGGCTTTGCTTTGAAAATGAATTCCCTCACTTTCCCACATTCTTATTCCAATACGAACTGATGTTGAGGTCTTTGAGGTTTGCCTCCTAATCCTCCTGCCAGCAACCCCTTTTCAAGGAATCCATTCAACTCTGGTTGGAACTACAGGCTTGCTTCAAACAAGTTTGAGTACAAAGTGACTTCCACTGCTTCGTATATTGTATACCTTTCTACACATTCTAGTAGTGCACATTGGGTGTCATTTTAAAGCACAGCTGGCTGAGATGGCACATCCGGTTTCGTAGGGCTTGCTTGTCCTCTGGGCAACTGGATAACAGCAGCTGGGGAGCATGGTGGCCCCATCAGGGTTGTCTTCCATGGTTGAGACATTGGAATCACTCAACATGTGCTGTCCTGCCAATGCTGTCCAACTGTCCACCCAACAGGCAAGTTCTGTGGAGAAGGAAGGGCAGCAAAGACCTTACCTGCTCCATGAATGGTGGAAATGGAGTCACTGAAGCTGACTCTGCTGCCTTAGCAAAAACAATGCTATGCCTGGAGGCTTCCCAACTACTTTGATATTGTCTCGATAGTGTTCTTTTGCTGTGGAGGAAGCAGCTGGTGGCTTCATTTTCAACTCATTAAAAGAAGCATTTGATAGGAGCAGTTATGCTCCAGAGTACTGTGGGTTATCTGCAACATGTAGTTGCAGGTTGTCACATGAGACACTTGAAATGGTAGTACCCCTTGTTCCAGGCATCTTAAAGAAAATGGTTTTCCAGAGTACTTGTAAAGGTCTTGTCCCTGTGGCCGAGAGCCCTCTAAAGATCGCTGCCTGTGCACCTGCAACACCCGGGGGGGGGCGCACGGGGAGCGATCTTTGGAAAGGGCTCCCGGTTGCGGGGACAAGAGCTTGTCTCCACTTCCGAGAGCCCTTTAAACATAACGCGCTGCTCGCCCGCACCCCCAGGGGAGGGCAGGTGAGCTGCGTGTGATGGCTCCCCTTTCCCTCAAGCCCTTTTGGGGTACCGCGGTACCACAATATAGTGGGACCGCGGTATGTGAACTGTGAAAGGGCGGGGGACCGCTGTATCAGACATTCTGGGAACTATGTAAACCCTGGAATATGTTCACAGCAGTGTTCCTGATGAGAAAGATTTCTGCTTGAATCCACTGAATCAAAATACATGTCCTAGGCCTCCTTGTGGACTTTTGTAAGCTCAGTAGCAAGACAGAAATAGGCTGAACCCCCCCCCAAGTTATTCTAAATCACATTAATACAGTGCAAGCTGAACCAGTGGTCTGACTCTGTGCAAGGCTTCAGATATTGTAGGTATGTAGCTTCGCAGAACAGTGGTTAAACTGCAGTACTGGATTCAAAAGCTACTCAAGACCTGGGTTCAATTCCAATTTAGGTAGCTGGTTAAGGCTGACTCATCCTTTCATCCTTCCGTGGTCAATAAATTGAGTACCCAGCTTGCGGGGTGGTGGTGGTGGGGCAACATGTAACCTACATAATTAAATTGTGAACGCCTAGAAAGTGCTTTAAGCACAATGGGTCAGTATATGAGCAGCATACTTTACGTATCAATGATTTTTATTTTCTTGTCCTTCAGCTACTTGAGACGTGTTCTCAGATCAGAAACTTGTATGGTCCTGTATCTTGGATAACTACCGTAATTATTCTGTTCTGAAAACCTTTAGGCCTGGAAATCTTCGGTAACAAGCACATGAACTGATAAGAACTTCATTCATTCATCCCTCCCACCCGTACCCTCCCTTTCTCTCTTTCCTTCTGGACTGCTTGTCTCAAAGATACCACAGTTGATTGTGACATCATAATTCAGTTGCCTGAAAGTAATTGTGATGCTGCAGACAATGCCCTGTGGCATTAACACAAATGGATCAGTAGAAACTGAAACAGAACAAATCATTATTTACACTCAGATACCTCACTAATCAGCACACATAGAGATGAAAAAATATTTGCCGGAGCAGAATAGGGATTATTAAACAGGAGAGAGATTTGAGATTTGTTTGTAGAAAACTCCCCAAGGCACTTGGATTAAAATACAGCTGTGATGCAGAAAGCAAATCAGATGTTAGAGTGTATTGCAAGGGTAAACAATGAGAATCAGAGCTTGGGTCATGGTGTTATTGTTATATAAGGCATTCATTGCATCTCTCTGAAAATACAGTAATGAGGAATGTAAAGACCATTGTAGGCCATTGATGCTTTTGAAAAAGAAGACGACAGCTCAGTCAACACAATCAAGGGTCACAAAATCTTTGAATACTAAAAGGCTAAGGAAATATTAAACTTCTCCCAGCATTTAGTATATAGGATACATTTGTGTATTCCTCCCTTTCACACGTTGCCAGTTCATACAGCAGTTGTAATAGTAGAAATCCATGGGGTCAAACTGGATATTTACCAACCTCTACAGCTTGTCTCGCTGGTTCTGAGCAAAACAAACTGCTCACACTTAATGTCACCAACACAAGCTCATCTTCTAAAATCTGGTATTGACAGCGTAGATGGCCACCAATGCTGGTTAAAAGTACAGTCAGTACTTCCCATGGAGTTCAATACTTTCATTTTTAGGCAAGTGGGTAGAGTGTGGTGTTTGCAAGTGGGTGGATTAAAAAGGTTAAAATCCATGTTATAAAGATAAAAGGGGAATCCCACCCCAAGGAAATAGAGGATACTGGCCTGCTTCAGATTGTGCAGTCAGTAAAATAGAGGAAACATGCAAAATACACACAAATTCATCACAAGCTAAATAACATAGGATTTTAATCATGCATTTTGCCCTTGAGTTCAAATTAATTCATTAACATATTGCCAGTGTGGGTGGTATGATCTGGATCAAAATGCTGGTGTGTGCAGGAGAAAAATGGGCTTTAACTCCCCCATCCACCCCCACTCACCCACACAGACACTGAAGTCCACTGGGAGTTCCCCTCCCCAGGCAAATTGCAGTGGTGATGCGAGTGGGGTCAACCCTGGGACTGCAGTAGACATCAGTGAGTTAGAATCTTCTGTCCTTCATGCCAGGTTATTGTGTTGGGGGCTCCATGTTAGCAGTCTGTGAAAAATGTCTATGAAGATTCTCATTCATCCAGGTGAGTTCATCTGGAAGTTGAGTCATGGCAACCAGACTTCTTCTGTCTTGAGAGATAGAAACGTTTCACTGCTCATCCAAACAGCTTCATCAAGTCTGAATAAAGCTAGTTGTGAGTCCTCCACCTTATAGTCCGCTTTGACCTCTTGTCACCCTGGTCTGAAATAGGCTCATAAGATGAAAAATGGCCTGAATTGGCTTGTTAGGAAGATAACAGTCAATAGTATTAAGGTGAACAATGGCCTAAGGTGCTGAAACCCATAAACTATGGGTCACGAGCTATGGCCTTGGTAGTGAAGGCTTTTTTTTCTGGGTATTGTTGAAAACACAGGTAGAGGCCTCAGGCACAGTCTATCTATTACTTACCAGGCTGTGCTTTCAACAATACCAGGCCATTGTTAAAAAGAAGTCCAGTTACCCTGACTCAACTTCCAGAAAGTCTGTGGAAAGGAAAGCTGGCCAAGGTTTCATAAGCCATCTGGTAGACACAAGTTTCTCCATGAGGAGACTGTTTTGAAGTATAGCTAACTCTTAGGAGAGATTCAGATTAAACCTCCCCTCCCTGCATGTGGTGTTCCTGATCCAAAGCATGGCCCTGCAAACTTATATGTGGAAAAGAAAACAAATCCTCCCTGGATGCTATGCATTGAATGTAGCCCCTGGTTTAACCTGGAACGAGAGACAAAGAGAAAATGTACATAATAGGATTCCGTTTAGAAGAACATTTAAACTGACAAATGAAAATTGAGATAATTTCGTCTAACCTATCTATCATGCCATTTCATTTACGATTTAATGATGAACTTTGTGGGAGAATTTCTGTACCAGGACAGCATGAAAAGCACACCTGACATTTCATTCTGCTCACCTATGACCTCCCTATTATCCTCTTCAGTAATCCTTGAATGAAACATTTCACGAGCTATTTGCTCTTTCCTGGCCATATAATTATTATGCCCCTTATTCTCTTTGTTTCGTTGATTAATAATAAGGCATTTAATTTTGAAAGTTTGAGGCTGTTTTCTAATTTGCTGTGCTTCTGTAAGCCATGTGTGTGCTACTTTAAGATAACACCTGCAGGTCACTGAAGTCTTTTGGCTTCACCTCATAGTTCACAACACCCACAAGGCATGCGTTATCTTAGAATAACAGATGCCTTGTCAAGTTTTCTCGGGTCCATTTTTGATGGGCAAGCTTTCTTGTCAGGTTCTTGAAAGAATGGTAGTTTAAATAATTTAGGTTTTACTTATTGTCTACGGCTGAGCACCATGATATCCTCCTGATATTTGATGCACGTAATGGAAAAGATTTATGGAAAGCATAGTACCTGATTCTAAAAACATTTATTTAGAGAGAGAGAGAGGAGCTTTTGGCTTCCAGTGAGAACAATTCAAGGTGTTCTTCATCCATTAACTACAGTGGTACCTTGTATGAAGGAATGAATTCATTCCAAATGAAATTCTGTTAAGCAAATTTTCCTTGGTACAAATTTCCCATAGGAATGCATTGAAAACAGATTAATCCCTAATGGTGACCATTTTTCAGTTGTACAGATTCGCCCCATAGGCGATTCTGTTCATTTATTTATTTATTTATTTATTTATTGAGCTTATATACCGCCCGTCTTCCCGAAGGAACTCCGGGAGGTTTACAACAAACAATGCAACAAAATAACGGTTAAAATAACACAGAATTAACCAAATAACAGAACAATAAAAACCAAAGTTGCAGATGGTGGGGCAAGGGGGGGGGAAATAACACAAGTTTAATTGAATCAACCAAACGCCTCCCGGAAGAGGAGAGTTTTCAAAGCCTTCTGGAAGGCTGGCAGGGACTCTGCTAGGCGCACTTCTGTTGGAAGATGATTCCACATGGTGGGGCCAGCCACAGAGAAGGCTCAGGTACGGGTGGATGTTCTCCAAGCCTCCCTGGGCATAGCCACACGCAGCATGTGTGCCCACGACAACCTAGTCGGACAGGCCGATGTTGACCGCTGGTCGATCCGCTCTGTCAGGTAGTCAGGTCCTAGGCCATGGAGGGTTTTGTAAATCAAAACCAGGACCTTGAATCTGATTCGGGCTGCAACGGGCAGCCAATGCAGGCGGGCCAGAACTGGGGTGATGTGGTCAAACTGACGCACACCCGCCACCAGTCTGGACTCCACAGTTTGAACCCGCTGCAGTCGTGTTACAATAGTCCAGTCTCGAGATCACCAGTGCTTGCACCACAGTTCTGAGGGAATCCCCATCTAGGTATGGACGAAGCTGGGCAATTCGATGGAGATGAAAAAAGACAGCCCTGGACACAGCGGCCACCTGGTCCTCCATGGTGAGTGCCGGATCCAGGACTATGCCCAGATTCCCAGAGTGGGAAAAGGGCCTCCATAGCCAGATGGGGAAGCCCCAAAGAACATAACCTTGGTCTTGTCGGGGTTGAGTTTGAGCCTGTTAACCCTGGTCCATTCCATGACCGTGCCCAGGCACTGATTGAGGGTCTGGACAGCCTCATCTGCAGTGGTGGGAAAGGAGACATAGAGCTGCGTGTCATCAGCATACTGATGACAGCAGACTCCATGTCTCCTTATGACCTCAGCCAGCGGCCTAATGTAGATGTTGAACAGCATGGGAGAGAGAGATGACCCCTGTGGGACCCCACAAGGGAGTATCCAAGGGGCAGACAGCTCCCCCCCCATGCTGAACCTGCTGGGGACGGCCCCCGAGGAAGGACCGGAGCCAACTGTGAACAGTGCCCCCGATCCCAACCTCAGAAAGCTGGTCCAGCAGGATACCGTGGTCGATGGTATCGAAGGCCGCTGACAAATCCAAGAGAACCAACAGGGTAGAGCACCCCCTGTTGCCCCCCCTCCGGAGGAGCTCATCTTGCAGAGCGACCAAGACTGTCTCAGTCCCCTGACCCGGCCTGAATCTTAAAAAAAATACATCTGATAGTAAGTCCCATTGAGTTCAGTGTGATATACATGTAAGCAGACACCTTCAGAATGGCACTTGTAACACCTTTAAGTTCTATGGGGTTATCTGTTTGCTACTGATCAATCCTGCAAACACAATTTCACAAAATGAATGTCTTCTTGTTTGCATTTATATAACAAGCAACATTAGCAATGGTAACAACAAAATGCTACAATTTGTGCACCTAAGGCCTTGGCAACACAGGAGTTTGCAGATTTTGCAAAGTTCAAGTGTCCCTTTGATTTCAAAGTTAGACAAAAATCCAAGTTCTCTTCTTCAACTGAGCTGGGTATCCATAATATAGGAGAATCTTCAAAACTCTAAACCTAGTTGGCAAGGGCTTCCTTAGTCCACAAAGCAACAGCAGCTCTGGCTTCTTCAGTTCTCCCCCTCTTTCTGATTCCGAAATCTGTTGCAGCCCTACTCTTTCATAGTCCCACCCTATATATTGAACCAATATTTCATAGGGGTTACAAACTGTTTGTGGTTTTGCACAAAAACAATAACTTCACCCAATCTACCAAGAGTTAGCGGTTGTTATGTCTTCCAGCTTTTACTAGGGGTTATGAAACATTGCATTCATTCAGTGGAGAATTTTTGGAGACTGAGAGAAGATATTAAAAAGTTGAATGTTTAAGGTGTGTTTGTAATTTTTGGATACGTAGGAACACTTGGAATAATTCTACTGAAAATATTTGATATTTTAAATGGAGTGACATAGATTGATTTGTGTCCAGAAAGATGTCATATAAACTATTGTACAGTGGTACATTATATAAAGGAATTAATTTGTTCCAAATGAAATTATGTTAAGCAAATTTTCCTTTATACAAATTTCCCATAGGAATGCATTGAAAACAGAGTATAGTGGAACCTTGACTTACGTCATTAATCCGTTCCAGAGGTCTAGACATAAGTCAAACATGCCGTAAGTCAAACTTTTCCCATAGAAAGTAATGGGAAAGTGGATTAATCCGTTCCAGATGATGAAAAAGAACCCCGAAAACAGCAATTTAACACAAATTTGACTGGGATAGGAGATTCCTTCCGAGGATATAAATGAAATGTCTCTTCAAAGAGAGGAGGAGGCAGTGGAATTATAATCCACAAGTTATATGCCTCCACTTTTTAATGTTCATAGCAACAATGTCTAACATTTAAGTTTTACTGATTTTTAACCTGACGTTCCAAGTTCTGAACAACTAACTCTATGCTTACCATTAGAGTCCCACAACTGTACAGCTCCCCAACTAAAATGCTTCCATTGTGGACCAGAATCCTGCAGCCAGATTTTTTACAAGACTGAGCCGACTGTCTAGCCAGCAAGGCCAGCCCCGAGCTCCTGGCCCTTCTTCTCCTCCGGCAGCAGTGGCAGCTTCGGCGAGGCCGAGGACCAGCTCCAGCTGCTCGGAGCTGGCCTCGCTGAAGCCGCCGCTGCCGGAGGAGAGGAAGAAGGCAGGAGCAGATTGGAGGCAGCAGCCGCAATGCTGGGTCGTGGCTGCCGCCTGATTCCGGGTTCTTGCTCCAGGGCTCTGAGCTGTAAGTCAAAGCCTGCGGCGCAACTCAAACAGGCCCCTTCTTGCTGCAAGTCAAATATGCTGCAAGTCAAGCAGCATGTAAGTCAAGGTTCCACTGTAATCCCTAATCACGACCATTTTTATGTTGCATGGATTTGCCCCATAGGTGATTCTGTTAAACAAATTTCCCCTATCTCTGGAATTTTTTATGTTGTACAGATTTTTATGTTATACAAACTGTTTGTTATACGAGGGTCCACTGTATATCTATACAAACAAAAATACATTTTCCCTGTTTGTTTGGTACTCCATCATGCCAGAACACATGACAATCGCTTTGGGAGCTTCCCAGTTCTTTTGTCTTAAATGTCTGGAAGAACTTTTTATCAAACCTGGAAGGAATTTTCAGAGGGTGTGTGTGACTTAACAGATGGCATACATGAACCTCCATTTACAACAGAGTCTTCACTTAATCATTCGTGCCAACATTGTTGTTCTACATTGTTGGCACTCAGATAGAGGTGACAGTCAAGGAAAAGCCCCAGCCAAGAGCTTAGTATTCAGGCAGGTCGATATGAGGAAAGGCAGTCCTGGCATTATGTGAGCCCAAGATGTAAAAGGGTTTTAAAGTTACGCCAATACCTTAAACTGAACTCAGATATGAAGCAGTACCTAGGACTAATGGGACAAAGCTAGTAAGATGTGCCTTCCGTATTCTGCCCATATAAAATCCTAGTTGACGTTCATTGAATGGCTTGTTTTTCTATTTCCATAGGTCAACTACTACTGTTTCTGCTGCATCACAACATTTGGCTTAGTAATACTTAAAAAACCATTTTTGTCTTGCCTTTGAAGCAGACCAGTCTACAAGCTTTAGGACGTGGACTGCCAAATACTGTTATTTTTATATGCATTGCACTATCGTTGCATTTTATTTTGTCCTATGATAAGTGTTGCTTTCTACTGCAAGGCCACATAATATTATATTCAGGCATTTACATTTATGAAGCCAATAAAAGAGAAACCAATAGACAGCAACAACAGCACTACCCCAAGTGTAGTTACAGTTGCCATAAAAATAAAAGAAGATTTTGCAAGGAGTGTGTGTTTAATGGTTATGTGTTCATATCTTTATTTTATATTATTTGACATTTATTTCAGTTATTTCATTCTTCTAAATAATCCAAAATCATGTCAAATATGTGGTATGTATGAGCTGGAAATAACTTATAAAAATGAGATATCCAATATTATCAAAGAATTTATTTGATGCTACAGTTTATAATATGTAACAATATTTAACACTCAAGGAGACTTGGCTAGTTTGTGAACTGAAGGTAGATAATCAGAGTAGTAAGAAGCAATAGAGTTGTTAACCCCCCTCCCATTATGATCCAGTGCTGAAGAAGGCCAATTCCATGTTAGGGATTATCAAAAAGGAGATTGAAAATAAAACAGCCAATATTATAATGCTATTGTACAAGACGATAGTAAGGCTGCACCTGGAGTATTGTGTACATTTCTGATCACTGCATCTCAAAAAAGACATAGTGGAACTGGAAAAGGTGCAAAAGATAGCAACTAAAATGATTACTGGGCTGGGGGACCTCCCTTATGAGGAAAGGCTACAGCATTTGGGGCTCTTTAGTCTGGAAAAAGGCGCCTGAGGGAGGATATGATTGACACATACAAAATAATGCAGGGCATGAGTCAAGTGGATAGAGGGACACTTTTCTCCCTCTACCAAAACTAGGGGACATCTACTCGAACTGAGGGTTGGGAGAGTGAGAACAGAAAAAAGAAAATATATATTTTACCCAGCCTGTTGTTAGTCTGTGGAACTCCCTGCCACAGGATGTGGTGATGGCATCTGGCCTGGATGCCTTCAAAAGGGGATTGGACAGATTCCTGGAGGAGAAGTCCATCACAGGTTACAAACCATGATGGAGATGTGTAATCTCCAGTCTTAAAACCAGGGTACTTCAAGGGCCAGATGCAGGGGAGTGGTACCAGGAGACAGATATTTGGTCTCGTGCACTCCCAGATGCGAGCCACTGTGAGATTCAGGTAGCTGGACTAGATGGGCCTTTGGCCTGATCCAGCATGGCTCTTCTTATGTTCTTATGTTTTTAATCCAAAAGAAGCACTTTTAATCCTACTGGTCTCAGGTGTAAGTAGCTAAACCTATCCCAAAGTCTCCTGTTCATATCTATGATATTTTAAATGGCTTAACTTTGGACTTAACTTTTTTTTGTATGGAAAACTTTGTCCTCTGGAAGTTACTATGGTTACAAGAACAATACAAACCCATTGAAGACTCCTGCTTCGTTTTTTTCCTTACTTCAGAGAGTTTATAGTTGAGTCTTGTTTAAAAATGGCATTTTTAAAAAAATAATTAACTGTTATTACCTTTTTGGATTATAGTTATTTCCAAGCAGATTAATCACTGAGAAAATACTTTCTTACTTGGCACTTTCTTTCTCCATTTATACAAAAAGTGTTGGCAACTAGTAGACACAGTCCATGTGAGAAGAAGTATTCATGTGTATGTAGTAGGGATTAAATCTAGACTGGCAGCTTTCTCCATCTGGTTTTTATGTAAGTAAATCTAGGATGAACCTAAGCTTCTTATGCCCCCCCCCCCTTCTTGGTTAATTATCTACTTCTGCACACATTCAGGAGTTTTTGATGATAGAATTTAGATTAGGTTTCAGCTTGTTATTGTTTAATTTACGCATATCGCCGTAAGTCTACATGATGAGATACGCCAGGTAATCTCCTCCAAACAAAAAGCAAGGATCTGTCTATGGAGGCAGCAACGGCTTGTGTGGCTTTTGTTCCTAGAACTCTTTTCAGCATGAAGAACTAATAAGGTTTAATGGTGATTTGCCAGTCAACCCTGTGCTAATTCCCCCAAAAGGCTGTAAACTCATTAGAAAATTGTTTTATAGACCATCAGTGAACTACTGGTAACATTCATCACTTGAAAGGCTGGCCAGCTATCTTGCATCTAAAATGAAAGTGAAGTCTTTAGAACATGGCTTAATTTAAAAAGTTTGATTTCCCCCCTTTAATTAAATATTGAATAAACGTCCATTAATGGGTATGGTTGCCACAACAATCAGGATATGGGAATGTTATGGGTTTAGGACTAGAATCCCCTTATCAGCATGCATACTAACTGGGGAATTATGGGTGTTGCGGTAACTTTTCCAAACCCTGGCAGAAATCATTCATGGTGACTGAGTTTGTGTGAAGATGTGACTTCGCCATCCATTTGAAAGGCCCCAGAATTTAAGATATGTAGATGACACCATCTTACTGGCAGAAAGCAGTAATGATGACTAGAAATGACTGTGAAAGTGAAAGAAGAAAGTACCAGAACAGGGCTGCAGCTGAACAAGAGCCACAACACAACTACAGCTATTCTACAGAAGAACTACACAACTTTAAACTTGACATTAAAGAAAATGAAGTAGTTAGAGATTTTATAAACCACGTTTCAATCATCAATCAAAATGGAGACTTCACCCAAGAAATTAGAAGACTCAGGGCTCAAATCATACCAGGCAAAAGAATGCTAGTTATACCAATAAGGCCATTTTTAAAGATTGTTTCATAAATTTCCAAGCATATGACACATGGCCAAGACAGATTCATTTTCCCAGGAAGCTGCTTATTTCTAGTTTATTGCCCTCTTGCCAGGAGGTTTGTTTTATTTTGTACTGGTGGTGAATTCCTTCATTCCTTACTGTTTCAGCCTGTGTGAACGTTGATGTCGATTTATTTCCTTTACAAACGAGTCAAGTTTCTGGGTGCTTTTGGCCACTTTGTGGCCACTGGGCTTGTTCCCTTTTGAAGACAATAGTTTTAATTTTAAAGGTATACCGAAAAACTGACTCATAATGAGACAGGTGAACCCTTAGATCAGCAGTCCCCAACCTCCCACCACCACCACCGGGACTGTTTTATCTTCCTGCACAATGCCTTTTCATAGGTGCATGCACATGTATGAAAGGCATGTGCTCTCTCTCACACACATAAATCCTTCTTTTGGTTCCATCACAACCAAAAGAAAAATGGTCATGAAGTGTGTGTTGGGGGGATTCCAATGCAAGAGGGGGAGAAATGTGCACACCTGCTTGGGTGCACTCCTGAATAGGAACCTTGCTGGTTATGTGGCTCAGTTCCTAGCACGCTGTGGATGGCTGCTGGTCCACAGACCGTAGGTTGGGAATCCCTGCCCTCGATAGCCAAGAAACAGTTGTCAGCAAAAGCACCAGGAGATAGTTTGAAGGAGACAGCTTTCCCTCTTCCATTTGAAAGAGGGCTTGAGCAGAGACATAACCTGTTTCTATTCTCTCTCTTTTTAACCCCTGAAAAGGAATCAGATAAAGTGAGTAAAGGAGGGAAGGGAAAAGAGGAAGAGAATAGAAGGCTCAGACCTCTCTTACTGCATTAATGATTACCACTTTTGCTTTAAAAAAAAAAGAACAGGAGTGGTGGCTGATGGCCCCAAGGAACAGTAGAGAAAATGAATTGATAACAAAATTAAGAGGCGTGTAGCCTGCTATGACGGTTCAAATAGAAAGAAAGAAATCACTACAGTTAAAAAAACGGGAAAGCTCCCACCAGTATATATACCATGTAACTGCAAACATTAATGTGTCAGTATAATAGAGGCAGAGCTGCCTAGATGCCCTGAGCACATCCGATCTCACCTGATCTTGGAAGCTAAGCAAGGTCGGGTCTAGCTGGTACTTGGATGGGAGACCACCAGGGAATACCAGGTGTTGTAGGCACCTGGAGTACGAACTGTCAAGCCACTCCAGTATTCCTGCCAAGAAAACTCCATGGACATGGGGTCACGAAGAGCAGGTCACAATTGGAACTACACAACAACAACATAACAGAGACAGGGAAAGAATCAGTATAACTAGGGTTCTTTTGGCAGGTGTGCTTAGTCCCTGAGACTCAAAAGGGAAGCAATGTCAGAACCAGAAATGATCAAGGGTAAGGTATGTCACTGGGGGGCAAAGTCTGCACTGTCGTATTTCCAGTCACCGTGTATAGTATATATGTGACAGCTGTACAGTAAAGAAAGCTGACAGGGATAAAAATTATTCATTTGAAATGTGGCACTGAGGGACAGCCTTTCATATACCCTTGATGGCCAGAAAGATGAACAAGTGGGTCCTAGATCAAATCAAGCTTGAACTATCTCTGGTGGCAAAAATGCCCGCTGCATCATGAGAAGACTGGATTATCTGGAAAAGACAATGATGCTAGGAAAGTTTGAAGGTTGTTAGAATGGAAGAAGGTCAAATATGAGGTGGGTTGACTTTAGGGAGCCACAAGCTTTAGTTTTGGACACTGTTCATTCATGGGATCTCCACAGGTTGGGGAAAACGTAACAGCACATAACAATGGCAACAGCAACAACAGGTTGTCACTGCCAGTAATGTCCCTTCCCAGAGTCACATAACATTCAAATTGTAACAAAGGAATTTCAGAGTCAGTCACTCATGTGCCGTAGACTGGGGTTACCAAGATAGGTCAGGAGCTATTTGTAGATCAGCAAAGATTTTTTATTCCAGAGGCCAGCTCGCAAGGACAACAAATGAATAAACAAAACAAACAAAAACTTGTCCTCTGAATCAGGCTGCTAAAGGGGAACAATTCTGAGAAATCATAAGTGTACGCTTGTTGCTATTAAAAAACTTGTACATTTGGTTCCAGTACTAATCAAAATGTTCTATGCTGGGCACATATTTCAGAGGCTCTTTGTACCTTAATTTTTACTATATGCAAGCCATTTGAGTTACTGCTTTGCTCCTAAGGTAGTTGCTGCATTTGGGCTCCTAACAGAAGACAATGTAAAAATCCCACAATATTGAGTAGATGACTAGTTGAGACACAGTTCTTCAACCATATTTGCATTGTGATACAGCTGCTGCTGTGACTTTGGGTGATGCTGCAAACTTTGATCCAGCAGTCACAACCCATTAGATGAAGTCCCAGTACTGTACCTTAAAATATATTAATTATGCCAAATCAACTTCCTAATCTTCACAGTCTGTGCTTAGGAAAGTACATGTACTTGGATGGTAAAAGCTTCTAAACCTGAAATGACACCTTAAACTGAAATCTAATTAAAATATGAAAAATTGAACGCATAACTGATTTTGCACCTTAATTTCCTCTCTTTTGCCATCTGATATGCAAATGAAAAATGCCTGTTCACTCCCCCTGCCACATTTCTTAGATCTGTACTTAGAATGGGTCCATGCCTGCCTCCAGCAACTCTGAAGATAAAAGTGTCAGGAGGAGACAGCCACTGAGGTTGAAGATCTGCTGAGCAACTCACAGAGAAATGTCCTCGACAGAAACAAGGAAAAGGCAGACTTGGCCTATTGAAGCCAGTGGCTCGCAATTAACTATGACTTAATGCCATTGATTCAGAAACTATCTTGGGTGGAAACTACCCCCCCATGTGTAAGACGATCCCACTTTCCCAACCCAAAATTACAGTTTTGCAACCATACGGTTCTCTCCTCGGCTTACTTCCATGTATGGGACGACCCTCAATGTTTAGTCCAACCATTTTAGACAAAATATAGTCTTATACATGGAAAATACTGTAAATTGAATTCATAGAGTCAAATAGTATAATCACATGAATGCAGGTAAAATCAGTGGAATTCATATTAAGCTTTAAATTGAAACTAAGGGCAAGAACTAAGTCCACTTCCACACAATTGGCAGTTGGATACAAATCTCCTACACTATAATTTAGGGAAATGCTTTTCTAAACATATTCTTGGTGGGCATACAAGTGGCTCATGTTCCTAATCATGGAAAATGTCCTGACAGGGAGTTTTTCTATAAAGGAGTAAAATAGGGACTAATTTCAATGACAAAAGCGAAAATCAGTCCTTGCATAAAATTCACTGAAAAAAGGTCATGAATGTTGGTTCTGAAATGTGAGGAGCCTTTCATTTGACAAAACTTTCCCAGCCTCCCGAGTATACAGAAGGAGATCTGAAGATCCATTGGCCAGCAGAATACCAAGTTCACCACCACTGGTGCAGTGCTACCATCACCCAGGCCCTCTAACACCATCACTTTCTTTCATTACCTCCCCTCCAGCATTAAGCCCCATGCTGTATATTCAATAAGTACTGTTCTGATTATCTCAGTTTGAAATAAAGCTCTGATTTCCTGCTTTCTCTCCTGCTTTCCTCCTCCCCTTATGCATCCCTTGCCACTTTCTTCCTCCTCCTTTTTTAAAAAAGAGGAAGACAGGAATGAGAAAGATTGTGCTGTCCAAACATTGCTGCCATCCATGTTATTAGACTTGTGGATTCCAAACCAACACATTTTCTGGCATGGAGTTACATGTATATGAAATCTGAGTATTCCCAAATCTGTAGCTAAAGTGCACAAAACAGGGCACACATCAGTCAGAGGTGCACAAGGAGGAGGAGAAGCCTATAGGAAGTTGTGCACAAAATGCTAATGATAGTGAAAACAACACAGAGGAACACCTTGTTATAGGGATAGTAACATAGTAACATAGGAATAGTAACATACATTACCAAACAGTGTGCACAAAGATATGATCATTTGGAAGACATATGGAGAGAAATGTGTGCTTTGTGAGAAGCATGCATGAAATAGCAGTAGTCTGAAAATAAGGACTTTTAAAATATACATGCAAAAATCAAAGAAAAATAAAACAAAACAAAAATACAAAAGGCACAAAACGTGGCACCTTAAAGACTTAGTTTCATATTTTAACGTAATGTTTCGTGGACGTGTCCACTTCTTCAGACATATAGCAGCAGATTGAGGTGTGTAATATAAAATGAAATGGAATATATGTTTCATACCAAGTATTCATTGGCTGTTGTATGTAGGCATATTTGCATGCAGGACCGGTTGTAAATTCCCATAGAGACAGAGCTGGGGTGAGGGTGGATAGGGCGGGGGGGGGGGAGAGGGGAGTTGGTTAGCATAGAGCAGTGATAGCAAACCTTTTAGAGACCCAGTGCCAAAACTGCAATTCAAAACCCACTAATTTTACGCAAATGGCCTGTACAGCCATTTAAACTGAATACAGGTGGCTGTGAAGGGGCAATGCTGGGTGCCCACAGAAAGGGCTCCGATTGTCGCCTTTGGAACCTGTGCCATAGGTTCGCCAACACTGGCATAGAACAATGGCTAGGTCCTTGAGTTTGCCTTCTTTCCCTTTCCTATATGGCAGTACATCTGAACACCATTCTTCTTTAGGAGACCGGCTTGTCAGGGCCAGTTTTGTATGTGTTTCAGCTTTTAGTCCTGCGTCCACTGTTCAGCATGGCTCTGTTGGCTTCCTTGAGCTTTCATGTAACAAGTCATTCATGTACCACTACTGCCATCTTCTGGAAAAAGCTGCTTTTATTCCGGAAAGACAAAAAGTAGTTTTTTATACTGTCTTGGTGTGCTACGGTGTGGCTGTCCTTTGTATTATAACCATCCAAATCCAACTGCCAGAAATAAAAAGAGAATAAAGCCGGGGTGTCTGAGAGTGATCATGCAAAATATAATAGCAAAAATGGCTCTTGAGCAATGACCAAAGGAATAGCGGGAGGAATCAGCTGCTGCAAAATGCAGAAAGGGGTTTCACGATGATCATAAAGAGTAACACATTTATTGTTGCACAACTGTTATGCCAGTCAAGTTTCAATGTTCTTGCCACAAACTGTAATTACTGGACTTCCTTTCCCCCCTCGCTGCACTGCTGGCCTAAAGCTGCATAGAAACAGATGGGCCCTGATGGCAAAAATAGTGAGGCAAGGCACACATAACTTATTGAGGCTATCAGCCAATACATAAAATATCTGCTCTGTGTAGGGTTTCTAAGCTCACTTGAGAGCTCAGTGAGTTATCAGAGCTGTGGGTTGGGAGCTTAATTCTTCACTGTTCTTCCAGGGAGAAGAGCCAGTCTATGGCTGCTTTCACACAACCACTAAAATCTGCTGCAAAGTGCTCACAGATGTGGAGCATAAATTCGTTTTCCCACGAGCAGCGGACTTTAAAAAAAAAGTGTGACCATGCCCACTTAGGCGCAATCCAGCACATTTTACAAGTACCTGGTCTCAAGGTGGTATAATCCTTGTTGCTGTTCCGATGTGGATTTTAAACTGTTACTGGAGTCCGTGGGAACACGGAAAATCTGAACCAAAAACTTTTTGCCCCTGTTATGGTGTCTTTGCTATGGTTCTCAATCGTGTGATCAGAACGGTTGCGGATTTTCGAAACGCAGCCATGGGAACATCCGATCCGTGACATCAACCATGTGACCACTCGGGGGGGGGGGCGTGATCCAGATCAAAGTTTGCTTTGGATATTAGTGGTCGTGTGAAAGCATCCTATGTGGCTTTTTGTGAGCTGCACAGCTTGGGGGGGGGGGGGACAAAAAGAAGATGATGGTACACCCTTTCTGAGTATTCTCTCGCTGGAAGACCCAAAGAAAGGGTCACTATAAGTCAGAACTGGCACATGATTGATGATGATGATGATGATGATGATGGCACTTCTGTCAGTAAAATAAAAGTGGTGGTCTCAGTTGAAGATTAATTAGCCAATATATTCATGGACCAAATTCTTAAATAGAAGTAAATAAAATAAAATACTAAACTAGAGGGTTCTTCTGCCCTTCTTGCCTCCAACTAGACTCCTGGCTGCAACATCACCTAGCCATGGATTTTAAGAACATCATCTAACGAAGGACTTTAAAAGTAACCTCTTGGTGAAGAAGATCTTTCACCATGTTTGAACTTCTGGGACCTGCTTTGAAGAAGGGTGATTGACTGCACCCGAAAGCTTGCAATGTTCCTTTTTTATTTTTAATAGTGGCCTATGAAGGTATCGCCTGTAACCTATTTCTGCAATTGGGTATAGGAAAAATGCTCTAGCCTCAGCACTGAGCAATGGTGGAAGTATGGCTTAAAGAAGCATGACGTACTTGTGACTGCAGGTTCTAGCCACACACACTGCTTCTTTAAAGGATTAACACACCCTCACTTGTCCAACCACATGATTTCTTCCTCTCCACAGAACAACCCAGTGCTCAGTTGCTTTTGCCAATCAGGCTTCTGTTGCAGCTCAGGGGAAGCAGAGCAGACTTGCCAATGGAATGCACCGTGAGCTCCAGAGGCCACCGGCATATATTGTAAAAGAAACGACTGTAAATGTGGAGTAAGGGTGGGATGTATCCTAGAAGAACAGGAGGTTTAGGGAACAAAGTTTTGGCAGACAGAGCTTTGACAAACATGGTGGTTATTGTTTGTTTATATTGGACCATACAGTATTGGAGGAATGGGGGAGAGCCGAGCACCTCAGTCCCTTCTGCTATCTATGTTCTCTGCACGCTGGACAAGGTTGAATCTCCAGTGCTCGTTGCTCTCATTTTTCTTGGTTATTATGACTGAGTCCCTTGGAAAGACTGGGCATAAAGACTGAAAGTGAAAGCAACTAGTCCTGGAGATTCAACGCAAGCAAGTCCAGTGTCTCTTTTATTTGTGGTACATTGCTTCTCCCTCAGCCTACTTTGAATGGTGTTAATGTAGTAAATTGCAGTAGGTCAGACTGGCTCAATAGCTCTGTGAGTTAAGTATGGAGTCTGATTCCTTACTGGGTGAGGAGAAGAGCCAAGCTCCAAGATGCACAGTCCCAGAGACCTCCAAGAAAAAGGGAATCTAGCTAAACTGTTTCTTAGCACTCTGTATCTAGAAAACACTAGGAAGGGTCCCCATGAGTCAGAAATGACTTCAAAGCGCGTAAGTATTATAAGTGCTGGTATACTACATTGCCTTATGATTTCTAAAATGTGTTGTTTGGTCAATGAGAATCACCTATATGTCTATGCTTGTTTAGAATGTACAGGTAGCTTTAGCTATCTGCTTGGTTCTGAACACCTTTGTGTTTGCAAAAGGTTGTCCCTGAACCTAATCAAGCTGCACACCTATAATCTGCTTATTAGGAGGCAAAATGAAATCTGTATGAGGTCTTTCCCATCTCCCTTTTTTCCTCATACAGTATATATAATATTGGCTTTAACCAGCTCATTGGATGACTGTTGTGTCAAAGTGTATCCAAATAACTCTGCTAGTCTTCCGTCAATCCCATATCTTTAAGAGGAATTGTGCTTTACAGCTTATCTGATTCATCTTTGCTTTAAAACAGGCTTCCATGATTTTATATTAAAAATCACATACTACTTTTCTTTGCAATATTGTACAAAACATTTCAGTCATTTGTGACCCACCAGTCCACTTGCACCTCAGCAACTGTCACTACTCATATGTTTCACAAATATGCTTGTTTTCCAGCATTTTCTACCAAGAAGGGGGGTGGAAAACAATTTGAGCCTTTGGTAAGCCACTAGACCTGTCTGATGGGATCTGTTCAGATCACAGGATGAACAGGCCTGCTATCTGGAGGGCACTTGGTTGAGCAGGTTGACTTGCAGCCTTCCTGCAAGCTTGTTGTAATAAAGTGTGTGTGTGTGTGTGTGTGTGTGTGTGTGTGTGTGTGTGTGTGTGTGTGTGTGTGTGTGTGTGTTTCCTTCTGTGTTCAGTTCATTTTGCTTTTCTTTCTGAGGCTGAAAGAAACTCTGTGGGCGATGATCTCATCCCTTTTGCTTTCAATGGAAATAAGGCTGATCTCAGGGCGAGATGGGGGAGCTGTTTTCACATCTTATTAGATAATGGATGAGATGTAAAATCAGTTCCATGGTGGAAGAACACCCTGGAGGTTGATAAGTTTGTCAGAATAAATAGGCCTTTCCTGACACAAATGCATTAAGCGTTCCCCTGTTACAGCACAGCATGGATTATAAAAGCAACAAGCATCAGTTTAAGGCAAGAGAGGCTGGTTGACAGCACGGCCTCCCCTCACCCCCCCCCCACCATTTTAAGTCCTGGTCCCAAGGAACTCCTCTAGGCCTTCGGGACTAAAATTAGCATTTGCAGTACTTATGGTCATTTGTTAATAGTCTTGTGGAGCTTCACGGAACATTCAGGCTTAGAGGCAGCCTTGGCGCTGGACACCAGCTGCTGGGGGACAGAGAGGGCCTTTGCCCAAGGGTCCCCCTCTGTGACCCTCTTTCAACAAAGCAACAAGGAGTCGGTGGACTGATTGTGTCATACTAAGCAGGGCTTTTCTCAGCCAGGAGGAAGCAAAGGTTCTCTCATTAAATGTATCACTGTATAATTTATATTTCATGGCTTTATGAGAAGCAAATGACGTCCATTCTACTGCGTGTATTAAATTTCTTATATGGCCTTTTCGTTTTTATAATTTTCTAAAAAGGCTGAAAATGGCTTCCATCAATGAAAATGTGCAAAAGATAAAAACATGTGCAGAAGAGAGCGGCTACAATGATTACTGGGCTGGGGCACCTCCCTTATGAGGAAAGGCTACAGCATTTGGGGCTGTTTAGTCTGGAAAAAAAGGTGCCTGAGGGGGGATATGATTGAGACATAGAAAATAATGCAGGGCATGAGTAAAGTGGATAGAGGGGCACTCTTCTCCCTCTCACAAAATACCAAAACTAGGGCACATCCACTCAAATTGATGGTTGGGAAAGTGAGAACAGACACAAGAAAATATTTTTTTTAACCAGCATGTTGTTAGTCTGTGGAACTCCCTGCCACAGGATGTGGTAATGGCATCTGGCCTGGATCCCTTCAAAAAGGGATTTGACAGATTTCTGGAGGAAAAGTTCATCACAGGTTACAAACCATGATGGACATGTATCATCTCCTGCCAGATGCAGGGGAGTGGTATCAGGAGATAGATATCTAGTCTTGTGCACTCCCGGATGCGTTTGGTGGGGGCACTGTGAGATACAGGAAGCTGGACTAGATGGGCCTTTGGTCTGATCCAGCATGGCTCTTCTTATGTTCTTATGTTCAGAAACAATGGTGGATAAATAATTCTGGGGGTGTAAAGCTGCATTAAGTTACATTTGGGTTACCATGTTCTGCTTTTCCAAATCTAAATACTCAACTCTTTTTTATCATACAGATAAGAAAAACAAACTGATTTGTGCGTGGTAAAATTTACAGAATACCGTGGTACCTTGTATAAAGGAATTAATTTGTTCCAAATGAAATTATGTTAAGCAAATTTTCCTTTATACAAATTCCCATAGGAATGCATTGGAAACAGAGTAATCCCATTTTATGTTGTACAGATTTTCCCCATAGGCAATTATGTTAAGCAAGTTTCCCCTATCTCCAGAATTTTTTATGTTGTACAGATTTTATGTTATACAAACTGTTTGTTATACAAGGGTCCACTGTATATTAATGCAAGTGTTTCATATTATGGAAATGAAACACATTAATTGTTGCTTCTTCCCTCCACATATATATTTTGTGAATCAATTAACCAGTAGACCATGATCTGAGAGAGCCACTATAGAGTTAGGATTTGAGTCCTGGGTTTGGAACAGGAAAATACAAATTTCAAACCCAGTTAGGGTTTCTCAGCCAAATCTAATTTAGAAGGGTTTCAGGTAAAAATGGGGCAACCATGTACATTGCTGATGCACACAAATAAATTATGAAATTTTTAAACATACGTTGAGCTTCTGTGCAAGATGGCTGCTAATTTTTGCCACAAGGTTTACTGATGGCGCCACAAGGTTTTACTGAAACCCCCTCCCACCCAAGGAATCCTCCACAAATGAAGAAAAAAAAACTACCATCTGATTTGCAGGGGAAAGTAAGGATAAACTGCTGAAGTCAAGGAGGGGGGAAAAACTTAAGCTGTCATTTTCTTCAGAGGTGCAGACTGGATGTTTTATTAAAGCTAGAAAATGCCTTGGATTAACTCTTTTTGCTATATTGGCCCTTTGATACACAGACGCAGACACACACACACAAAATCAAGTGCCAATCCAGCATGCCACCTGCTCCCTCAAGTTCCAGTCCCATAATTGTGATTTGGTTTGCTATATTGGAAATGAGATTCTCTGGAAAGCTTCAATAAAATGTTGATAAATAAACATATCTTCCAGAATCTCTCAGTCGGAACAGTGACAGGTTGTAATGGCTGAGAGATTCTGGCAGTTGTAGTCAAAGAAAGTAACTCAGCCAATCTCGCCTTCCCAATGAATACATACAGAACAATTTCTTACACACATTTACTGAGGAGTAAGCCTGATATGTTTAAGCAGCACCTGTATCCGTAGTACAAAGAATCATTCCAAGGCGTGTTACGCTGTGTCTAGATAGCCAGGGTTTCCTAATCAGGATTAGTCTGGATTGCCCTAATTATCCCCCAAATTGCTTTTCCTTCAAGCTTCCAGGTGGGTGAACACTCCTTACTCTCCTTTGTTTGGAATTATGTCTTCCCGAGGCCACTTTTCATTTTTTAAAAAAATCAAGACCTTTCAGCAAGAAACATGAAGCAAAGGAAAAAAAAATAAAAATAAATAAAAGCATCTTAAAGACAAATTGTATAAGAGTCAGAATGCAGAGACTACGTGGTAAAACATTTGCACAAGGCTGTAAGGGGAAGTGGTATTTGGTTGCGTTTCACACCTAGTAATGATTTTATGTATGCAGTTCTTTTGGATAAAACTTTTAACATCCTTAATATATTGAATTTTGAAATTGACTGTTGAGACTACCGGTAATTCTGAAGTCCCACATTCGTCCCTTTATTTCAGTCTATACTATACCTCAGGTGATTCTTTAGTAGTACTGTGCAAAGGACATACTCAGGCCAGCTAATAATAATTCAGCTTTATATAACTTCGATACTAGGGCAAGGAACAAGGAGGAGGCAAAGGGTACAGAAATATGACGAGCTTGATTTTGTCAAAGTACTCTTTCACCAAATTCAGGGTGCAATCAGACAACAGGAACGCACGTGTCTGACCCAGACCAAAAGCATTGTTTTGCCTGGAGCAATTTCTCTAAAAGCAGGCCTTCTTCCACCTGTGGAGAAATTGGTCCAGTCCAAGGTGAAAAAGTAATATGTGTGTGTGTGTGTGTCATAAGAACATAACATAAGAAGAGGCATGCTGGATCAGGCCAAAGGCCCATCTAGTCCAGCTTCCTGTATCTCACAGTGGCCCCACCAGATGCGTTTGGGAGCGCATGAGACTAGATATCTGTCTCCTGATACCACTCCCCTGCATCTGGCCCTTGAAGTACCCTGGTTTTAATCCTGGAGATTACACATCTCCATCATGGTTTGTAACCTGTGATGGACTTTTCCTCCAGGAATCTGTCCAATTCCCTTTTGAAGGCATCCAAGCCAAGATGCCATCACCACATCCTGTGGCAGGGAGTTCCATAGACTAACAACGTGCTGGGTGAAAAAATATTTTCTTTTGTCTGTTCTTACTCTCCCAGCCCTCAATTTGAGTGGATGTCTCCTAGTTCTGGTATTTTGTGAGAGGGAGAAGAGATTCCCTCTATCCACTTGACTCATGCCCTGCATTATTTTGTACGTCTCAATCATATCCCCCTCAGGCGCCTTTTTTCCACACTAAAGAGCCCCAAATGTTTTAGCCTTTCCTCATAAGGGAGGTGCCCCAGCCCAGTAATCATTTTGGTCGCTCTCTTCTGCACCTTTTCCAGTTCCACTATGTCTTTCTTGAGACGCGGTGACCAGAATTGTGCACAATACTCCAGGTGTGGCCTTACTATTGTTTTGTATAATGGCATTATAATGTTGGCTGTTTTATTTTCAATCCCTTTTTTGATAATCCCTAGCATGGAATTGGCCTTCTTCACCGTTACAGTCGTAACCGACTCTTTGTGACCCCATGACCATGGAGTTTTCTTGGCAGGAATACTGGAGTGGCTTGCCAGTTCCTACTCCAGGCGCCTACAGCACCTGGTATTCCGTGGTATTCGTCCAAGTACTAACCAGGGCTGACCCTGCTTCCCTTCCCAAATCGGGCGAGATCGGATGTGCTTAGGGCATCTAGGCAGCTTGAAAAAGTAGTAGCCCTACAGTTAAACCAAAAGAGACCAGTTTGGACATAGATCATGGCTGGACAAAGCACATTTCCCCATATGTCACTTGACTAGGAAACAGATAGCTCCAGACTGTTCCACAAGAACACTGAGCACTGAATCAGACAAGAAACCACTGAGCTGCTTTGTAGCTGTCAGTTCTCAGTACTCTAGACCAGTGGTCCTCAACCCCCGGGCCGCGGAGCAATCCGCACCGGGCCGCCACCCGAGGAACTTTAAATCATTCCCCTGTGGTGGCGGCCCGGCTCCCGGAAATGATTAGGGCTTGAGATTGAGCAGGCGGGTAAGGTGGGGAAGCTACGCATGCGCAAAAGCGAGGCAAGAAGGGGTAGCCCAGAGCGCCTCGCCAAACTGCGAGAAGACGAGGAAGGAGGCAGTCAAGCTTTAACAGCCGTCTGCAAACTCGTTTCTTCCCGCCTGTCTTGAGGTGAGCTGAGGGGGGAGTTTCAGGCTGGGCCGGGCCTCGTTGCGGGCGGCGGTGCTTCGGGTGAGCCAGGGTGGGGGGGAGTCTGAGGCCAGGCTGGGCCTCGTTGCTGGCGGCGGCAGCGGCGGCGCTTCGGGTGAGCCGGGGGGGGGGAGTCTGAGGCCGGCCGGGAAGAGGGGGAATGGCGAGAGACAGAGACAGAGACAGAGAAACAAGGGGGGTGGACGGAGCTGCTTCTGATGGGGTGGGGGTGGAGGATGGCGGGCTCTCCCTCCGCTCCCTTTCCCGGGGCCGCTGCCGGGCTTCGCTTTACCTGCGCCCAAGCCCCCTGCCCCAGGCCAAGTGGCGCAGCACACCTGCGGCTGCCCGGGACGAGGACGTGTGGCGGTCGGGGGAAGAGGGGAGGGGAGGGGAGGGGCGACAGGCCGCCGCCGCGGATGCTGCTGAAGGGAAAAACGCATGGCCTCGCAGAGCGACTGCTTCCCGGGCTGCTCCGGTGGCCACCAGCTACTTCTCCAACGGCACCTTCACTACTCTGGATGAGGGCATCAGCGGAGGTGCCTACAACTCCCAGAAATCCTTGGGAGAAAACAACCACCCCTTGACAGGGATGGGGGAGAGAGCAGTGTTTGGGCAGTGCAGAATCGGGGAGGGGCTGAGGGAAGCTCCTCCACGGTGGCCAGCCCTGCAGCAGAGAAGGCATTCCTGCATACCCTGACATGTCCCGCGGCAGCGGCGGCAAAGGAGGGCCTCCTCAACCCCCGCCCAGCCCCCCACAAGTCCCACGGCGGTGGTGGCAAAGAAGGGCTTCCTCCACCCCCGCCCAGCCCCCCACAAGCCCCGCGGTGGCAAAGGAGGCGTGCCAGAACACCCCCCACCCTGCCCAAAGGCCCAGCGAAGGAGGCCCGCTTGAACTCCTGCCCAGCCACCTCACAAGCTCCTGCCGCTTCATTGAAGCCCTTTCCGCAGGGAGCGCCGTGCTGTTCCTTCCGGCGGGGCAGGCTGCCAGTGCGCCCTCCTGCCTCCCGGGCGCCTTCGGGGCTCCGGCAAGAGGTGAGGGGGGAAAATTCCCAGCGCGGTCCTGCGGCCAAGCCTCCGGGAAGAGGACGCGGGGCGGTCGGGGGAAGAGGGGAGGGGAGGGGAGGGGCACCCTCACCTGGCACCTGCACGGGGGTCCACCACCCGCCGGCCCCCCCCTCGCCCAAAAAAACCTAGCGCCACATTGGAATGCATTGGAACGGATTAAATTCAGTTTCAATGCATTCCTATGAGAAATTAGAATTTGTATAACGGAAAACTTGTATAACGTAATTTGATTTGGAACGAATTAATTACGTTATACAAGGTACAACTGTAAATTAAAATTATTAAATCAAAACAAGCGGGCCACGGAAAAATTATCAAACATTTACCGGTCCGCGGTGAAAAAAAGGTTGGGGAGCACTGCTCTAGACCTCTGAGCCACCACACCCCACAAACTCACCCATGAAGCAGAGTCATAGGTAGGGTTTGGAGCACTCAGGGACAACGTCAGTTTTTGTACCCCAACTGCCTCCCAGTTGCATCTCACCCACTAAACAAGAGGTGCCTGATCCTGGAGGAAGAGCAGAGAAGGAGGAAAAGGGTCTCTCTTTCTCATACCCTCATGGGGTGCCTCCCGGACAACGCGCTCCTATGCAAACTGCACAGCAACCAGATAGCGCCAGTGGTTTTTTTTTTCAAGCATCACCTCCGTAGCACGCTTCCCCCTCTTCCTTTCCCCTGGCTAAGGCTTGGAGATTGTTAGCCCGGGGAAGGGAGGAGAGGGAAGCAGGCAATGGGAATTTTCCCCCAAGCAGCACCTCTGTCACACGCTTCCCTCTCCTCCTTTCCCCGGGCTAACAATCGCCAAGGCTTAGCGGGGGTGGGAGAAATAAGGAGGGGGAGCAATCAACAGAGGTGCTGCTTGGAAAAAAGCCAACATTGCCTGCTTCCTTCATCGCCTTTCCCACGACTAAGTATTGCCAAGCCTTAGCGGAGCAAAAGGAGGACTGCTGGAGGGATGGTGCATAGCTTCTTCCTCCTGCTCCCCCTTTAGGTACCCCCAGATTGCTGTGTGCCCCAGGGCAAATGTAGTCTTCCACCCCTCCCTAGTTATGCCACTGCCATGAAGGGCTGCAGAAGCACAGGACCAAGGCATGTGTTTGCTGTTGCAGCATGTAGAAAAGCACTCAAGTTGCCATGCTCCGAGTAAGTGAGATGGGTGAGGCAATGAGCGAAGGAAAAGCTTCAGAGCAAGGTTTTAATTGGTTGATCAGCTGAGTGAGAAGAGATTCAGCAAGCCCTAATGCCACCTGGAGGAGCTATCTTCACTCTTCCTGTTTTATCATCTCCCATGTCTTGCGTTCATTTGATCTGGTGAAACAATTGCCTCAAGCACAGGAGAATCAGCCACTGCCACAGGTGCCCCCAGGAGGGCCCTCACATCACTGCACTGCTCTGTACCTTCTGTCTGCTCTTAGAAGCCAGCTTTATTGAAAATAGCCAGTCAGCCCACAGAGAAACAGTGGAACAGTGAAAACCCTCTTACAGCAGTGGCCTGCTTATCTTCGGCTGCTTTAAAATGACCCCTAAAATCTGCTGGCAACTTAAATGCAGATTCCCCCCCCCCCAACATGGTTTTTGTTCTGCTTCCTGTGTTCCCACCCCCCACACTCTGATTCTATTGCTTCTGTCTGCAGTGAGGGGAGAGAGAGAAAAATGCAGGATCACCTCCGCCTGCCATCGGCAGCAGCTAATTGTTCCAGCCCGTTAGGATTCCTGTCTGTTAAAGGGGGGGGGGACCCAACAAAAACAAACAAAAAGTGGAGGAGGGCCAGGCATGCAATGCTTTAAAACAGCAACAAGGAACAGCAACAAAAAATTTACCTCCTCCAGACCAGGTACTTTTAAAATGTGCTGGGGCACACTTAAATGGGCGTGGTGGTACTTTATTTTTTTTTAAAGTCCACTGCTAGTGGGAAAACAATTTTATGCTCCGCATCTGCGAGCATTTTGCAGCGGATTTTAGGGGTCGTGTAAAAGCAGCCTTCCTTGTGTTTCTGGTGGCATGTGAGGTGTGCAGCCCTGCTGCCACTGTTATGCATAGCTGCTGTCACCAGAAGGGTCCTCAATGGAAATCATGCTACCTGCTCTATTTCAATTACCATCTGTTAGTTATTGTACATGTCATTCTTCTGAAATTTATTACAGCATAAATTCCAAGACAGATCTAACATTCAGTGTAAGATCATGTTCCATAATGAATTTGCATGGCGTTAGCGAGGCATTCTCCTTTCTATATTCAGATGGCGACGTACCACATGGGACTATTTCTTTAAACACATCTTTGCCTTTGCACTGGCTTTTGCATGGTAGGCATATTATGGGCCATCTGCTGTTCCAGAAGATGGAGGGGTGGAATTAGAGATGGGCACAAACAAATTTGTACCACTTTGTAAAGGTGGCAGAACAGGTACCGCTGCTGCCTCCCCCACCTCTTCTGGCTCAATCAGCCACTCACTAGGCCCAGTGTGCTAGCTTCCTGCACCACCTTAACTGATCTTCCAGCCCCGGAAAAAGTTCAGGCCTCTCTGCTCTGCTCTCTTGGCTGATCTCCTGCCCAAACAAAAGGACACAGCAGAGAAGTCTATGCTTTTATTTGGGAATGGTAGATTAGCTGAGGAGGTGGCGAAAGCAAGCAAGCTAGAATTGGTGAGTGGGGGATTGGCTGAGGAGGTGGTTGCAGCACCTGTGCTGCCACCTTTACAAACTGGGACAAACCACTTTGTGCTCATCTTTAGATGGAATGGATGTATACATAGGCATCAGGGCTGAGTCTGGGAGAAACGGCAAGATTTTTTATGCAGAGATGGTAAAGGTACCATGATACCATGATCTACTGCAGTGGTTCTCAAACTTGGGTCCTCAGATGTTCTTGGACTACAATTCCAGGAAATATTGGTTAGCATATCTAATGGTGAAGGATTCTGGGAGTTTTAGTCCAAGAACATCTGGGGACCCCAAATTTGAGAACCACTGATCTAATATAGATATTTAACCAACATCCTGGAGAATGAAGAGGCCCACACTGAGAAAGAAACAGTCCATTCATATACAAAGCTTGTCTCCTGGAAGCACGCTGGATGGAGAGCCATTGAGGGAAATGATCCACTATTATGTTGCCATTACTAGTTAGGTTGATCAGATAGTAGCTCTAAATACAGATATCAAGTTAGATGAAGCTGTCCTGACCTCTTTTTTGTTTTTGTTTTACTGTACTGTTTTCTAGATCCATTTATTGTTTTTGGCTACCTTATTTCCAGATGTATATCCAGCATTCTGTCACTGTAGTATCAAAACACATTTGACATAAAACTCTCTTCTTAGCAACTCCTAGACAGGGTGGGGGTGGGGTGTGTTTGGTTTCCTTTCTGTATCCTGTCTATAGAGTTTAAATCGATTTCATAGGCCCCAGGAAATTTACATCCTAAACTCAATTTCTCAAGAGAGAATAAAAGCTGGTATTAATATTATGTATCTTTCTGATGCCTCGGTCCTCAGCCTCCTCTGGCTCTGGGCAAAAATAATTCAGAATGGAATTATTCGATTATCCTGTTGCATTCTGCATAAGCAGCATTTCTGCAGTACTGCAATGAGTTGTGATTTCCTATCGTACTTAAAGTGACAACAGAAGCATGACAGAGTGCAAAATGGAATTGCAAAGATGAGATGTGGGACAGGTAAACATTTTAGTGTCAAGTACTGCCAATATGTCTATTCATTATATGCATGGGCCTCTTTGTATCAAAATATCAAGAGTGGTCTATCAGCTTGACTTGTCAGTCCAGTGAACAGTTGAGAAAAGCTTCATCATTCCAAAGATGGGTCACGACAGTGCATCTCCAGATGGATTTTTTTAAAAGGCCATTTTACATTATTGACTTTCCTCTTGCCAACAAGGACTTTGAATGTAATTGAGAAATGATACTGTAGTTCAAAGATTATTGCTGCTGACACATGTCAAAACAGGTTTCTTAATTATAAAGTTATAGGAAACTAAACAGGTGTGATACATAGGTATAATTTCTCAAAAGCAATTATGATTATCACATTCTCCTATGCTCTGTGCTATATTTGGGGATGTTTGGGCAAAAGACTTTCAAGTTATGAATTTTTAAAAGTAAAACAATTTTGCTTCCATTCAGAACTAGGCAATTGAAAACATGCCCAGATTTTAAACAGTTCATATAAGGCCCTGGTCTCACTACCGTTATCTGCGCATCTTAAATTGATGCATACTATTTTTTCAGGCAGTCACATAACATTTGATGCACAGTTAGCACCCAGACAACAGGGAAGTATTTCACTTCTCTGTGTCCATCCCAACTTGCTTATGCATCTTTTCCCTGTTTTCCCCATGTGGCGAATACCTGCCTTGCAGCCAGGTAGCAGTTTTTCTTCTTAAAATTGATTGTAATTGCAGGCGGAAAGCCAGTAAAAATTGTGCTGGCATGCCGGTATGCCACCAATTCAGTAGCATAAACTATTACCAAGGCAGAACTACAGGAAGTGGCTGAAAAGGGGTACGAATCTAATTGGTGCAGATTTTCTGGGGTCGCACCTCGTTTGAGGCATTAAAAAGTATGCATCAATCACAGAAGTATTTTAACACAACCCCTATCAGTGGTACAAAATGCTGCGGTTAAAGTGCACTTCTGGGGGCGCGGTCAGCCGGGGTGCCAAAATACTGCTCTTTGGAGTGAAGGCACAATCTTTTGCTGCGCAGTCTTTCGCAGCAAAATTGTCATGAGACCAGGGTCTTAATTTAAAATATCATACATACTCGAATATAAGCCGAGTTTTTCAGCCCTTATTTTTGGCTTATATTCAAGTGAGTATGGTTACCAAACTTCCACCACCTCCTGAGTGCTCATCCGGCTTGGAGAGGGTGGGGGAGAGCAATCCTGTCCGTTGGAGAAGGCAGCCTAGGCTTATACTCGAGTCAACAAACTTTCCCAGATTTTTTTTGGGGGGGGGAATTAGGTGCCTCATCTTATATTCGGGTCGGCTTATACTTGAGTCTATACTATATCAATCTTGCTTATCTTGAACGAGAATAGTTGGCCCAACGTGCTTCTTCTTCATCATCCTTTTTTTAATAAAGAATCCAGGCTGCAGAAGTTGAAAGAGTTGTCCTTCTCAAAAAGCCTTTTTACAAAGAAAAATCAGCCACTTGATTATAAGCTGAGCAGGTGTGGCAATGTCTACTACAGCCATGACAAACTGGATGCTTTAAAAGTTCTATTTTTGATTGTTTGTTTGTCTTACCCCCATTTTTATAATTGCCTAATAGAATGTTGATTTGCTCTGCTAGCACAAGATAACAGCTGAATTCTCATGCAGCAATAATAGAAGTACAGTGGACCCTTGTATGACAAATGGTTTGTATAATATAAAATTTGTACAACATAAAATATTCCGGAGATAGGGGAAATTTGCTTAACATAATCGCCTATGGGGTGAATCTGTACAACATAAAAATGGGATCACTCTGTTTTCAATGCATTCCTATGGGAAATTTGTATAAAGGAAAAAATGTTTAACATAATTTCATTTGGAATGAATTAATTCCTTTATACAAGGTACCACTGTAATCGTAATTCATTAACCCCCTCAAAATATTATGTCAACATGCAGGTTATGCAACAATAAGATGAGAAGAGACTGTGAACATATAATGGGATGAGAAAGATAACAGTTCAGGTGCTGTGCAGCACTCTCTGATTATAGCATCCCAGGCTTGACCCTGATATGTATTTCTTCTTTTTTCCAGTTTGTGTTCTGCCGTGAATGCAAAGAAGAATACCATGAAGGAGAATGTCTCACTTTTCTTGAATCTCAAGGAGCCATAGCCCAAAAGGTATGCAATTCCACATTGATGGCATCCAACAACAGGAACAAAATGATTGTGAGCTTTGAGGCAAGTTGAGACACATTTTGGGGAGAATGTAATCAAGAACAGAAGCAATGACAGCAGTGGTCCTTCAACTGGAGGGCAGGAAGAGGGCGTGCCATGAGTGTCCTTGGCAGGAAATGAGATGCTCCAAGGTGGGAAAAGATCCTGTCGATTCTAGAAACAGAAATGCTTCCTTCCCATCCAAGATCTAGGGTTATTGCTATACTCAATGGGGAGAGGTGGCAAGGTACCAGAGTTTCTTCTCAATTGCTGAATTCAGGGCAACCTGTGAGGTTGCCCAGACACATGTGTCCATTCCTTGACCTTGGAAACTTGAAACTCTCACCATTCTCTTATTTAAATTTTTACCTTACAAAGGTAGCTTTCTTGTCACTGTAGAGTACCCCTGTGCCCCCTAGAAGCAGAAAATGTTAAAAGTTGTGGGAAAACGAGTACCCTTTTAAAACATGGCAAAATATCTGATTGAGGGTGATTGCCACCTAACAGGTTCTCTGAGCACCATGTGGGAATTATTGAAGAAACATGTCTGCATATGTGCAGATATACCCTTAAGAATCATGAGGCACATCCTTTCTTCCTCTCTGCACAAAGTATCTCTACAAACATATATATATTTTACTTAACAAAATAAAAAGATTTACAGCAAAGAAATAAAAGCATTTGGAGAAATTAAAGTCTATGACTGCAAGACTGTTTGTGTACGTTCTGCAGCATAAGCCAAAACGCCAACCCAAGACAATGTTTTTGGAACGAAATCTTCTCCCCCTCCAGATCACAAGTCTCATGCAAGTCCTGAGTAATCCCTTGTATCATTGGGAACCCATTGGGGCTATGAGGTGGTACGGGGCAAATCATTACTGCAAATCAAAAACACTGGAATTAATTTCTTAGTAACAATTTTCAAAAATTAAAAGACTTCCTATTCCTGTCCTCCAGCCCCAGGTTGGAGGATGAAATGGATTACTTGGTACACATGGGGACCTCAGGGCAGGAGTGAGTGAGGCATTTAATTCCTCTAGAGGAAGGTATTAGTAGGGCCGCTTTCTTGCTATGACAAATGACTAGCACCCAGTTCCTCAAGACTAACCAGGCTCTGAATGCCATTTTCTGATGGGTTCTTCCTCAGAAGCAATGTGGAAAGGTTGGCTGTGCAGATTGTCTACACTGTTGCAAATCATGCTGTCTCTACACTGTGCTCACAGCAACTCCTTTTGAGGAGGAAGTACCCAGAGCAAGTACCCAGATGAGACAAATGGTGGTGGGGGGGAGTAATGGATGGAAGGGGAAACCAGGAGTTAGAGCAATGAGTGGTGAAACAAGGGAAATAATAAAGTGTCCGATGGTGGTGTTTTGGACACCTTGTGTTACTTTGATCCTAGTTTCTAAAAAAAAAAATGAAGGCCCATATAGGTTTAAATCAGAAACTGATGGCTCTGTTCCATGAGCACAGGGCTAACACACATGGAATGAACCTTCGCTTAACCCCTGATATGGCCAGAAGTAGAGTTTAGAAAGGCACCAAATGTAACAGAATCAACACAAGTGGCGATGATGGGGAGAGAAAAATGGTTATATCTCAGTAAGCTGATCAGAGGAAGCCTTTGCCACACTGAAGAATTGCATTTTTGCTGCCTTTCATGTTCATGGGTCTGTGTTGTAAAGTATTTGGAAACTATTAGTACAGATTATATTTGGAAATATATTCTCTATATCATATATGTTCCCTGCAGCCTGTTCTATAATGTTATTCTCTTAATAGGCATACCCAGACCTCTAAGCTAAACACTCTGAATTTTGATGCATATCAGCATTTATGTCTTTGTGACAGCAACACCATAATGCAACACTCAATAAAAGGGATAGTTTGGTGGTAGATTATGCACGTTGCTTGTGCTTGGTCCTGGGTTGAACCCTGGCATCTCCAGGGAGGCCTGGGAAAGATTCTTCTTTGAAGTCATGGGAAGCAACTGCCTACGAAGCCCTAGAGATACCGTGTCAGTCATATAAATTCAGAGGGAAAACCATTTACTTTCCATATGTTGATGTCCTGCTACCCCCATTGGCCAAGATGGCCAGGGATTATGGGGATTAGAGTTCAGCAGTATGTGTGGGTGGCACAGGTCCCCCACTCCCCTGATAGAGACTCTTCCATTAGAATCTAAGGTTTGGAGTATTCTGTATTCTGACTGATTAAGACTTGCTATCCTGGTTGGTAAGCTGTTCCTTTTTGGAATTTATCTTGCATTTCTGTAGAATATAGGTTCATGCTAGTTCACGTCTCAGACAGAGGTTCTATTTAGACCCCGAATAGGTAATTGGCTAGGACCAGACAATCTTGACATAACAACAGCAAGTTGTTGTTGTTGTTGTTGTTGTTGTTGTTGTTGTTGTTGT
>JAHTLZ010000108.1:12811899-12823224 GCA_023846285.1 Phrynocephalus versicolor
AGCAACACTTCTCCAAATTGAAAGTGTAAAGCTGCAAAATGAGGTGCAATGCTACAGTGTGTGTGTGTGTGTGTGTGTGTGTGTGTGTGTGTGTGTGTCCCCACCACTTCTATTGTAAAATGCTGAAAATGGCAGCCCAACAGGTTTACAACTGCTAGTGGGAAGAAGGTAGAAATATCATCTGTTCAGCTTGGATAGGCTGCAGTTCTCCCACAATATCCATTAGCTCGATATTAACATCCTGGTTCATCTTGGCTTAAAGCCTTAATGGTGTTGTCAGCATGACAAAGAACATGGTCCTTAATATACTGCATATCTGAATCCTGGAAAATGCGGTTCTTTTTTTCTGCAAATATTTTCACAATGAAAATGAGGCCCGAGCTTCCTGAATCAGCTAATTTTGACACTACTCCCCTCCCTCCCTTCTGCTTAAAATGTGATTGCTAAAAGAGTTACCTGACACAATAATTCCTCACTAGGAATTGCTAGAAGTTATATCCTGTGTGGTGGCAGATATGAGGATTTAACCATTATTGCATTATTGTCATTTCTCCACGATTTCTCCCTTGTTGAATTTTTTTCCCCTTTGAATTTTTTTCTTATGTTTCTGGATTTATTACTCATTATCTGCCTTGCTTGCAAGAACGAAAAGTAATACATGAAAATGGATGGTGAAATAAAAATAATAGCTTGAATCTTGGGATAATTTCATTTAGGTACCTACAAAGAAAAAAATAAGATTATTTACCCAAGCTGTGGCCTGCAATTTTAAGGAATTCCCCTGGATAGCCCAATTTCTATATTAAGGCCCATTGCCACATTGTCTTTTGTTTATGAACATACTTGACCTTGACCACAATTACCAAGGGGACCTGCATAAATACAGATGAAGTCCTGCAGAATCTCCCACGGAGGCTTTTATAACTGGGAGAGGAGAAAGAGGAAGGCAAAAGAGTTGCCATTCTTCTACCTCTGTATTGTGCATTTCTTTGTATTGGGTGAGAAACAAACAGGAATATCCCAGAGTGACAGAGTAGACTCAGTAGATCTGGGTTCAAATATCCATTTCACAATGGAAACTCACAGTGGTACTGGTGGTGGCAGCAGCAGGATAGGGGGGAGCCCTCTTTAAACATTTCCAAGGCCTTGTGATGCTCACAGCAATCTAGAATGGGTGATACCTCATGCCCCTAAGATGCAGCTATTTTGACCAAGATTCACCTGTTCAAGGTTGGGTAAACTATACAGTAGTATTGGCGCTTATGTTCACACATGTTGCATCAGTCCATATGTTTTCTCTTTCTAGTCAGATATAGTCAAAGAAAAGGTCGTAACATATCATAATCAATAAAGCCTTTTCCCACTTGGGGTTTGTCACAGTTTGCTGGTATAAACTTAGGTTCATAGAATAATTGAGTTGGAGGCAGTCTTTAAAGCGATCAAATCCAACCCTCAGCAGTGTAGAAATACAAATCAAAGCAGATCTGGCAGATGGTTGTCCAATTTTATCTTCAGTGCCTCCAGGGTAGAAGGACTCACCACCTCGTGTAATTGGTTTCATTGTCACACTGCTCTAACAGTTAAAAGGTTTTTCCTGATATTCATCTGAAATCTGGGTTCCAGTAGCTTGAGCCCATTACTATGGGGTACATTATTCTGTACTCTGGGATGAATGAGAACAGATCTTGCCTTCCTCTGTAGAACTACCTTAATAAGCATTTGAAAAGTACAATCATATCTGCCCTCAGTCTTCTTTTCTCAAGTCTAAACACGCCATGAACATTATATTCAAACATAAAAACGTTACTGCATCCCTCTGCCTGGCTGCCATAATGCTTGTATGCTTATTTAAAATATTTACGACCCTACTTTTCTCCCCAAGAGGACCCAAGGTAGCAATGTTCACACACCGTCACTGGAAATGAAACAAGTTGTTCACATCGGTGCAGTGGATATCAAAGGTATGGCAGAAAATCGTTAACTATGTTAGCAGCCCATGTTAAGACATCCTCCTGATGAAGTTTGCGAGACATAATATTCATTTATAGAATGTGTTAACACCAACAACCATCTGTATTCTTCTTTTATAAATCATAGAGCTCCATGTTTGAGCAGATTTTGTGTAGGGAAGTTCCCTATCCAAACCAGATCAATTTTCAATACACATACAGAGATGGCCATAACACTTTTCTTTTTACAGCCTGGGCCATCAGTCCAAGCAGTCAACAAAGCCAATAGATAGTTGCTGGAAGAGAGACTTATTAGTGTGCCATGCAACCTCCCCTGTGCCCCTTGAAATGCTCCTTGAGCCTCAAGTAAAGCAGAGGCAGCCAGCGTTCAGCTAGGATTTAGCTCCTATTCTTGTCAGCTCCTATAAATTGAAAGAGCAGACTATTTTGTCTCTTGCCTAAGGGAACAAAACTTTTGCTGGTTGGGATCTTGGCACGTCCTGATAACTACAGCTTACTGCGAAATGATCTGAAAGTCCCTTTGTAACACATTTTGAGTTGTGCAAAGAGACCTTTAACACTGACATTATTTTTTTAGGATGGCGGTGAATGTTGGATTACAACCAACATGACAAAGACACGGATTGAAGAAATGACAAAGACACGGATTGAATCTTGAAAAAGAAAATAAGGCTCCCATGTTGCACAATTGCCTCCATTCTTAATATTGTAGTTGTGGGGAACACTCTGAACAATGAGAGAAAAAAAACAGCTATTAACAAGCAAATGTCCTGCTTATATACCGCCCCATAACACTCTGGGCGGTTTACAGTTTAATTATGCAGACTACACATTGCCCCCCTCCAGCAAGCTGGGTACTCATTTTATTGACCTCAGAAGGATGGAAGGCTGAGTCAACCATGAGCCGGCTACTGGGGATTGAACCCCAGGTCATGAGCACCGTTTTACCTGCAGTACAGGCACTTAACCACTGTGCCACAAGACTCTTGTATTAAAGATATCAGGATTTGATTTTGGACTGCAGTTTATCTCAACAGATATCTGAGAATCAACTTAGGTGGATGATATAGATATATGATATAGACATGCTTTTACACATGCATTGGCAAAAGGTCACCTTGGACTAATGCTTTCTTCTGCGATGACAATGGCAACAGAAAGCAAAAAAATATAGTTCAATATTTGTCAGAGCTGCCTGCCTCACTTAGTGGTTTAAGTATCTGGCTGCAGTCTGGGAGTTTAGTTTCTCACTGTGATTCCTATGAGCCGAGCCAGCCTGTATGGCTTTGGGTAAACTGCACAGTCCCGGGGCACCCCAAAAGAAGAAATTGCTAAATCACTGTTGGATTTAAAATAAGTTTAAAATTAAATACCAGCTAGGCTAGTCCTGCTGAGTTCCGCTGGACCCCAGAAGCCCAATGAAGAATCCAACGAGAGAGAGATCCTGAAGGAGATACTGCATTAGGCCTAATAAAGAACAGTAGGTGGACACAAGCCAAAGACAGAGCTAAGATGTCCGACCCTGAACACAAAGAGAACCACATTTTTATTAGTTCCCCCTCTTCCCTCCCCCGAGTGGCGCTGCCCAGGAGTGGGCAAGGGGACGGTTCTTCAGGTGGGCCAATCGGTGCGGTCCAGGAGCTGTCCAGAGGTGTTCCCGGGCGGTCAGGAGAAGCCCCCCTGGCAGGCTGGAACCGGATACCTGCCCAGGTATTGATGAGTCAAATGTGTCCTTTAATTAGGCCATCAAGGTGTTACAATAAAGAAGGGGAAACAGGGTATTGTTCTTGAGTCCAGGTAAACTTAGGAAATTGGAAAGTCAATAGGAGGTTGGGGAAGGTCAATATGGAAGTCAATGGGGAGCCGGAAAACTGATGAGATTAGTCTGGGGTAGCCAGACAGTCCTTTGTGAATGTGGAGAAGTGACAATGAAGAGCCCCCAGGCTGCGGCATAATCTGGCGAACATCTGTGGTGGACGTGCCAGGAACTCTGTGGAAGATGGATTCTGCTTCTAGAAATCAGGTGAGATCGGATGTGCGTAGGGCATCTAGGCAGCAGATTCAAACCAAGACTAGGAAAATCTAATCGTGAGTGGAGGATCTGGGCAAGGGGTGGGAAAAAGGAAGACACAGCATCTGTGGTATAGAACCAATGACTTTTGATAGCTCAACATGAAGCAACTTGTGACGATCTCTAGATCAAAGCTCTGTGCCTGGATCCTTCTATTTTAGCTTTTCCTTGTGTTTAATTGGGGGGGAATTCATATTCTTTCCATTTTAAATATAAAGAATTGTGAATTGAGATACATGACAAATTAGCTGAAACAAAGTTCTCATACATCCCTAGTCAGAATTCATGAAGAAGACCTCTCTGTCCATAGTTTATATTTTCCATTACATTTCATTCTCAATTATTGAATTAATATCACAGATGTTTCCCATGGAATCTTACTCATTCACTATGAATGATAAATGATGAACTGGATGTTTCTTTCATGTCTCCCATGGAAGCAGCTATATCACTAGGGTCATTAGCTTTCTGGCCGAACTGACATTGCTATATAAGTTCTGTAATTAGCATAAATCATTAACCTCTTTAATGATTTGAGCTTGTGCTTCATTCATAAGAAGGTATTACTCAGCAAGTGTTACAAGACTAAATGCTGGAGAATGTATGTACTTATCCCACCCTTCCTTTAAATTCACTCTTGCCTATTGTATATTTGCAACAACCCTGTAAAATAGATTGTGATGACCACATATAGTGTTGTTCTATAATCAAAATAGGTGACAATAGGTATTTTTAAAGAACATTGCTTTATTTAAGTGGTGAAAACAACCATTTTATGCCACATTATTGTTCTAATCTGGGTATCTTGCATTTGGAGTACAGTACTTTGTTACGTTCTTCTAATCTACTTGAGTGGGTCTGCCCCTGTGCATCCCTGGTGGGTCAGCTGAGGGTTCTGACCCCGAGAGAGGCCTGAAAGGCATTGACGAGGAGCCAGGCCTTCTCGGTGGTCACCCTTCAGCTGTGGAACATCCTCCTTGTCAAGATCCAACAGGCACTTTTGCTCTTGTCATTTAAACACCACCTAAAAATCTGGCTGTTCCAGATGGCCTATCCGTAGGCCATCTGTAATTGATGCAAACGCATACAACTGTTCTACTCCTGTTGATTTGGTTTGCACTTCTGCATTTCAGCAATTTCTTTATTTCTGCAATGTTTTTTCTTTTGTTTTATTGCTAATTATACTTTGGCCACCTCATGAGGCAAGAGGACTCCTTGGAAAAGTCCCTGATGTTGGGAAAGTTTGAAGGCAAAAGGAAAAGGGACAGCAGAGAATGAGAGGGTTGGATGGTGTCATCAATGCAACCAGTATGAATTTGACCAAACTCTGGGAGGCAGTGGAAGACAAACGAGCTCTGGTCCATGGGGTCATTAAGAGTCAGACACAACTGAACGACTGAACAACAACATATTCATTTACAGTTTACAATGCATATTAATTTTAATTTGGTTTTTTGATTTTTGCTTTTGTGTTTATTTTTATTTTATTTTTGATATTGTATCTGTGTCACTGTATTTTTATGAGATTGTGCACTGCCCAGAGTGGCATATGGGCCAAATAGTTTGTGGTTTAGAAATTGAATTAATTAATTAAGTAAGTAAGTAAGTACTGGAAGTAAGTAAGTAATGGTCGAGGAAAAATAAACATAGCCTTTACTTGGAAATATGATTACTGGGGCATATAACTTTGAGGGAATCTCATTATTGAAGACAAAATTAGTTAATCTATAGAATATATGTTTTTCTTAATGATTAGTTTGACCTTAATCTGACACTGTAAGCAAAACAAAGCATGTAACCACTCTATCACATTATGTCCTTTAATGTTGAGAAAGATTATGTATGGCAGCAGCAGATCAAGTGAATTTATTTTTCATGCATGCAAGTTTTTACTTAGTGTTAGCTTCAATATGGTTGTATTAGCTTATGTGAATGCAAAATAATAGTTATAAAGCTTAACACTAGCATGGATAGTTCAATGCTTCAGTTCAGTACTGTATTCTGACAATTTACAGTGACTAGGGCATTACAGAGCGGTGTACAAAAGACATATGATGCTGCTGGAGATATTAATCTCATTAATCCTTGGCAGCATTAGGAACTTATATGTGCTTTAGGCTGTGAGAAGGAAGTGTTTGATTATAGAAAATAACTGCTAACATCATGACATGACTTATTTGTAATTGTGAGGAAATATATAAAACAAGACTTCTCCTTTATTTCCATTATTTAGCACATGCTGCTAAAGAAGTAAATCAAGATTGGAAACAAGTTCCAAAATCTCAAAGCAATTTCAATTGTGTAATAATTCCAAAATATGGTTGTGACTGAAGTCTTTTTTCTGGAAGAAGAAAAAATAACAGCAAGAATGTACTTCAATTCTTTCCTATTAGTACTTCATTATAGTACAGTACTCAGTATATGGCTCTGAAAATATTTTTCCACTGTGTTAGTTTTATCTTACTTGAAGGTTCACAATATTGTGTAGAATCTTGTCTTCATGCTTTTTTTATTTTTCTTCACATTTTTCCCAGTTTGACAAATCCTCTTTTAATCCGACTTCATTAGTGAAAAAGACTGAAGCACAAGAGAAAATGCTTCCAGTGTGTACAGTACAATAGTCACAGCTGACAATGTTTTTCCAGTTTTCTAATACTTGCACCAATCGTATATTGATTTTGAATACACTTGTATTCATCTTTTAAATCTACATTAAGGCCCCTGCTGAGGCAGATGTTCTGTTTCCCCCCAGTAATTTCAATGTATCCTGTATCAGATTTTTGAAAGAGAAATAACAGAAAGTTGCACATTAAAGTTCACATGTTCCATCCTTACCATATTTTCCTCAGAAATAAGTTATATTAATTTTGATGATGTTAATGTTCTTAATCCAGTAATATGTCACAGCTAGAGTAGGACCTTTATGGCCTTTGCATAATTGGAATTTACAGAGGAGTTGATTTATAAAATCCCCACTGATTAATGGGCCTACTCTAATTATCATGTACTATTGGATTTCAGCTGGAGTGTATTTTACATAGGAATATTTATCAACCCTCTCTCTTAACGGGTAAACATTCACAGAGGGAGTGAATTGTAATGTGGGTGGGTGATTCAATTCTACATCTACCTTTAAAACAGTAAATGTCATCAAAAAGCAAACAGTAATCTCATTAATATGTATATGGGGCCTCATTTTGGGGGGCCCATACATTCATTTGGAAAATTCCATGGATATGACTGGGCCAGTCACAAAATGAATGTCATGGGAGTGTGAAAGCACTCCTTCCACATAAGGCCAAAATAAAATAAACATACCCAAGAAAGCAAAGGTGCAATATATGAGCTTCAAAGAAGGAAGAAAGAAAGAAAGAAAGAAAGAAAGAAAGAAAGAAAGAAAGAAAGAAAGAAAGAAAGAAGCCACTGATTTCATTCCCCAGTCTTCTTCATCTTCCTAGCATGTTCTTGCAGGTACAGGGTCCACTTCTTGGATCCTGAAACATCACTTTGCTGGATTGACCACATCTTCAGGGTGCAGGCGGACAATCTGCATGCCCTTATCAGATGGTATGCACTTCGGGCAATGCTAGAGGGTGCTGCTCTGAGGACAAGTCCAGCAGAGATGGCATTCTCTCATTTTCTCTGTAATATTGATACCACACCTAGTTGCTGTTGGGCAGTATCATTTGTGATGTGGTTGAGTAGGGAGATACCCAATATTCAACAGCATTTTCATGGCATGGAGGCAGCACTCTATGCTCATTTTTGCTGCCCAGCACTCTGTGCCATACAGTACAACAGGATGAACAATTGAAAATCTTGGATTTGAATTGGATTGGCTGTTGTCTATTGTAAAACTTGAATCCCCAGTCATATGTGCCAACATGTCAATTTCATAGAAGGCACTTCTCAAAATCACCAGTAAATAAAATAAACTACACCATTGGGTCTTTTGTTTTTTCTTCCTCTCCCAGATCATGACCTAGAGAGTCTCCATTTCCACCTCCCTAATATCTACCATATAACCCCCGTGCTGGCAGCCCTGCACTGGTTGCCAATACGCTACTGCATTGACTTCAAGGTTTTGATGTTAACATACAAAGCCCTAAACGGTTTGGGACCTCAGTATCTGACAGAGCGGCTCCTCCTGAGAAGAACTGCTAGGATCACCTGTGCCAGCCAGGCAAGACGCCTGGGAGTCCCAAACCCGAGGGAGGCCCAGAAAGCTGTAACAAGGAGTAGGGCCTTCTCAGTGGTTGCTCCCAAGTTATGGAACCATCTACCCCCTGAAATTCGGCTGGCACCCTCGCTTCAAACTGTTGAAAAACTATTGAAGACCTGGTTGTATAAAATGGCATTCCCTGATTCTTCAAACATTTAGTAAGGCACTATTTTTAAAACACTTTTCTTCTCATCTCTCCCCCCCCCCATTATATCAATCTCTTGCCATTTTTAGCTTCATTTTAGTGTTTTGTTGTTGATTTATGTATATTTTATTTTATTATGTACCTTGTATTTTGGTTTTTAAAATGTATTCCTTTGTTTAATTATGTTATTGCATGTTATAAACCGCCCAGAGTAGCCGTAGGTCTAGATGGGTGGTATGAAAGTCAAATAAATAAATAAATAAATAAATAAATAAATAAATAAATAAATAAATAAATACCTCTCCTTCTTTCGCTGAGGCACAGCACAGATATAACTGTTATTTTGCTATCTTCACTTGTCTCCTTGGAACTCTCATAGTCTATTGCTGACATTGCCCAGATAAGTTGGTTCTCCCCTTTTCTCTGCTGATTCTGCCTAATTAATACAATTTTCCTAGTTCTAACTAGTATTTTCATCAGATAAGAGAGGCAATTGGTCTTTGTCTCTTCTCTCTGGTTTCTGGTTCTGTGGCCAATCATAATAGAAGGACTTTTAAAAATATATGTCAATCAGTGTTAAGAAAAACTGGAGTTCATCATAATTTTTAACTCTGTAAGTGAAGCAAATAGAAACTCTGGAAGGCACTTTGGTAGGTTTCCATAAATACATTGATGACTTTAAGCACTGCACTGAGGAGGCTATGGTGTAAATAGCATCAGTCTGGTATGGCAGTTAAGAGTGCTGAACAAAGACTTAGGGAAACCAATCAATTCTGGCCTGCTGTTGACTCTGTCTAATGTAGCTCACAGAATTACTGAGGATAAAAGGGTGAGGATGAACATCACTTAGGTCACTTACATACCTTAGAAAAAAAGATGGAGTATAAATGTAATAGCAAAAAAAGCTTGTCTGTGGCTGGGATGGGTAGCTATTATCAGGACTGCTTGTGATTGATGACATCTTGCTTATGGCACCATGACCAGGAGAGTTTGCTCTGTGATTGCACCCACATACACAAAGTTTATGGAGCGGAAATTTAGATTCTGAAAGAATTGGTAGCAATGTTGGGATTGCTGTAGTAGTCTTTTCCATATGTGAAACACCCATTTTATATGACGTTCCTGCCTCTTGCCCCCTGCCCATCACTTTAAAAGTTCCTAGTTGGAAGCAAGATGATTCTGCCACTGTCCGCCACAATACCATCTTTCTCTTTCTCTCTCTCCAATTTTGGTTCTGTCTCTTTTTGTATTTTGAGCCTCAACCCTGCTTTAATGCATATCTATATATTAGGTTGGCCTGAGGAGCAAAGTGGTTCTCCTTCCCTTTCCATATACAAGAGGAAGTCTAAATTGGCATTTTAATTTTTCTCATCACTTGAGACTGGAGCTGGTCCTGTGACGCTCCTGAAGTCAGGCAACCATTGGGGAGGAGTGCAGATCAGCTTCCAGACATTTCCGAGGACTGCTACAACTGTTTGCCTCATAGTAGGGCTGATTTTAACTGCAAATTTGCAGGTCCTTGGCATCGCTTTCAAACTATAAACAAGAGTGCCTCAGTCTAATAGCATATGATATTCTTTGTGCATGCTTATTTCACTTTTAAGTTGCCACATAGCTGGTGGTGGCTAGTTGGTTGGAGGGCCTGAGAGAGAGGCCACCTGAGATCACCTCAACCGATCGGGTTATGGGTCCTGCTACAGGTTTGACCTTGGGCAAGATGGATGGTCCCACACCACCATCCAAAGGAAGGATAGGTGAACCACGTCTGGGCACTTTAACTCCTATGAAGTTGGCCATAAGTCAGAAATAACTTGAAGACACTGATGTTATTTAACTGGCCATTCCCGGTTCACTTCTCTTGGTGGTAAGGCCTTCTAAGGGCTTGTTTCACATAAGCATACCAGACAGTGCCATGTTTGTAAGACTAGCACCTTCTTCAACCACCTTTACCCTTGAGAAGCCTTCCTTTGCTTTGGTGTTTGGGAAAAAGGGGTTGTGTCCCTCATTTGTTTACTGCACTGTGTTTGTGTTCATAAACTTCCCAGGAAATGAGTGTGGGGTGGGGTGATGTTTTGCCTTTAACAATACTCATGGGTCGTTTATTTTTATTAATGATCTAATTTGGGGAAGGTGCTGGAGGCCTGTCACCATCTCAGCCTGAAGGGCAAAACTGCGCCCCCCCCCCAATTCCCTACACCACCCCCATGAAAGAAAATAAGGATTAAGAGCGAGCGAAGAAGATGGTTTCACAAAGGACTTTTGTGGAAGGCCAGCTTCTATAACAGCTGAAAGCAAAAGGGGCGCGTTGTGTGCATTGGGGGGCGGAAGAGGTGGGAAGGGATGCCTTCCTCCGGATAATTGGCGGGGTTCTGACGAGAGCCAAGGGTCGGGTTACACGAGAGGAAAATAACCTTCCCCCCCGAGGCTGAATCGCAGCTTTGAAAGGAAGTGACAAAGGTGGGGAGAGAAACGTCAGCTGAGGAGTCTTTATTTTTTTCTCTATTTTTTTTAAGGAGGACCCACCCCGAGGGTGGAGTCTGGCTTCCTTTCTCCGTGTTGGCTGCCTTGCCGTTTGTGCCGAGTAAACGGACTACTGCCGAGTCTCGCGCTTTGCTTTCCAGAGCATCTGAGGTCCAAGGGGTAAGGCTCGCACGAGGTAAGAGGGATCTTCCGGCCGTTACTTTTCCAAAACTTGGAATTTGCACGCGTTGTAGATTTGCACCGTGCGCCCCTTCCCTCCCTCCCTCCCCAAACGCCCAGTCATTGTTTGGGTTGCAGTCTATCGAGAGCACCGAAGCATCTCATCAGTGTGTGTGTGTGTGGGGGGGGGGCAAGCAGGTAGCCTTGTTGCGAAGGTGCTTGGACGTGTGTGTGTGTGTGTGCAGGCAAGCAGGTAGCCTTGTTGCGAAGGTGCTTG
>JAHTLZ010000108.1:12831694-12842530 GCA_023846285.1 Phrynocephalus versicolor
TAAATAAATAAATAAATAAATAAATAAATAAATAAATAAATAAATAAATAATATTTCTGCAACAGGTGAGGCAAAATCACCCTCCTGCATGTACAGTATGTGCCTCAGTGAACAATATGCCTATCTGTGATCCAAAGTTTCAGAACTGTACCACATCTTATTCAGTTGTGTAACATACTCATTCATCAGGAAAATGGAATGCCCTTTACTGGGGTTCTTTAAACAGAGGCTGGCTGATGGTCTACCAGTAATAATGTAGCTTTAGACCCTAAACTGAGCAGAAGGGTTTGGTTCAATTCAATCTAACTGATGGCTTATATTTTCTCAATAAATAAGCAGTACTCAATTTAAGAGAAGATCCATTTCTAGTGATATTTTAAAGAAGTCTTTAAATAATAATTCTGTAATTCTTTGCTTAAAAGGAAGTTTAAACAGCCGCTGCAGTGTTTGCAGTGTTGCTGCTTTGTTAAAAATGTGTTTGCCAAGTGATATAAAAGGCAACTGAAATCTCAGTGTTTCTGTGAACAATCTCATTGTGAATTTAAGAGTGCTAGAATACTCCCAGTTTGATTTTTTTGGAGTGTTTTGCACATGCAAGTTTGATTATTATTATAACACCTTTGTGTATGTTCATGCAAATGAGGACTAATAATTGCTTCAGCTAAAAATACATAACAAACTCTAAGTAATAAAAATACCAATAACAAACTCTAAGTACTCTGACCTGTAAAAAAGACAGTTGAACCAGAAGATCATCGTGTTATCGAGGCTGATGGCTTTCTTTTATTTCACTTCCATCTTTCTGTGGAGAAATAATTCCAAATCCATAATTGATGTTCAGTTGTGTAACTGAACCACGAAAGCTTTTAACAAATCCAGTTGTTTGGTAGTCAGCTGTGGGGCTGGGATGCAGTAATTATGTGTGTCCCAACTTGAAGTGGATTACTGTAGTGGGAGTACCACTTAATTTTTTCGTTAGAGAGATGAGAGAAATGGGTAATATGCTAAAAAATTAAAGCTGGATTCTCATATTGGAGAGAAAAAAATGTTCTTGAGATCTAAAAAAATGTACAAGATTGCTCAGGTATACAGTCTGACCCCCTTATGACCTCCTATGTTATTTAACATCTATATGAAACCACTGGGGGAGATTATCAGAACTTTCGGGGTTAAGTGCCACCATTATGCCGATGATACCCAGCTCTACCTCTCATCACCTCTGGATGCTGAGGGAGCTACTTTCTCAACTTTACATGAGTGCTTAGCTGCAGTAATGAACTGGATGAGGATGAAGTAAATGAAACTAAGCCCAGACAAGACAGAGGTGCTCCTGATCAGTTGAAAGGGAGAACAAGGGATAGGGATGCAACCTGTACTGGATGGGGTCACCCTCCAGTTGAAAAAAGTGGTGCACAGCTTGGGGGTGGTCCTGGACTCATCCTTGAGCCTAGATGCCCAGGTCAAAGCTGTGGCTAGGAGTGCATTTGCACAATTAAGGTTAGTACGAAAGTTATGCCCTTTTCTTGAGAAACAGCTCTGGCCACGGTGACACATGCCCTAGTGACAACCCGGCTGGACTACCGTAATGCGCTCTATGTGGGACTACCGATGAAAAGTCTCAGGAAACTTCAACGGGTCCAAAATGCAGCAGCCAGATTTCTGATGGATGGGATAGAGAGATCACATTACACCCCTATTAAAGCAGCTCTACAGGCTACCAATCAGCTATCGGGAATAATTCAAAGTGCTGACCTTAACCTACAAAGCACTATTTGACCTGGGTCCTATTTCCTTAAAGATCGAATCCCACAGTATGATCTGGCTTGGGTGTTAAGGTCACTTTCACAGGTGAGTCTCTTAAGAACACGTGAAAGGGCCTTCTCTGTTGCTGCTCTCAGACTTTGGAACTCCCTCCCACTGGAGGCCAGGACTTCCTCATCAATGCTGTCTTTCCAGAAGCAGGCAGATTGCCTTTCTCTTCAAGCAAGCTTTCCCTGAATGATGGGCTACCTATTATATGACTTTTAGATGGATTACCATGCATGATTGCATTGACTGATCTCATAAGAACACCAGCGTTTCCATGCTAGTTTCCATCCCTCGCAATGGATTTTTTTTTCTTTTGTGTGTTCTTGGTAGCTTTAATGTTACCTTTTAATGTTGTAAGATGCCTTTTCTAATTCCCTATTCTTAACTTGGATATGTTTTGAATGTTCTGGGCTGTATTTTGTGCTTCATTATTTTAAGCCACCTTGGGTCCTTTTCCAAGGAGAAAGGTAGGGTAAAATATTCAAATTAAATAAATAAATAAATAAATAAATAAATTTTGGACGTCTAGGGTCTATTCATGTTGTCTCGAGGCTAATACAACACAGTCCAAAATACAGAGAGTGCAGCCAATTTGTGAAAATTAGGATACAAGCCATGAAGGCTTATGCCTTAGGAAACGAGTTAGTCTTTAATGTGCTACAAATCTTTTGCTCTTCTTTTCTGACAACAAGCAAACAACTCTCCTCTGGAAAGAATCAGTGTTATCAGAATAGTTGCTGCCTGAGTCTTCACTCGCTCACTCAGGCTAAGTATTCAAAACCTGACATGTTACTTCAGCAAATGGACCTGGAATACCACACAAGTGCCCCTCCATATACTTGACAGTAAATATAATAATTAAACATTAAAGAACTAATAATTTGCAGGCCTTGCTTATGTTAAATTTATTGCCTGAGGCAGCTGCCTCGGGCAGCTTCCCTCATGACTGAATTGGCTGTTGATTTGCATCTTGTAAAGTGCAATTATTTCTCTGTTTTGCATCTTCTCTCTATATTTGTGAAGTGAAATTTGTCTGTTTCATCACTCATTCTGGACAATGCAGCTACATTTGCAATCATTTCCATTCTTGGAAAGTCCATCCAAGTTGTGTATGAAAAGGATAGGCATCATAGGCATCCATCCCTCAGTACGAAGTATTCAGATATTTGTCTTCCATATTCCTCACTTGTGAATTAAGTACAGTATTATTATTATTTTTTGGCAGTAGGGTAATCTTTAGTTAACTGCATTTCTTGCCAACCTAGATGTGCTTTCTCCACAGTTTTGCAAAGTATTAATGTTGCTTCTTTGGGCTTGTGATAGTATCAAGTGTCATACTTGGAGTTCTTGACCTCCCTTTTATATTGCCGAATAAATGTAAAGCAAGAGCTGTCAGCAAATTTTTGTTAATTTTCTTAACATATTCAAAATGCATTATAATACAGATAAAATGTTTCTGAAGTTCTGGTAAGCCAATCTGATCTGTGGCACCTGTTGTTCAGTGTCATCAGCTCACTTGATGACAACTTTATGAATTGGTGACCGCCAAAAGGTCCTATCATTAACAACTCTCTTCAGGTCTTGTAAACTAAAAGCGATGGGATCCTTTATTGGGCCACTCCATCTCATGCTTGATGGTCTTCTTTTCTTACTACCTTCCACTTTTCACAGCATGATCAACTTTTCCAGTGTGTCCAAATCTTATTTATATGTTCAAAGTATGATAACCTCAATTTAGTTTTTTTTTAACTTCTAGAATGTTTAGGCTTGAATTCATTCCATTTATTCATCGTTTTGGCAGTCCGTATATTGGCCAATTCTCAGGGTTTCGATCCCTGGTGGAAGACCAAGAAGGAGACAAGCGTACAGTACTGCAACACATTTTTATTGAATGGAAGCCAATGCATGCTAGGGTCTTTCTCTAAGGACAATCAAAGACCCCGAACAAAAGAAAGGAGACCTTTATACTTGAGCTTAGTTTGTTAGCATAAATCAATTATAAGGGGCATCATGGTAGGACCCAGCAGGGCGTGAACAACTGGTTGAAGCCAGTTCCTTGAGACAATATGAGCCACTGCTGCTAAGGAATTACTTCTTTAGGGGGAAACACCACCTTTCAAGGGCAAGAGACATCCTGACTATCAATTGCTTACACAGACATGACAAAAATCAAAGACATAGAGAAAACCTGAAGCTACTGAAGTTAGTCAATCTACAGAGAAACATTTCATAGTTATATATTCTAGGTTACATCATACTGATTAAAATACAAAATGTTAAGAAATTTTAAGAAAACCCATAACATATGTTATCTACAAAGCATAACAAATACCATGACATACCATTCAGTAGCCCATGCTCATGTGTAGAGTTTTTTGTTAGCTTTCTGTTAGCTTGTCTGAAGCATATATTTGCATTGAATAAATGATTGCAGAATTCTGTGAGTTCACTCTCCTGTTTCATTTCTGACTCCTAGGCCAAATTGTCTTTCAATGTTACTGTAAGTAGAGATGGGCACGACTCAGGAAAAAAACTTCGTTTTCGTTTTCGGCAAGGGTCCGTTTCGTTTCGGTTCCGTTTTCGCGAAAAATCGAAAAAAATTAGTCGTTTCGTTTTTCGTTTTTTCATTTTCGTTATACTGGTTTTTTTGGGGGGGGTAGCGGGCTCCTGGAGGCACCTCTGTGGGGTGGGTGCCTCCGTCGGCCCACTATAAAGGGAGAGAGGGCTCCTGGAGGCACCCGTGGGTGCCTCCTATCCTCACCCAGTAGGAAGGGACAGCAGCAGCAGGCTCCAAGAGACCCCTCAACATGGGGGTCTCCCATCCTCACCTGCTGCTGCTGCAAAATGGCATGCACAACCATATGGTTATGCATACCATTTGCAGGCAGTGAGACCAGTCCCCTGGTATGACCCTCCATCCAGGATGACTGGGTCGCACCTGCCATGTCCCACAAAGAAGGGAATCGTACTTGCGTGTAGTGCAATGCAAGTACATCTGGCTATGGGCTAAGGTGGCTTTAGTCCAAGGGCTAGGGTTAGGCTAATGACGGGGAAGGTTACGGTGGGCTAGTGGGTTGCACCTCTGGGTGCCTCTCTGACCCACTAAGAAGACAGTCTGTGACGTATGGGTAAGGAGTCAAGGATTAGGGTTAGCGGGTTAGGGGGCTAGGGCAAGTTTTAGGGGGCTTTTTGGCACATCCCAGAAGTCTCCATGGCCAAGTGGCCATGCGATTCGTGAGATGGCTCCAAAAATTTGCATGGTCGTCCCCTCCCACATGGCTGGCCAGGCCACTGGGCCAGCCCATCATTGCACACTGCGCAGGTGTAAAAAAAATAAAAAAAATAAAATCAATGGAGGACACAGGAGGAGAGGAGAGACATTTTGTTGCAAGAAAATACCCACTGCTACTGTGAAAAATCTGGCAGTTTATAAATTTCTGTTGTGCTTGTGTGTTTTTGGACCACGATTTCAAAAGCAATATTGCGTTCGCCGCCCCATTTTCGATCCCCCGCCCGCACCGCATGGCATGGCGACGAGGCGACTCGAGTCCGGCTGCCCAGGACGGGGGGAGGCGGGACCCCCCCTCCAGACCAGAAACCCCCCCTCCGGTAGGTGCCCTACTGATAGTGAGTGCCCTGAGGCACAGCAGGCATTTTCCGCCTGCTTTTTGGCCCGGGAATGGGTGGGGGGAGAGTTTAAAAGTTTTTTCCTGCGCCGTCCGTGCCGCTTGAGCCGGCGGCGAGACTGGTGCCGTGCGGGAATGGGTGGGGGGGAGAGTTTAAAAGTTTTTTCCTGTGCCATCCGTGCCGTGCGGCTTGTTGCTTTGCTGCTGCTGCGAGCCTGCGGCGAGTCCCACCAGAGCAGCCCAGGATGGAGGAGGGGGGGAGGCCGGGCGGGGACCTCCAGAAACCACCCCTCTGGTAGGTGCCCTGAGGCATGGCAGGCATATTTCCGCCTGCTTTTTGGCCGGGAACCGGGTTTTTTAACTTTTAAAAACTTTTTTTCTGTGCCGCTTGGCATCGTGCGCGATCGCGCGATGCAAGTAACGAGCACGACAAATCTGACCAAATTGTTCGTTCGTCGGTTCGAGCTCGAAGTCTGGCGGAGTAATTCCCGTTTCCGTTTCCGTAGAGTAACGGAACCGAGTAACGGAAACGGAAACAGAAATACCGCTAAGTCGTGCCCGTAAGTCTTGCTTTATTTTCTGCTTTTGTGTTCCAGTTTATGAGTATTAAGACTCAGACTAGTTTGGTAATATGTGCATGCATCCTGTTTTGGAATGTGATTAATTTGCCCTTTGATATTTGCATAAAAGCTTTCTATTTGTTCTTCAGCATTTGTAGTTAGGATGCAAATGTGAATGATGGTTATGTCATTTGATTTTTCCAGAAGTCTGATATTATTCATTTGGACTTTGTATTATAGCCCTTAATTGCTTGTATCATATCTTACCTCATTGTGGCACAGTCTAATATTATATTCAGAACCTAAAGGAATGAGTTGAGGTTCTTGCTTTTCATGAATGAATGTCTATTACTTAATAAAAAATTAAAAGCTTTTGATTTGTTCCTCCCCCCACCTCCCATGCTTATAATCCATTAGTAGGATTTCCCAGCAGCATGTAATACATTGCTTCTTATTCTTGTATTTTGTATTAATTGCTTCTGCTACCCGTCTCCCCTGCTAATGACCCATGTATTGGATTATTTTGTGTCATTATTTTATGTTTGATTTTGATCTTTGGTTTTCACATGATTTGTTTGATGTAAACCTCCCAGACTTCCCTTTGGGAAATTGGTGTGGTATACAAATATAAAAATAAAAATAAATAAATAAATAAATAATAGATGTAATTAGCTTTACAGTGTTACATTAAGACTTGGCTTGTTGGTGACTGTTAGAATCTATAGGTATACTGCAGTAATCAGTATAGTGATACTTGTGAGCTGTTCTCTCTAGAATATCTTTGTTAATGGTAGAGATGGAGACTATCAAAAAGGCGAGCTGCTAAAATGATAATAGAAGGAATATGCCACTAACTTTAATTATATTGAACACAATGATTTTTTCTCAAATGAAGCTTCTCTGACAGAAATGAAATCTTTTAAAAAATGTAGTTGCTAATTGCACATCTATTATGTCATTTCTAGATAAACTATTGACGGAAATAATCTGCTTAACTCAATAAAGCAGCATGTTTCAAATATACATCTATATCTCCGATATGCCTTCTAGTGAATAAAGTGATGTAGAAGAACTCAGGAGGCCTGGGTTCAAATCCCTATTCACCCATGGAAACTATTTGTTTGTTTGTTTGGGACAGTAATAGTTTTGACTCGATGACACATAGGAGCAACATATTTCAAATATCTTCCAGGAAACATATTGTACACTGCAGGGGTGAGGAATCTGTTTTACACTCTACTTCCTGGTCCTAATTGCTGACTGTAACTGTTCAGTCCTATAGGAAATGCTCCTGATAAAAGTAGTCTTAGTACAAGCCAACGTTGTGTCTTAATCACAGTATTACCAAGTTGTCAGTTCAAACATGGAATAGCCAATGTCCATAGAACATCAAGGTCAGGTTGTTTGGCTCTCAGTCAAAACAGACATGCAAGAAATGTTGAGAGTGGCGAACAAGGTGACTGAAATTAAATTTGGACATGATATGAGCAATGTACTGATGTAACTGGGCACATGTTATTTTGCTCATTATGTTTATTCTGTCATTTCTTTATCAGGAGATCAGAGTATCTAATCCTCTAACCCAGGCATGCCCAAACTTCAGCATTCCAGATGTTTTGGACCACAACTCCCACAGTCCTTTGCATTGGAAATACAGACTTGGAATTCTGGGAGTTGTGGTCCAAAACATCAGGAGGGCTGAAGTTTGGACATGCCTGTTCTAACCAATTCATAACCAATACATATTGGTTATGTATTTTATTCTTTATTGTTTCTATGTTTTTGATTATATCTTGTGTTCACCACCTTGAGTAGCCTTGTGCAAGCTCTCACTATATAAATCCTAACTAAACTAAACTAAACTAAACTCCCTCTCCATTTTTTATTGTCAAAAACTCTGTGAGGTAGGTCAGATGGAAGTGCAATAATGATCCAAGACCACCCAGTCAGTGTTATGGCTGAATGAAGAATTCAAACAGCATTTGAAGTAGGAGCTCCCCAGTCTTAATTTGACACACCTACAACAATAATTCTCAGGATCCCTAATTAGGAGTTCAGTAAAATGGTTAATTTCAGTCCATGAGCAAAGATAGCACGCTGGATTTGTGGAGAATTAAAATTGAAGAAGAGTAGGCTAGATTGATGGGGGTTGCTGTTAGCACTATCAGCATTTACAACAGCATGGAGGCCATTTACATCTAGAAAGTGCTATCCTCTGATTTAGTTCAATACATGAGAAAACTAGGATAGATGGCCTGCTGTGGTTGAGACTAATCTGTTATGAAATGCCTGAATAGGGCTATGTAGTTTCCTCTCTTTCTAGCTTAATGTGTATGTGCAGTGTGGTAACTGGTAGATGAGACATGCAAGATGTTAATTGTGGGATTCTGAGAGCTGTCATCCAAAAAAAAGGTAACTTTTCCATGAATGGGGAGATATGACTTATTAGTAAGCCTTTAAAGATGACCCTTCCTGGATTTGCACTTGCAGATAAGAATTTTTGTGAGCTATAATCTCCTTCATATCTATCAAGAAGGGTTCTCTTGTTTGTCAGACATGGCAGTAGAGACTAAGAAGAGAAAGAAAGTTGACATTAGTATTATGGAACCTGAAAGAGAAACAAAGCGCTAATACTGGTGATAATACAGTAACCCCCTGCCTATCGCGGGGGTTAGGGACCCGACCAGACATGCAATAATTGAAAATCCATGATATGCGGATGCAGGGTCGGGTCAGGATTGGGGGGCCTATCTGGGGCCTCTTGTACTTACCCTAGGCCTCATGCTGCCCCCAATGGGCCTCTGATAGCCTTCCTGGGCCCATTGGAGGCCCCAAAAGTGCTTCTCTCCAAACCGGAAATGACTTCCGGAAAACCGTGACCACTAGAAAGCACTTTGGTGGCTTCCATGGGCCTTTCTGGGCATGTCGGAGGCCTCAGAAATCGGCTACGGTATGCAAATATAAACATTAAATGAATAAATAAATTTAATTTATGTGTATTTGTGTTATTGAATGTTAGGATTGTATGTCTTTGTGCTTTATGCAGACTACTTCAGCATTAATGCTATTTCAGAGATGACCAAAATATCGCATTTGTCACAGAGACTCAAATATTGCTGTGTTTTACTGTGCGTGGAAGGGAAATTGTTTCAGGATTTTGTTTCTTTATTTGCTGGCTGTCCATTGCATGCTGGGCTGCATGGTCCTGTGAAGTTGCCTTTCAATGATCCAACAGAATTTTGATGTTAATTTATAAGTCTAGGGAATTTAAATGGATGTGGAAAGCAAATTCACCTGTAAACATTTTTCCTGAGGAGGTAAAGGTTTTCCTGATCTCAGGTAGAAAAGAGATAAATTCTTCACAATAAAAGAAGCATAGTACTGTACTACAAATAGGTATTCTCTGATGGTAATGTTGTCTTGTCTTCTTTTACAGTAACTGTTCAGGCATACTGGATTGCATTCCATTTTCTGAAGGACATTAAGCCATGGACATCGCTGGATTTGTGAAGTCTCAGTTTATTTGCCACCTTCTAATCAGTTACATATTTATAGCGTCAGGACTGATCATCAACTTCATTCAGCTCTTCACCCTCATTCTCTGGCCTATCAATAAGCAGCTTTTCAGGAAGCTCAACTGCAAGCTGGCTTACTGCATTTCAAGCCGTAAGATGTTTTAGTAACTTTATTTTTCTATTTGTAAAGAGGGAGAGCAGGGATGCTCAACTTTTTCAACTGTAAAGCATTCTGTGTTTTTGGGGGGCTTAAATATTTTGTGTGTTGGGCTGAACTATTTTGACAGAATAAGAAAAAAGAGAGAAAGAAAGGAAAGAGAAAAAGAAAAAAAAGTAGAATACATTTTTTTCATTTACTTACTGGAAAGTTTTCCTTAAGATACAGGGCTCAGCTACTAGTATGAGTGGAGCTGTGCTGAAAGTTCTGTCTTGAGAAAACTGTCCAAAGAACAGTTACACCTGGTACTTAAACAGGGCAGATATGTTAGCAGTGGGTTCTTCTGACAAGGAGCAGAAACTGTCAAGTGCTATGGGGACGTCTGAGGTTTTCTGGAAGCTTAATGAGCTCTGTAAAATCAGTGCCAAACAGGGAAAATCTTGAATCCACTGCTGCTAATTGTGTCTTGGAAGTGAAGACGTTTATAGAATATGAAGGTCAGGTTCCAGTACAGTGGTGCCTCTACTTACGAGCTTAATCTGTTACGAATGCATGCTCTTAAGTTGAACAACTCTTAAGTAGAGCAGCCCTATCTAAAACAAATAAATAAATCAAAAATAAATAAATAAATAAATATTTTTTTAAAAAAATGTAAGTAGAGCAGACCACATCTAAAATTTGTAAGGTAGCAGTTAAAATGCCAACGGTTTTTCACTCTTAAGTCAAATTGCTCTTAAGTCGAGCCACTTGTAAGTAGAAGTAACACTGTAGTTTTAACTGCTACCCAGTGGGAGCTGATAGTTCTCCCTAGGATGTACAGGAGCATCCTTTTCAGTGCCTACTGGTTTCATGGCAAACAAAGGAAAGTGGGAAGGGTTCCTTCAAGATAGACTACAGCAGTGATGGTGAACTTTTTAGAGACCGAGTGCCCAAACTGCTATTCAGAGCCAACTAATTTTTCGCAAAGTGCCAATACAGCAGTTTAGCCTGAATAAAGGTGGCTGTGAAGGGGCGATGTTGGGTGCCCACAGAAAGGGCTCCAAGTGCCACCTTTGGCACCCATGCCATGGGTTTGCCAACAATGGACTACAGAATATGAAATGTCCTATAGCCTGGATGAAATACAGTGGTACCTCGTATAACGGAAGGTTTGTATAGCGAAAAATCCG
>JAHTLZ010000108.1:12842570-12870965 GCA_023846285.1 Phrynocephalus versicolor
AATTTAATTTGGAACCAATTAATTACGTTATACAAGGTACCACTGTAGATGCAATGATAAAGATAATTTCTATTTTAAAGTAGACCCAGTGAATCAAGTGAACATTGCTAAGTCACCACTTGTGTACATCCCACCAATTCAGTTGGTCTGCTCTACTTAGGAATAAGAATTGCATTTGGTCTATAGTCCCCATCACCCTTTGGAAGTTTCAGGTTTTTTTTAACATGGCCAATATTCTGTTTCCTGTCCTTTTCATTTTTGAATCTGTTTTTGGCAAAGTTAATGCTTACTTCCCTAGTAAGAAATGCTTACAGGCTCTGTGGTTAAAGAGCAATACGTTTTAACATTCTGATAAGGAAATTATATTTCATTTTGGGAAACAGGAGCATGAATCACTAAGTCAGTTGTGTTGCCTGTCCTGTACAGTAAAGCACGGGAACAGAACAAGAGCCATTTAGAAATCACAATGAGATTCATCATTCTTATTGTGGTGATCAAAATGGTGATGAATTGCCTCTACAAGTGAGAGGACAAATCTATTATCTGATACCACATATAGGACCCACTAGAACATCACACAGAAAAATTACAGAGCTGCTGCTTTTTCCTTATTGTTCCAGTAGACCCAGCATGGTTACCTGCAGTTATTTTTGTCTAGAACATAGGAAAGATCTTTATACCACTTGCCCATTTAGCTTAATATTGTCAGCTTAGCAAATCCAAATTGCAGGTATGATTCTTTCCCAGCCTGCCTGCAGATTCCTACCGTTATTTCTCATCCAACAACTAACCAGCTCTGATTCTGTTTATCTTTGGAAATCAGTGTATCCAGAGCGATATGGTGGTAGAAAAGGTGAAATGCAAATAATAGTTAGTAAATATCCTTTCCTTCCCTTCTCTCCCCTCTCTTTCTCTTGTACATACACAGACATGTCCTTATCCTGTTTTGATGACACAGGTGATTCTGTCCTTTTTCTATCCAATTACTACTGAAGTAGCACAGCTTCAGTACATCTTCTCGCTAGTGTTCCAGTTTGGATATACTGTGGGCAAAATAAGATTTGCTCAACCCCTGCCATATTAAATTGTCTAGGTGTGCTGAGTCCTATCCATTACTTGCCATTTTTCATATGCTGCAAACTATGACTATAATTAGGGGTGCTCAGTGGACAGTTAATGACCACTTTGGCTCATGTGGGACTGGGCGGGCAAATGATGATGAAGGGATAGATGCTTGCCCCACTCCACATTACCATATATAAACTACCAACACCTAAATATATGTGTATAGAATGTTTCGTATCTGATATCAAATCCTGTAAAAATAGTAATGTTTCTGCTCACAGAAACCATGATTATGGTATAAAATACTGGCTTAATATTTATTTATTTATTCATTGAATTTTAATACCGCCTGTCTGGCAACAAGGCCCCTTGGAAGAGGCAGTATTGCCTCCTATCATCTCCAGTAAAATCTTATCTAGCTGTGGCATGCTGTGGATTTAGCTGATACATTCTGAGAACCTCTCTAAAGTTCAGCAGCTTGATGGTGAAATAGCACGTGCTTAATTTTTTTGGAAAGGATAGGAAAATAAATACTTACATGCTAAGTTTGCCCATCTGCAGTGCTAAAGTGGGTTTCCCATGGGAATTTTTAGTTTAAAGAGAGAGAGCAATTTTTAGTGAAATTCCATAACTGTAAATCAGAATATTAGATGAGGTATTTTAGTTGAGTCATACTTATCTATATTTATGATGCAAGGGGATTAAGAAAATAAAACATTTAAGTTTTTCCTAATTTTATGGGGTTGGGTTCTTAAGACCTATCTGAGTTCTATAATTTGAATAATGCCACAACTGAATCAGCCATGCTTGGTTAGAAGTTTGATGTGTTTATGATGCCCTTGCAATGAAGAATGATAAAGGCAGGCATTAAAGGCCAGTACTATTACATAACCTCACCCCAGCCCTCACCAAGTCAGTTTGAAGTACCAAGTAAAAAGTGAAAGAACAGTACTATACAGTATTTCTCTTTGCCAAAAACAACACGATTGAACAGAGACTGTAGTACTTTGATCAAGGTTGCCTTTAAGCTGTGTAGTTGTGCATGTCTCTGGAACCTTCCGTATGGGGATTTTCCACCACTGCGCACCAGTTGTGATGGCTTTTTTCTGGTTGCCACAGAATTCATGGTGAGGATGTTGCTCGCATGGGTGTGCCTAGTGTACATGCATGCATGGAAGAGAATCTCATGTTCATAAAAGAGACCCAAGAGCACCAGGGACAAAAATTAGAGGGCATGTTGACTTTGGTGCATAATGAGAAGACCAGAGTCACTGGAAAAGATAATGTTAGGAACAGAGGTGGGCACAAGCTGCTTTTTCAGAGGTTCCTGCCTGTTCACTTAGCAGCCAAACAGGTGTTCGGGACTTCCAAGTGCAGCCTCACCCAGGCTCTCACTAGGAGGCAGTGTTTGGAGGAAGCGGGGCAGAGAAGCCAGGGTGCTGCCTCCGAGTGTACGCCCACCCGAGGTGGCAGGCCTATGGCGCCCCATAGGCCTGCCACTGCTAAATGAACCAACACAAACCTACCTGGTGATTTTGTGCCCATTCAGCTGCTAAATGAACCAACATAAACCTACCTGGTGATTTCGTGCCCATTTCTAGTTAAGAAGAATTGAAGGCAGCAGGAAGAGGAGACTATATATATGATAGACTCACTTGGTAAAGTAAGTCCCAGTTTTGAGTTGATGGAATATATCTGCAGCAGTAGTATGCTGTATGTACTGTATTTTTCCATGTATTATACTATATTTTTTGCTAGAATAAGAATTGTTAGACTAAAATTTGGGATCATTTTATACACGGAACTTAGCCAATGAGAGTAATGCACAGCCTGGCGAAAGCAAGGACTCCACTGGGTCACTCAACTCTCCTTGGCCATCCCTATTAATTTATCAGAATAGGCTTTAAAACAAACAAACAAACAAACAAACAACAGCAGAGCTTATGAGGTATTAGTAACAAAAATATTGTTCTTTGTTGTTGTTGATTCTTAGTACAGTACCTGGATGTTCAGGAATCATGTACTGTACATTTCTTTCAATAGTAATACAAGTCTTTGGTTTTTGTTTTAATAAATTGCTTGATAAATTGCTGGATGTCATAGTAATAGCCTGGTGGTAGTAATAATAAACTTTTATGCTGCAAAGCAAGTCATGGGAATGAAGACTAGTCAGCAGCTGAAATCCTTTTGTACAGTTATGCAAACAGTGTAACTTCTAGATGGAAATTGATATAACAGGGCTGTCCAACTTTGAATACCCTGACACCTACCTGCGGCTTCTGTAGCCCCCCTGCGGTCGACAGCAGCAGAGGGTTGGCGGTGGGGGGGGCTGGGGTGATGGTGGCAGCGGTGGCACCGATGGTGATGGGGGTGGTGGGGTCAGTGGGCAGGGCCTGAGGTGATGGCAGCGGCAGTTGGGGGGTGGGGGCAATGGCAGCGGGTGGGGGTGATTGCGGCAGCAGTGGTGTGGGCAATGGTGGCGGGGTCAGTGGGCAAGGCCTGGGGTAAGGGCGGGAGCAAGGGGGCGGGGTGGGGGGATGGCGGCGGGGGGTGGGGATGATGCAGGTGGCAGGAGTGGGGGTGCGGTGGTGGCTCCAGCGTCGGGTGGCGGCCACGGAGGCGGGCCCAGGGCCACCCCTTGCCACTCATTGATGGCGCTGGCGGCGGTGATTGTCATGTCCCCCTCCTCCTCCTCCATCCTTTGGATCCCCCCAACCCCAGCGGGGTTTGCTCTGGCCGCGGCTCCTGCAGCCCTGCGAAGCAGGCAGGCAAGCAGGCGGGCTGGCTTGCTCCCTCGCCTGGGGACTGCCTCCCAACGCCAACCTGCCAAGAGAGAGCCCCAGGTGGGCGGGCAGGAAGGGAGGGGGCAGCTCTGCTTGGGGGTGCGATCGAGCCTCGGTGCGGGAAGTGGCTCCCGATTGAAGTCAACGCTGCATGAAGCAATGGAGAGCGAGTGAATGCCTGCCGGTCCCAGCCGTGCAAAGCTTCTTCTGCTCAGTAAGGCAGAGGAACAAAGAAGCAAGTGAGCGCAAAAGCACGGAAGCACAAGCACACACACACTAGACCACTCAGGGTGACGGCGGGGACCGGCATCAGAGGGGGGTCCAACAACGGCATGCTGAGCCCAGAAGAAGCAGGAAGAGGTAGGGGGAGCTGCATCAGGAGCAACAGCAGTAGTGCGTGCACACACACACATCGCTTCCCTGCCTCCCAGGGCTCGGTGGTGCCTCCTTCTCCTCCTTCTCCTCCTCCCCGCTCGTTCCCTCCCAGTGGCTGCCTAGTAGCAACAACCAGCAGACCTGCGGGGGAACTGGTGGGGCTGTGAGCGATTAGGGAGGGGAGCGGGGACCGGGCAAAGGAGGAGAGGAAGTGAGCCATGAATTACATGGTTGCTCGCTCCGGGCTGCGCCGGAATTCTTACGAAAAGAAACCTCAGTGGTGTGCCCCCCCCGCAGTTGCATGGTTGCTTTTCTCCCACCCCCATCGCCATCCGGCACGGCCTCTCTTTCCTCCCAGCAAGGGGGAACGGGAGCGATTGCAAAAGGGCGGAGGTGTTCCTCCAGAGTTTGGCTGCCCTCACGCTGGAAGAGCGGCAACCGGAGAGCCAGCCACTGCTCAATCAGGGCATTCCTCTTCTTCTCAGGGGACCTGGCGGGTGACCCCTGAAGGCGCCGCGGGCGACTGGTCGCCCGCGGTTGACGTCTTGAACAGCCCTGTGATATAACATAAGAAACCTTTGAAGACTATATGTTGCATGCTCGGTTGTGCAAACCAGTGTGCAGCAGATCATATCTTACTGAGCTGCTTAACTTAGGGCAATTTGCTTTCAAAATGCTGCCTTTTGTGTAACCGCACAGCAGGCTTTCAGCCACTGTGTTTAAACTTGGCATTGTAATAAGTTTGGCTGAGCCAAAATAGTGGGGAGATTTTTATAAAGTAGTTCATTGCCGAAATATCTCATCACTATCAGATCTTCTAGGTGGCAACTGAATTCATATGTAGTGGCAACTGCAATTTTAATGGACATGATCTGCACTTCTCCGTTAAGGGAAACAGAGGGCTGCCTCTGTATATCGTTGATGATTAAAACATGATCATTGCTGTAAATTTGAAAGGAGTCAGTTTACAGCATGATCTTGCCTTTAATTTCCCATTGTATGTAGTCTCCATCTCCAGCACATTTAGGAGCCCTGGCGCCTCTGCTAGCCAAAACATTGTAGTCCCCAGATGCCTCTTTCTAGTGGGAGAGGGACGACCCTTAAAGTTTGTTAAATCAGTGGTGTGTAGACTTTTTCAGAAGTGGGTTGCACAAAAACAGACAATGGTTCTTGTTCTTTTGTATTCTTAACTACATCTGTGAAGAAGCATTAGACTCTTTGGTATTGGCCACCTTGAGATGATGAAATGCAGTTAGTCACCTTCTCTCACTTCTTCCAAAAGTCTTGAAATCATCCAGATTTCTCAACAGGACAAGATTTGGAAAGAAATTATTGAAAATACATGTGACACGACGTGGAGTCTGTGGTCTAGAATGTGGACTGCATGCCAAATTAACTGTGAGAAAGCTTATGAAATACTGTATATAAAAATTCAGTGGATTTGAATTTCTAGCAGGCCACAGCTTTTGCACTCACTGTAATGAAACAAAAGAAGGGTTTGTCACATCAGTATTGGCTGCCTTTCTTGGGATGTGTGCTTGAGAACAACCAAGTTGTTTAAATCCGCATGGTAGTGGAGGGAACACATTTCATATGGCTGCCTCTGTCTCTTAACTTGCGACAAAAGGCTGACGACATCATATTTAAACCAGCCATGAATTGAACAGTTGGTTACAGAAGCTGTGTCTGTGTGATTACATGCTTTATCGTAGAAGTCCCTTTTGCCTCCTAATCTGTAAAATATGAACTCAAAGGTTGAAACTGCCCCCCTTGACAGACAGGTTAGTTGCTGATCCCTGGGAACCAGCTGTGTAACAGGCTCCCTGATGGCTTGGCTACATAGGAGTGGCTTTTCTTCCCTACATGCTGCTTTGATGTCAAGCAGCTGCTTTTGCCTTTCAAAGGAATCAAAGTGTAACAATGCCTTCTTAATGTGGGACAAATGCCTGGTGTGTTGTTTCTTTTTATGTTGTCTTGGCTCCTGGGTTTCTGTATAAATAAATAAAGGCATTGCTAATAAGTGCCCTTGTGTATATTAGTACACATTAGTAGACCCCTGGATAGAGTTACACTGTACAAGTTCTGAATTGCAGTTTCTTTATTCAGTGCAGTATGCTGTGAACTGGTCTCCAGAGAATTGAACTACTTGATTTTAAAGTATAAGGGCTTAAATGCTGTCTTTTAATTGTTGTAAGCTGCCTTGGTCCCATTTTTAAAGGAGATCGGTGGGTTAATTTTTTTTAAAAAAAGTAAAATAAAATATTCCAGAAGTATGAACATGATAAATTTTCAGTATGTATTGATTTACATTTCCTATCATTATTACTTTCCATCTCCAGTTAAGAAAGGAGGGCGGTTTGGGAAACTCACATATCTTTTATTACAAGATACCATTAATGCGGTGGTATACAAAATAAATGAATAAATAAACTACTGATGTATCCAGATGCCATTAAAGGTACCATATTTGGTACCTTTATTGGCATCTGGATAGATCAGTAGTTTAGGTCTCTGGCTGTGGAGCCAGAGGTGGAGAGTTCAATTCCCCACTGTTCCTCCTTGACAGGGGCTGGACTTGGTGAGGCCCAGGGTCTCTTCCAGCTCTTGCCCATGAAACCCAGGGCAAAACATTTCATTTCATCTTACTTCCTCTCCCTTTCTAGACACTGGCCTTTTAAATCACTTGATTTTAAAAAATACCAGATAAAATAAAAAGCATGTTACTGTATAACATGAAAATACCGTTAACCGGAAAATCACATTAAAAACAATTTTAAAAGGCATAAGGGAGAAGAAAATAGGACAATGCTCTCTTGCATTAAAAACCCTTCCTTAGCAGTCAGTTAGTTGCAAAACACATGCTTAAAAAGGAAGGTCTTTCTTTGCCTTCTTGCAGAAGAATAGGAAAGGGGGCAGCTTAAATGTCTCGCTTTATTTCATAGATTTTCTCAGCACACACACACACACACTCAGTCCCCCCCCCCCCAGCAAATGGATATAATTGCTCATAGTCAATTGAAAGTCTTTGTCTCACATCTCCCCTTATAATTTTTGGAACAATTTATAGAAAGGATAGAGGTTTTTTCTTGGAACATGAGTATGTTTTAATTTTTTTAATTTTTACCACTTCCAAGGAACATTTCTAGTTTAGAGAATGGTATTTCTACTATTGTCTAGTTTTTGAGAATCAATTTCTGGGCTCTTGTCTTCTTCTTTGAAGTACCATAATGGAATAATGCTTTGTTGCTGCATGCAGTTTGCTAGTCACATGCCAGAAAGAAAGAAAGAAAGAAAGAAAGAAAGAAAGAAAGAAAGAAAGAAAGAAAGAAAGAAAGAAAGAAAGAAAAGAAAAGAAAAGAAAAGAAAAGAAAAGAAAGAAAGAAAAGGAAGTTATAATGTCTAATATATGTTCCTTTAACAATGTTGACAGAATATGCTTCAATTATTAATAATGATGTTAAAATATAGAGTGAAACTGACAGAGATATTGTACGGTTAGTGATCTAATGGAATATCATACTTCTGTTCAGAAATCTGTGCATCTCCTGTTCAAATTAAGAACCTGTGAGGGATAGAAGTAGTAATATATTAGTTTTGTGTTCATTGCATTTCTCAGAATTCCACCACTGCTCTTATCCCATTCAAGTTCTGTATGGGATTATAACTGACTGCGCAGACATTTGTGTGTACAGTATTGTGTACACATAACTATTGTGTATTTCTGCCCCTAACATAGGAGATGTTTGTGTACATATTTCAAATCCTGTTCTTACTAGTGCATAGAATCTTACAGACCATGAATTGAATAAATTTATTTTTAAATGCTGTAAATTTTTCTTCCATCCCAAGAGACAGTTTTCCACATTCCTCCTTTAATATGCCTATAAATAAAGTAGCATGTTTGTTTCTATGCGAAAGCTTCAAAAACTAAGGATAGGCAACTATCATCTGTCATGTGGACCTGCATAGCTGTGAATGCGGCTACATGTTCGACAAAAAGATAATGAAGACAACATGCATGGTTGCTAGTACAGATGTAAAATTTCCTGAAATTTTGAAGCCTGGGGAAAAACAACCTTTTTCCTGTCCCCACCACCCCCAGGGAAAAAAAAATTGGAAATTTTCAGAAAAATTGGGGGGGGGGCTACATTAGCACTCTCACCCTTTACAGCTTGAAAGTCATTCTGTTATTTTAGGAACATAAAATATGACTATTGACAATTTGACTTGCCATAAAATGATCACAACTAGCTGTGAGAAAGAAGTGATAAAGGAAGAAAGAACAGAGTGTGCACCGCCTGACACAAACAGAAAGCAAGGACAGTGGGAAGAGACCGAAGATAATAAATTAGTAGAAGGAGCAGAAGGTGGAGTGAACCCAGAGCAAGGTGGAACGAGGCCAAGGGAAGTCTTTTGGGTAGGAGATGGAGTGCCTGGGTTTAAATATCTGCGATTGACAGGTGACAGTGAGAGAGTGAGAGGGGATTGTGAGGACGAGGGTTGGAGAGAAGCGCGCGAAGAGCAGGAGGGGAGAAAACGGACGGTTAGGGACATTGAGAGGCAGATGGAAAAGAGAGAGGAGAAAGGAGGGACGTTTGAGGTTGAGGTGGACAAAGACTGGACATGGCTGATTGATGTGAAGCCCTTGCGGTGGCCAGCGAATGTATTAGCATGGAGAGGAAGAGGCAGATCAGCTCTGAGAGAGAGGGAGAATCCAGTGGCACAGTGGGCTCGCCACCCATGCTGTGGGAGCCAGTAGAGATGGGCACGACCAGGAAAAATGACGTTTCGAGTTGTCGTGTGTCGGAGCCGGCCCGTTTTGGCTCGTTTCAGTTCTTCGCGAAATTTCTCAAAAATTTGTCGTTTCGTTTGTCGTTTTTTCGTCTGTCGTTAGTATTGGTTTTGGGGGGGTAGCGGGCTCCTGGAGGCACCTCTCTGGGGTGGGTGCCTCCTCTGGCCCGCTATGAAGGGAAAGCGGGCTCCTGGAGGCACCTCTCTGGGGTGGGTGCCTCCTCTGGCCCGCTACAAAAGGGTACGCATAGCCAATTGGATATGCATACCAAGTTGCAATGGAAGGCAGAGGCACCTCTTTTGGGTGCCTCTACTCTGACTCACTAAGAAGGACAGCATACTGGCATACGGTGCACTTGTTGTGCTGGGGAGCGAAGTGAGAGAGGACCCCTATGGGCGCCCTACGCCTCACTAAGAAGGGAAGTGTACTTGCGTGTAGTGCAATGCGAGTACACAGATCTGGCTTAGGGTTAGGGTTAGCGCAAGGGCTAGGCTTAGGGTTACAGGTAAGGTTAGGGTGAGTTCGTGGTGTGCACCTCTGGGTGCCTCTCTGACCCACTAAGAAGGACAGTGTACTGGCGTATGGGTTAGGCTTAGGCTTAGGGTTCGGGTTTGGGCTAGGGTTAGTGGGCTTTTTATGCCCGACTGGCACATCCCAGAAGTCTCGGTCAAAACCTGCAATTGGTGGAATGGCTCCAAAAATTTGCATGGTCCACTCCCATGGCCAGCCCATCATTGCGCAGGTGTAAAAAAATAAAAATAGAAATAAAATAAAATAAAATCAATGGAGACGTTTTGTTGCAAGAAAAACCCACTGCTGCTACTGTAAAAATTCAGGCAGTTTTAAAATAGCTATTTTTGCATGTTTCTGTGGTGCTTTGGTGTGTTTTTGGACCACGATTTCAAAATAAGTATTGCGGTTGCCCCATTTTGGATCCCCCGCCCGCACCGCATGGCATGGCAAGTTGGCGAGACGAGGATGCCCCCCACCAGAGCAGCCCAGGACAGGAGAGGGGGGAAGCTGGGGAACCCCCCCCCCCCGAAACCACCCCTCTGGTAGGTGCACTCACTCAGGCAGGCATATTTTCACCTGCTTTTTTGTCCGGGAATCGGGGAGGTTTTTTTAGTTTTAAAACTTTTTTTCTGTGCCGCCGCTTGGTGAGTTGGAGACGACGAGTCAAGGATGCCCCCCCACCCCACCAGAGCAGCCCAGGAGAGGAGAGGGGGGAGGCCCCCCCAGAAACCACCCCTCTGGTAGGTGCCCTAACTCAGGCAGGCATATTTTCGCCTGCTTTTTTGGCCAGGAATCGGGTTTTTTTTAATTTTAAAAACTTTTTTTCTGTGCCGCTTGGCATTGCGTGATCGCTGCGATGCCAGGAATGACCACGACAAATCAGACCCAAGTTTTCTTTAGTCGGTTCGAGTTCGAGTTCTGGCGGAGTAATTGTTGTTCTTCGTTCCGTTACATAATGGAAACGAGGAACGGAAACGGAAACGAGGATTTCGCCGAGTCGTGTCCATGTCTAGGAGCCAGTGCTTCGGGCGGGGAACACCTCGTTGACCACTGTTTCTGAGGGGAGAGTAAACCCACCCAGTTTAAGCCTGGTTGGCAACCCGTTTAATTCCAATGTTGTTGCTATGGATTAAAAGCATGTTAAAGAAGCCGACGCAAAAGAACCAGAGTTTATGTTTGTTAATAAAAGTTTATTAGAAAATCTCAACGAAGGAATGGACAATCTTTATTTCTCCTCGGAACCCCAGGGTATGGAGAACGAACCCTCACACTAGCATATTAAAATAGCCACTCACCAGGCTATATTAAAATATAGTCTATCCAAAGAATTATTACAAACAGAATTTACTTTTTATAAACTAATGTAGCTAAATGATTCAATTTTTGGAATCAGATAAATGTAAACTCTTACCTTTTAAATTAAGTTAATTAATGTAATTAAATTAAGAACTTTCAGGTTCTTTTTGTTGCTCTGCATTTTCTTCCAGTGCTTTGAGGCCTAGTGAAGAGGACAGAACAGAACCAAACATACCCACCCACAGGAAAAAACAAAAGTGAAACCTTTTCCTTTTCCTTTTGACAATAGCAGCACCTTCTAAAGGAAGAAATGCATATTGTTCTTTCATTGTAGAGTTCAGTTTGTAACCTAGGAGTTGCTTCTCCTCAGTGCACAGAAATTAGAATACAGTGGTGGCTCTGATAACAAATTTAATTCGTTCTCAGAGGCAATTTGTTATCCGAAAAATTTGTTATCCAAAATGTGGTTCAACATTGAAATGAATGGGAAACCGATTAATCTGTTCCAGAGGTCCAAGGAAAGGCAAAAAAGCTGGTGTGTGGTTTCCAGACCTCTTTATAAAGTGCACTTTAAAAGCCTGCAGTGCTGGAACACCCCCTCCAGAACAGCTCCCCTGCAGTGCAATGCAAATATGGACAAGAGAAACTAGCAAGACTACCCCAGCCTATTCTTACCCAAGGTGCAATGGGGAAAAATGCAAACGGACACACATAAGCAGCAAGAGAAATCCAGCCTGTTCTTGCCTGCAGAGCAATGGAAAAGATTGCAAACATGGACAGAAGAAAGCAGCATGACTACCCCAGCCTTTTCCCGCCAAAAATACAAAAAAAGCAGTGCAAAGATTAATAAAAGCTAGCTCCCTACCTTTCCAAGTTCGAAAGGTCTAAATCCCTCAGCAAAACATGTCCAGAATGGCTCAAAAAACATGAAAAAATGCTCTAACTCCTCCCACCCCTGCACAAACTACAGGGGGTGCAATTCATCCTGGGTACACTTTTTTTTGCAAGGTATTATAGACATTTGTTATCCGAGGCAGCCCATAGGGAACATTTGTTATCCGAGGCAGCACTATATCCAGAAATTTCCATTTGTTATCTGAAAAAATTGTTATCAGAGGAATTCTTTATCTGCGGTATTACTGTAATCTGCTCCTATGCCTATTTCTTAGAAATGTTTTGGAAAATATTTGAACACCCTGTCTTAAAATATTTTATTTATCATGTTAAAATAGAACATTCCATAATCATTTTTCTTTTTTCAATATTTCCAATTTTTTTTGGGGGGGGGACAAAAAGGCTTCAGGGAAAAAAATGAAAAAAGCTAGCAAACCCATATTTCCCTAAATTCAGAACACGGCCAAACAGCCTGAAAAGCTCATAACAGCTATCAGTTAAGAGCTGACATTGTTGAGCCTAATTAAAAATAAAGTCATCATCATAATCTCCTAGTAAGATTATACCTTGCATGATTACTTAAAGCATCTCTGATGAAATGAATGTGTCAGTTGAATTTTCATGGTCCTTTGTAATTTCTTATGAGACCTATTGTTCCAGTCACATGGAACCATTTGATAGCTGAAAAGCATTGTGTTACTGTTTCTTCCATGGCAGAATACCAGCCCCTGCAAAACCATTTTCCCTGCTTATGGAAATTTGTACAGGTAATTGCATGGAATATCTTTAGTATGGTTGAAAAAGTATAGGTGATTATTCCTCTGTTTATGTTGCTGCTATGTGCTGCGAAGTCACATCCAACTTAAGGTAACCTTCATATAGGGCTGTCAGGATGAGAAATTTTTCCAGTGGCAATGGAATCTAATATCGATAGGCTGTACTAAGACCTTTCTGTATAAAGTATTTTGAAATTGTTATCCTATTTTAATGGGCATTTGTTTTCTTGTGTGACTGTTCCTCTTGTTTTAAAACATGACTCGAAGTAACAGTAAGGTTGCTGATGGAACATAATCATTAACTGGTAAGCTAAGACAAAAGCATAGACAAATTTAACTGGAAACATCGTATCCCATTTTGAGAATATAATTCTTCATATCGGACTTTAGAGCAGATGAAATAAGAAAGTAATGAACAGCCAGATGGAGGGTCCTTGCACTTGTAAAATTCCAGTGCATTGTTCAGCTTTCTTCAGTTATTTTAGATTTGAAGAAAAATCTGGTTATTTTTGTCTATTCTAATTGTGTCTGTAATGCTTATATACTGGTAGATGAAAAATGCATAATGCAACAAATAAGTCCGACTTTCTCTTGCTCCATAGAATTGGATTTCTTGTATTTACCTGCCCTCTCTTCCCTGGCCTACACAAAGGTTTTAGCCTTTTTTGTAATATATTTGGTTAAAATTACTTATAACAAGATCAAACTAGGGGTGGGTCATTTGTTTTGGAACCTACTGGTTCTGAAACGATCTGTGCGAGCCTAGGTGGTGTTCGGAAGCCTCTGAAACACAAGCAGCCAATCATTTACCTTGTTCTGCGCCCATACAAAGCTGAGCTCCAACAAGGAAGCAGGCTCCAATGTCATCTTTGCTTCTCTGTGGTGCTGGCCAGTACACAGGGAGGCGGGATGATACTTGTCACTGCAAAACTCCTGATTGGCCAGCACCATGGAGGAGCAAAGATGAAGTTGGAGCCTGCTTCCTTGTGCAGCTCCGTGCAGACGTAGAACAAGGTAAGTGATTGGCTGCTTGTGTGTTGGAGACATCCGAACACCATCTGGGCTTTTGCAGGTCGAAACAAATTGCCCATCCCTAGATGAAACACTTGATAACATATCTTTTAGAGCATTATTAGTCAAGTTTGTATTTAAATTAACATGGCTCAAGTTTTCAAAACAATGCTTATAAGCCTTTAGGTTTTGAGAGGAGATTGCTTACTGAATGAATATTGCACTTCTCAAGGTATGGGAGTTTAGTGTCATAATGATTTCAGTTGCCAGACATTGTAAAAGTTTCAGCAGGATAGGAAACAGTTTATAGCCAGAAAGAATCTGACAGTGGTTTTGTGTTTTATTGTTAATGTCACATCACAGCAATAGTGATGTCCTCTGGCATCTCACTTTGGTGCTGTTTTCTTGGGTGTGTTTGGGAGGAGATAACTGAGCAGTTATTTTAGAAGAAGCTCTCCTTGACATAAAGAATTCTTAGTTTCTGTCTTTGTGATGCTTCCTAAGTTAATATTGCTAATTATATTAATAAAATATCACGCCTAGATAATTGTTAGAATATGCTGCAGGTATTCTTATTGTCTGGTAATAGAAAGCCCTATAAAATCAAAGCATTACATTATTATAAGGCACACGGAGAGCATGTGTACATAAGCAAACAAGCTGGGAAGTATACAGGGGTTTTAAGAAGGCAGAACTACACACAGTGGTTTAATGTACCAGGGCCACTATTTTTTTTAAGTTTATTCGCACCTTTCTCAGACTTCTCTGTTCTTTTGTCTGTGCAATTTTCATTGTAGCTGGAGAGGGGGAATAGTGTGTGGCAAAGAATGAAATCTGTGCTAAACTTCATTTTGCGGGGCACAACTATGCAAATAGATCCTTTTTCCTGTCTCTTCTTGCAATGTGGGAGTCCTTTTGTTGTTATGGTGAATTATCCCATTTAATCGTATAGCATTTAGAATTTAGAATTATATTCCTGCGTGTTCAGCTTTTTTAAAGCAGAAGCATTTTTGCCCTTCTCATTGGTTTCCTGTTCAAGATTAAGTCTGACAGTTGGCCACTGCTTGTGCCTGAAGTATTATCCTCCATCACATCATTATATTTCTTAGTTGCATTTCAGCCTCCTCTTCTGTTCATTTTCAAATGGTCCCAGCAAATTTCTGAGAAAGGCAATAAAATCCCTAATGCTCAGCAATTCTTCCTGCTGCTGCCCCAGTTTCCCTGGAAGGGGAACCCAGAGATATTCCCCACCAAGGCAAAATAACAATTTAAAAATGACCCAATACTCCTTATGTTCCCACCATAGACATCCTGTAGAGCACAAAATTAGATGGACTTTACTTGTCTTTCTCCCCTTGCCTTCTTTTTGACCTCGAAATGTCACTTACATTACATCTATTAAGCTGATCTTGAAACATCACAACTGAATACAGTAGTTCTTAAGATCAGTAAAGAGATGTCCTAAACGATATTATGTGGCAATTGTATTATCTTCATACTGTATGTGTGTATTTTGGAAAGACTTTGAATTCTGGATTACATCTTTCTCAATAACATTATCTAATTAATTCCTTTGGTAATACCTGCTTTTAAAGTAATTGTTAGAAAGACAGCTTTGATATCCTTTCTTATCTTTGCAAAAGGCATCGGAAACATTTCAAGAAATTACAAGCTACATATGAGATTTGGCAGACCTAATGCTCAAATATACAATCAGTATTGTAATGGGAGAATAAAATACAAAATTATAAAACTGTAAATGTATGCCTTGAGGAAATGTTCCCTCTTTAGTTCTTTTCCCTAAGAGCACAGTGATGGGAGTGTACAAATTGTTTATTGTTTATGATCCAAAGGCCTTAGCAGTATACATTGTAAGAAAATTTCCAGTTTAAGCAGGCAATTAGTGGGAGTTTCAATGAAGAATAGTATTCGGTGGAAGAGGATTTGGCTTGCTCTCTGAAAACCTCAACAAGTGAATTTTGTTACAAGTTCGGTTTCTAAAATAGAAGTCCAGAATGATTAGCAAGTGGCTATTAAAAGCATCTTTAGCAGTTTTACACAAATTGCATAAGTGATTATTTGCTACCTAAATAAATCAGAGTAGGTTCAAGCCAGTGGTGATGTTGCTTTTTAGCTCAGTGGTTCCCAACCTGGTGGTCAGGATCCCTTTGGGGGTCGAATGACCATTTCACAAGGGCCACCATGAGCCAGTGAAGAAAAAGGCACAAAAAGCTTGGGTCTGGAGGAGGAGAAGGAGGGAGGGGGAAAGAGTGAGTTACAGCTTAATAGGTTGGAAGGGATGTCAGTCAGTGGCACCAGAGGCTGTGATTGGCTAAGGGTGTCTGTATAGAGATGGCACCCGTGGCAGTGGCCTGCCAAAAGGGGCTGGTGGCCTCTTCCAAGCAGAGCAAGGGGTCACCACAACATGAGAAACTGTATTAAAGGGTCATGGCATTAGGAAGGTTGAGAACCACTGCTTAGCTTAAGGTACTACTTCCTATGCAATTGGGGCACTGTAAGTTTTTTCCTGTTATCTCTCCCACACACCCGAAGCCTCTGCTCACCCTGGGTATTGCATGGAGGTCTGCAAGACTTATCAGAGAAAATTCGATGCCTGACTTGTACAAGCAAAAACACTTTTGTCTGAAGTGAAGCATTTACTGGTGCAGCCCAGAAAGTGTTTGTTTGTGGTGTATAAAAATGACATTGGTTCTAAGAGCATGCTTATTCCCATCCCTATTTTTTTTGTAAGTTTCATTTACACTCTGCGGTCACATCTGCAAGATATGGTAGTTTGTGTAATTTTTGCCATATATATCAAACTAGATTCTTCCTTGTTTTCTCCTAGACAAAATTGTTCAGTCATATACTAACAAATTAAAAACATGTAAATTAAAATGTACCTTTGCTGAACAACATTAAGAACAAAAGTGGAAGATAAGCTGATGGAGGAACTGGGTAACCTCACTCTGAGAACTAGACAATAGTGTTCACTAAAATAATAGCTTTAAACAAAATCTACAATCCTTTTTGCCATGGTATATTTGGGTTCCCAGTTTTTATTATACAGTCACCCCCCGCCATTTTGCGGGGCAGGGGGCCATCTGGTTGCTCCGTGCGCTCCTCCCGCACCTCCGAGAAGTCTGGGCGGCGGGGGGGCGATAGTGTCGCTCTCCGTCGCCCCCTGGGCGCCGCCGTGCGGGAGGACTGCAGGGACGGACAGCGTCCCTCTCCGCAGCCCTCCTGGGCGCCTCCGGAGGGCCTCAGAGCCACACGGAAGGGCTGTGGGGATGGACAGCGTCCCTCTCCGCAGCCCTCCCAGGCACCTCCGGAGGGCCTCGGAGCCACGCGGAAGGGCTGCGGGGACGGACGGCATTCCTCTCCGCAACCCTCCCAGGCACCTCCAGAGGGCCTTGGAGCTGCGCGGAAGGGCTGCGGGGACGGAGGGCGTCCCTCTCTGTCACCCACCTGGGCGCCTCCGAAAGGCCTTGGAGCCGCGTGGGGGGGCATGGGGTGGGGTGCGATCGGATCGCTCAGCACCGCCACCCCACGCTCTTCCGGGGCTTTTGGGAAAGGCATGGGATCGTGCCCCCAGGCCCCCCTGCTTCCGCATATTGCAGATTTTTGTGGATCGCGGGTGGGGTGGGTCCCTAACCCCCACGATCGGCGGGGGGTTACTGTATCCATCTTTCCTCTCCCTTTCCACAGAAGAACCCTGTGTATACAACTGGTGCTTATGTGGAGAACTTTTTACTTATGAATTTGTAATGAGGTGTACTGAAGATTTTGCTAAAGGTAGGGAAGGTACAGTATTTCAGTAGGTATCTTTGCTAAAGGTAGGGAAGGTACAGTATTTCAGACAGTGACTGTTTTCCATTGTTCACTGAAGAACACTATATTGCCCCCCCCCGTGTGTGTGTGTGTGTGTGTGCGTGCGTACGTACATTGGCTTTCTTTATACAGTACAGTGGTACCTTGGATAACAACGGTAATTCGTTCTCCGAGGTTAGTCGTTATCCAAATCACGTCGTTATCCGAAATGCGGTTTCCCATAGGAATGAATGGGAAGCCTATTAATCTGTTCCAGAACCTAGGAAAAATAAAAGACACCTGGTTTTTTGCTCAAAACTCTTTATAAAGTGCACTTTAAAGGTACAGATGCAATGTCACCCGGGATAACTCTTTTTTACTGATGCATGCTGGAAATTCGTTATCCGAGGCAGTCCATAGGGAATATTCATTATCCGAGGCAGCCCATAGGAAAATTCGTTATCCGAGGCAGCCCATAGAGAAAATTTGTTATCCGAGGCAGACCTATACCTAGAATTGTGATTCGTTATCCGAGGCAGCCCACAGGGAAAATTCGTTATCAGAGGCAGCCCTATACCCAGAAATTTGGAGTCGTTGTGCGAAAAATTCGTTATCCGGGGCAGTCGTTATCCGAGGTACTACTGTATAATTACTAAAGTCTAATGTATAGGGTTTTCTCGAAGGTATAATGAGAGGGATCTCCACAACTCTTCACAATGAGAGGGATCTCACTGTTCTGCATTATAATATCTGGCTTAAATATCATTTTTCAAGAGTACTTGAGATAACCATTTTGAGCTTTAAGCTGACTTGACTTGATGATCGTCTTGGCATTAATCCTGAATACGTGACAGATAAGTGCGGGAAGGCAAGGTGGTTAGGGTTCTCTACAGTGTTCACTTTCTGTTCTGTCGATTACATCCGTTCTTTATCCACAGATTGATTCTTTCAGGCCTGATGTCACTTCTCCTACACATTTTTCTTTTTCTTTTTAAGTCATATAGTTACTTCTCATAGATTCTATTTTTCTTCTGTTGGTTATTCCAAATACCTGCTTCCACTTACACTAACAAAATGCCTTAGGTTTGCATATCCTACCCTGGATATGCAAACATCCTGGCTCATTACAGAAATTGTTTCATATCCCAATGTAAGAGTTGTTTAGAACTTGATGGACCTCTATGGAAAATCAGAAGCCTGTATTCTTCACAGCTGACATATATTTTAAGATGAGTCAATTCCAGTATGACCCAGAGAAATATTCTGCACCTTGTATAATCTTCCTTTATTTACCTTATGTGAGACAGGGAAACTGAATGTCCAAAAAACATTCCATTTACATATGCAAGCATATACAGTACAAATGCGCATATGGTTCTATATCTAATAAATAACAGAACCACACCCCAAATTAACTATAAACCCTAATGCTGTGTTCTGGGAATATTGATATGAACAATATTTAATGAACTAAATTTAATGCTATAAATATTAGAGTAGAATAGAATAGAATAATAAGTATTCTGACAAAACTCGAAAATAGTCTAACAAAAATTAATGAAATAATAAAATTAGAGCTAAAATGCTGCACAAATGTAAAGAATAAAGGTATTACAAAGGCATATTCTGATGAGATTGCCATATTGTGTGAGTAATGTTATTGAGAAAACTGTCTCATGGCTGTAAATTTGCATGCACCCATCATTTTAAATGAATGACACCTGAATGTGTTGTAAGCTTGAAAGGAAAAGAAAGTAGAAAAGGTGATGACTGCTTAACAGTCAGCCTGTTAGCAACAAGGGCTTCACATTACAGTAGGACCCTGGTATTCACTGGCGATTGATTCCAGGCCTTCCCGTGGATAACAAAAAAAAAAAAAAAATGGAAAAGAGGGACCACCAACCCCCCCAAAAAAACTAATGTTTTGTGACAGTAGCTTGCTTTACAGCTGCTGTTTTGCAACAGTAGCTTGCTTTACAGCTGCTGTTTGTGACAGTAGCTTGCTTTGTGGCTGCTGAATTAATTTTTCCTCTGCCAACTGTGGATAATTGAATCAGTGGTTAATATATCAGTGGATATGGGGTTTCATAAAGCAACTTTAGGAGATAATATGTGAAGGATGAAAGCTACTGGGCCTATGGTACAAACATATGTGTGCACATGCACACACACACACACACACACACACACACACTTCTTGACTATTGTGCTTATGCTTTAATGCTTATAGCATAAAGGTGGTGGCATATGCCAACACTGGGTTCATGTGATAATCATCCTTTGCTATTTAGTGAAGCTATAACCATGCAGTTACATAAGTAACTAAGCAGTTACATTCAACTGAAAAATGAGTGAAGTTGCCTCCATCATTTTCTTGTCTGCCCTTTAACATGAGTAAAAAAATGTTATATATATTCAACCAGAAGGTTTGCTTTTGGTCCATTCCCAGTGATCAAATGTGCTGAAAACAGTCCAAATGACAGCAGTCTTATCCAGGGCCAGATGATTTTGGCTTGCTCCAACAACTCTTTTGTTTGATTGCAGGAAAAAGGAGTGAATTAACCCATCCCTGAAAACAGCAGACAAAGCAGCAGACTAAATGCCCATCAGATTGCTCCCTTTAATGAATAAATAATGGTAGTTACTGTATATGCGTCGGATCAATTCTGACTTAGGGAAAACCATTTCAGGTTTTTCCAGGTAGAGGATACTCAGAAGTGGTTTTATCACTCCCTTCTTCTAAGGGCATCCTGGGGCAGTGCATCTTGAACGGTTCTGCAGGCCCTTGTGATATTGAGGATTGACTATTGCAACACACTCCACGTGGAGTTGCCCTTGACCCTTGTTCGGAGATTGCAGCGGGTGCAAAATGTGGTGGCCAGACTGGTGGTGGGTGCTCGTAAATACAATCATATCACCCCAGTTCTGGCACGCCTGCATTGGTTGCCCATTGCTTCTCCGGATAAGGTTCAAGGTCTTGGTTTTGGTTTTCAAAACCCTCCACGGCTTGAGACCTGAATACCTGGCGGAGCGGATCCCCAGAGACCAACTGAGGCCAGACCCATTCGATCGTCGCGGGCGCGCTCACTCAGGTTGGCCACTCCGAGAGAGGCGCGGAAGTCGGCAACCCGTAACCGCGCCTTCTCGGTTGTAGGCCTCTTTCTATGGAATCAACTCCCGAGTGAGCTGTGCCTTGCAGAGTCCCTGCCCGCCTTCAAAAAGGCACTGAAAACGTTGCTTTTTAAGGAGGCATACGGTGACCTCATCTCTATTTCTGTTGAATTTTTTTCTTTCTTTACCTGTTGCCCCCTTCCGAGGGTTCCCCTCATTGCTAAATATTATTTTTATCTTGCCTTTTTTACCGTGCTTGTTGTTTTAATTGTTTGTTCTGGTTTTTAGCTATTTTATTGTGAACAGCCCTGAATTCCGGAACGGAACATGGTAGCGGTATATAAATGTGTCAAATAAATAAATAAATAAAAACAGTGGCTGGCTCTACTCATAGTATGTGCAGTGAGAAATCAAACTCATTCTCTTGCTCTGTAGGCAGATATCTAAGCTGTGTAGCCTACATACTGTAATTAAACTGTAAACCATCCAGCGATTATTTGAAGTGGCATGGGGCGGTATATAAGCAGAACACTTTGCTTTTTGCTTTAGAACTATCAATCTCCTTTAGAGAAAAATGTGATAATAAAACCATCTATTCATGTTCTAGTATTACACAGTTCAAAAAACCTACATTGATGAAAGTTTTATTTTTTAATCTTTACATTGCTAGAACTAGGGAGTGGAATGGAATATGTAAAGATTGGGAATAGTACAGAGGTTTGTCATGTTTACCTGACCTTCTCTGCTGTTTAATAAAATATACTTCCTAAAATATTAACTGATGTAATATAAATGATTGAAGTTGCAATAATGTGTTATTTTTCTCATGCAAGGAATGCACCGCGACAGTCAGCAATCTGATACATTAGTAATTTCCTCTGATTAATTTTGTGTTAAAAATAAGACTTGAGGATTCCTCGGGAGCTCTTGATGAAAAAGGTGCTTAATTTTTTTGAAGCTTGATCAGAAATTATTATTTTTTTAAAAAAATCATGGACAAGTTACAGCATAATGCAGAAACACTGATGGTGCACTGTGTCAATGCACAAACCCCTCACTCCTCTTTCTTCTCTGATAGAGTGAGAGGTGTAAAAGCTTTAATTTTCACCTTGCCTACGGTTCCTCAGTAGTGAAACTACTAGGACATGTTTCGACTGGGTTTACCACTAGTATGTGGATTTGATGCTATTAAAGAAAAATATTTTATTAATGCTAAAGTGCTAGGGAAAATATGGACAATAATACCCCTTTTTCAATTCCTCTGTCAATAGTTCATTAAAATGCCAAATTGTTAACTTTAAAAAATAATTCAAAACAACAAAAAACAGTGTTCTGCATATATACCGCCACATAGCGCTTAAAGCACTCTCTGCATGGTTTACAATCTATTTATGCAGGCTATACATCCCCCCACACCCCACACCAGCGAGCTGGGTACTCATTTTACTAACCTCAGAAGGCTAGAAGGCTGAGTCAACCATGAGCTGGCTACCTGGGATTGAACCCCAGGTCATGAGCACAGTTATAGCTGTAGTATAGCTGTTTAACCACTGTGCCACAAGGCCTGCAATGAATTAATGAGTTACAGTAATTCCCCGTTTATTGCACGGGCTAGGGACCCGACCCATACCGCGATAAAGGAAAATGTATGATATGTGGATGCTGGGTTGGTGGGGACTGGGGAGCCTGTCTGGGGCCTCCTACACTTCCCGTAGGTCTGGCGCTACCCCGAACTGGCCTCCGATGGGCTTCTTGGGCCTGTTGGAGTCCCCAGAAGTGGTTTCGGGTGAACCTGAAGGCACTTCTGGTTTTTTGGAAGTGGCTTCCTGTTTGCTGGAAACCATTTCTGGGGCCTCTGCCAGGCCTGAGAAGCCCATCATAGGCCTGCTCAGGGCAGCACCAGGCCTGGGGTAAGTGTAGGAGGCCTCAGACAGGCCCACACAACTTGCCCCAGGGGCCCTTGCTTTCATTTACTGCAGTCCCACTTTTTCTTTAATGAACTAGAATTCTCAGCTTTGTGCTACATACGTCCTGGGTGAAAAACAAGATAACTTATGACTCCACATCAAATGCATCTCCTTAAGAATGTAAATAATACTGCACTGTTGAGCATGTGCTGGTTAATACTGCTCAGGTATTGCCATTAATTTTAGTTTATTCCTGCCAGCCTCTTCAATTTCAGAAGAAATTGAAGTGGGCTTGGTAGAGGAGAAGGAGAATTCAAGACAGCCATTGGGAGAAATTGGACAGCTCCTTGGTTCTGCACATAAAATACAGTAACATCCAGCATTCAATCAAGTGGACCTATATATGTGCTACATATGTAATGGGACACATCCTTTTGCACTAAAGCAGTGCGCCCCCCCAAAACTTTTCAACACCAGGGACCATTTTTGTCTTTGGGCAGGGCTTCTCGGGTGTATGCATAGGGCTTCTTTTCAGATGTATGCATGTGTGCACAATTCCACCTCACCCCACCCCCAAGCTGGTTGCATCACAACGAAAACAAAATCAGTTGTGGCAGGCGTGGAGGGGGAGGAAAAACTCTGCAAGAGGGGGAGAAGGCATAGGCCAGTGTTGGCGAACCTATGGCACGGGTGCCAAAGGTGGCGCTCGGAGCCCTTTCTGTGGGCACCCGACACTGGCCCTTCACAGCCACCTGTATTCAGGTTAAATTGCCATATTAGCACTTGGCGAATAATGAGTGGGTTTTGAATCGCAGTTTGGGCACTCGGTCTCTAAAAGGTTCGCCATCACTGGCATAGGCCATCTTGGGCACATGCTTCACAGGAAACCTTGTGGCCCAGTCCCTTACACGCTGCAGACCTGCTACATGGTTGGGGGGTTGGGGACCCCTGCTGTAAAACATCTGTCTCATGTTGATCACAATGATGTAATTATTATTAAGTAAAATAGATGCACCTTTAAAATAGATACCATTTTCAGTTTCAGCTTTGATTCTAAAAATAGTTCTTCCAGATTTGCTGCCATTCTACACCTACACCAATACTTCTTCCCTTTTTCTATCAAAATGTTGGTCATGTGTGTCAGTGGATCCCTTTGCCAATGGCCTTAGTAAAGTATAGAAATAGGCATGAGAATAAATAAGCAGTGGAAATGTATCTAATAATTGGGGGGAAATCGAGGAGTTAAGCCAAGCATGTCCAAACTTTGGCCCTCCTGATGTTTTGGACCACAACTCCCAGAATTCTGAGCTTAGATTGCCAATGGCAAAGGACTGTGGGAGTTGCAGTCCAAAGCGTCTGGAGGGCCAAAGTTTGGAAATGCCTGAGTTAAGCTGATAGAGGCTTGTTATTTGATGGGGATCTCTAGGCGAGAAATCCCCTGAAGCAGCTGAGTATAACCTTTGTCAGTGCCAGATTTTAGGTCTTGCACGGTGCCACCCTGTTAGCACTCTCCCCACATTTACATATTAGGTGGAGCAGGGCAGAGAGTAGGGGTGACAGTTGCTCAACAATCTAAAGAAAGGCTCAGTGCAAGGGTACGGAACTGCCACCATTTTAATTACCTCCTAGTCCTTCGTGTGGGGGGGTGTCTTATTGAAAAAAGGGAGAAAATGAAAACATGGGAGGCTGCCGTTATCAGTAATCGACGCTGCTGGCTGCTGATACTAGGCCTGCTAATCCTGTTTTCTAAATATTGAATTCTGACTTAACTGAGAATGAAACTGTAAACATGTGAAACTCAGAAAGTCATGTTTACAGTGAAGTCAGAGGCTTCAATACAAGGGTCAGTTTTTTCTTGCCGTAAGCCTGTTGAGAAATTTTAGCAGCCTTCTTTGCTGCCCATCATAAAGTAGTTTTCCGTCTTGATGAAAATGGACCTGTTAGCAGGGGATGTGGGCTAAACTATTTGGGGGGGGGGATTTAGTTGTGTAAAAGTATGTTGTCCAGAAACAGACTTTGCTTTTATTAAGATTTAAGAACCAAATGCTACGTCCGCAGTCCCTGGAAGACCCTGGAAAGGATTGCCACAAGTCAGAACTGACTTGACAGCAGAGGATGCTGATTATGATTATTAAGGGAAATGTAGCTCAAGAAACCCAGTCACATAGACAATATACTTGTGGGATTTTGTGGGGGGGGGCTTTGCTATATCCCAAAATTTATAATGGGAGGGCAGGAATACCCCATTGTATGAAAAAGAGCACGGGCTGGGCTAGAAAATCATCATCTTTGAGCAGCAGTCTTCTTTCGATAAACCAGTGAAGCAAAGTATTTTGTTAGAAGTCTTGAAATCTATAGAGGTTGTTTAGGGGATTGGACATGTGTTCTCTTAATTGGTGAACAAAAGCCCTGTTCCAAATGCTGCTCTCCTGGGAACTGCATCCAGATTCCTTAGCTGCTGTGCTTGTATGCATTACAGTATTTTTAGGAGGCGGCATTGAACATTTTAGCCCCCTCTTAAATAGCATATAAAAATACAAGAATGTCAGGGAAGGAAAAAGTGACAAGGCTTTCCTTTTCGAAGTGTGGTGGTCAAGTTACGTTTTGGACTGCTACATCCGGAATCCCTTAGGCAGCATCATCAGTAATCATGCTTGCTGCAATTATTGCAATCTTTCTATGCTGTTTCTGAAAAGTTTTGACTGGGAGGGAGCTCTCTGGGCTGGATCATGTCAGTCATTCCAGCAGCAACCAGTGGTTCCCTTTCTGCCTCTGAAGAGAGCCACTCTTATTTACTTAAGAACTCTTTTCCTGCTCTTTTTCTGCCAGTCAGTCTGTGGTCAGTAAGTCAGCATTTAGTCAGTATATTCAGTTGGATAGTGATCTCTGGTCAGTTATCTACAGTCATGTAGTCAGTGTGAAGCTAGTTGATCAGGTAAGCTCTGTTCTGTAACCAGTTGTTTTTTTCTACAATACTATATACCGGTTTTGATCTGTTCAGAACTCAGTACAGTGGTGCCACTTAAGATGAATTTAATTCATTCTATGGGTCAATTCATTTTATGGAAAATTTGTCCTACAACATGTGGTTTAACACGGTTCCCATATGAATGCATTGGATTCGTTTTATGAGGTTTTCCTATTCCCGGAAATTTCATTCATCTTACAAGTTTTTCCCCCTACCAGTATTTCTGAATGACTTATTGAGAAAGTATCAGTTGAGGAGAACAAACCAAAAAGAGCTTGTCTACTTTAAGCAGACTTCAAGCTAATATGCTCTGTAAGTCCCTGAACATTTTCCGTCGCATAGTTAGAAGTCTTTTGTGTGTGCGTGTGTTGCGTTGTTACAGTTGTGACTGACTCTTTGTGACCCCATGTCCATGGCGTTTTCTTGGCAGGAATACTGGAGTGGTTTGCTAGTTCCTAGTCCAGGCGCCTACAGCACCTGGTATTCCCAGGTGATCTCCCGTCCAAGTATTAACCAGGGCCGACCCTGCTTAGCTTCTAAAATCAGGCAAGATCGGATGTGCTTAGGGCATCTAGGCAACTCTTTTAGCCCCATAATTTTCATGCTCTGACAAGAATGGGTCCCCTTGCTGGGAGAAAGTTGTCCTATAAGTAAGACTAATAATTAAAGAGGAATGTTGACTGGGGAGTTTCAGCAGCTATATCCCCAAACAGTTAGTTTTCCAAGTTCTACCCAATTCTTCAACCTGCATTTTTCTTCTTTTAGCTATTTTTCTTACAGAAGTGCTCTCCTCCTCGTAAATATGCATTTGACATCTTGTACAGGTTTTTGATAGGAGCAGTTTCCTTCTGCTCTAAAGAGGCAAAAATTAACGCTCTAACAATTGGTTATGTGGACACATGTGTACATTCATTGATTTGTTGTTGTTTGTTCCAGAATTGGTGATGTTGCTGGAATGGTGGTCAGGCACTACTTGTACCCTCTATACGGACCCACAGAATTACCACAAGTACGGGAAAGAGAATGCCATCGTAATCCTTAATCACAACTTTGAAATCGACTTTCTCTGTGGTTGGAACTTTTGTGAAAGATTTGGGGTTTTAGGGGTGAGTTTTGACTAGTATTTCAACCAATTACCTTTCACTGTAACTTTATATAGAAGACTTGCTTTCACCCAGAGTTTGGACAGCTTCTGTCCAGGTCCTGCTTTTTTTAAATTTTGGTTTGAGATTTTGTTTTGTTTTTTGCATTTTTTTTGTTTTATTTTGTTTTAATTGCAGCTTTAAAAACTCCTGGGCAGCATGCCTACTGAGCATGCTGTCTGGAAAATTCTGGGTGCTCTAGTTCAATAAAGGTAACCTTTCCAAGGTGCTCCTATGGTAGCTTTTACATAGTTTGGCCTTCCTTATTCAGCCCATAATATTGCTTTTTATTAGCTCAGAAACAGTAGAACTACTGGAAGGAGAGACAGATTGCAGTAGTGCATGATGGTGTTTTTCAGGCTAGTACAACTCATTTTCTGTTAAACATAGAGGCCTGCTAAGTGGTCGATAATGTCTCATTTGAGTCATCCAGCACAAGCAATAAAACAAAAATATTTATCAATTCTTAATAAGATTCTGTGGCAGTCATGGTTTGTATATCCCTCCTATTCATAACAATGGTGATTGGCTTGTAATACTGCAGCTAGAGTGAAGTTTGCTGGTCAGGGCTGTCCTGGGAGAGTTTGCTTCCTAAGGAGGGGTACACCTCCAATCAAGATGCATAGTATCCAAAGGCAGCCAAGTTATTTTGGTGCAGGAGGCAGAAACATCTGTTAACTCTCTCCATCTCTGGCAATTTTAACATGAAAAATAATGTACTGTAATTGACAATTTGCTGCTTGTTCATAATCTCCCAAAACTTTTGGGTAAGGAAACTGGCGCACTTTGAGCAACATTGGGGCTAACCCTGATGGGGAAAGCATTTTAAAAAACCTGTCACTTAATGGTGCACTGTTTTACAAATGCTGGCTCCACTTTAAAGTTCTGGCCTCTAAGGATTATCATCCTCCATATGAACCAGCCTAACATTTTCATTCATCAACTAAATCCTCTTTTTGGCCCGTCTTTGTGAAGTAGGGATGGATTCAGCCTTTCTGAATGCTAGATTCTTTTGAAAGATATACAGATATCTACCATACTTTTAGCCTTTGTGTGTACTGTACAGTTCACATATAACCTTTCATTAGGCTCATTGCAAGTGACCTCAGATATTTATTGTTTTGCTTTTTATGATTTTTCTTTCTTCAAATGTTGTTTTCAGTTCTTGTTGACTATATTGCTTCAAATTATGTTAAAGGAAATCTTGAGTGCTGTATTTCACAGAAAATGACACAGCGATTTTTAATAAAACAAATAAATAGGATGCTTGAGGATGCTAAAAAAATCATCCACCCTCTACCTTCTCGGCATTACAAGCCTTTTAATTATGTCTACACACTTTGTCTTCTTATCATGCTTCAAATAGCAGCTCCTCCCAAACAGGTATTAAAAATGTAAACCTCATAATGCAAAACTATGTATGTCACCATCACAGTGCTCTGCTAATGTATGAAATTGCTATTGCCTCTGTTATCAGTTGTAACCACACTGCCAGTTTGTCTTTTGGTCATTTACCTCAAAGAGCTCTAAAGCTGCAGGGATGGTGGCAGTGAGGCCAGTGGCAGGTTTATGAGTGTTAAGATGAAATAAGAAACACTAAACTTTCCACAAGGCAACAATTTATATGTCACAAGAGGTCAAATAACTAGGATTCCGGTATCAATAGGCTTTGGGGTTTCTTTTGTTTAGTGTTTTGAAAATGATCTTTTGCAGCTATGAATATGTTTCTTCCAGGACTCATGCTACTTGCTGGCACTATGTATGTTAAACAACCAGGAAAATATTCTTTAAATATGTTGTTATATGGGTATTAATTCTGTTTCTATATACAGTACTATAATACGTACCTACTTCTGATATCTTCTTTCCAGCTTCATGTTTTTCTTTTAATAACTTGGAAAAAACCTATCTATCTATCTATCTATCTATCTATCTATCTATCTATCTATCTA
>JAHTLZ010000108.1:12870975-12886793 GCA_023846285.1 Phrynocephalus versicolor
CTATCTATCTATCTATCTATCTATCTATCTATCTATCTATCTATCTATCTATCTATCTATCTATCTATCTATCTATCTAAATGGTTCTGTCTTAGGGCAGAAATGCAGGGACAGCTCTTTTTTTGCATGCTGAGGTATATTGAGGACAGAAGTTAGTTGCCATGAAGCATTTTAGATATGTATTAAAATTGTTTATCATTCTGGATCTGCTTGCATATTGCAAATGAGATATGTTTTCTCCTTGAAAAGTCTTTACTGTTGTGTGTTCATTAATGAGAATGAAGTGGGGCTTACCTTAAACACCTCGAATTTGAAAGTTGACAAGCTATGCACTACCCATTCTTAAAGGCTTGTCATTATGAAGACAAGGCTTTTCCCCAGAATAAAGCAGGTTTTTGTTTCATTTTTGCATGGGAAGAGATAGGAGAAATGTCAAGTCTTGAACTTTTTAGTGATATAGTTCGCAAAAAATGATCTACTCCCGGAACGTGCTAGTGATTTGTCAGGTATATGTATCATAAGAGGAATGATGGTGAGGACAAAGTTACTTGTCTTTGATCTGCACTTCAGACTCTTTCAGGCTGTTTACACTTTGTGAGGGGGAATTTCAGGAGAACATAATGTGTTACTGTCTGGTACAAAGGGGCTTATGTGCTGCACGTCATCAAGGTCTTCACCATTTTGAGTAAAACCTGACATTGTGCAAGTGGACTTGTTTTCTCCTGCTTCCTGTAGATCTCTGGCAGATCTCCTAAACGCCAAAGCTGATTTGGAGAGTATGTATGGATTCAGAGGAAGGATTGCCTTTCTCTGTTCCCAGAGGCAGCTCAAGGGCAAAGGAGCAAATGACATAATTCACACTGCCAAAGACAGCCACATAGTAGTACCTTAGGCCAATCAAGTTATGTTGGCACCAAATTTCACATGCGGTTCTCCCGTTCCTGTCAGATACCAGGAAATAGAACAAAAGCATTTTAAAAAGCGATTAAAATTTTTCTTCAAAAGCTTGTTGTTTTTTAAATAGACAACTCAGTCCTGGATACCAAAAGCCATTCAGAGAGCAGTATGGTTCTGGTTCCCATTAGAAGCTAAGCAGAGATGGGTGCAATGTAAATTCTGTTCCCTGCAGTCTGGTCTCATAAATCCACCCATGTAGCATCTTAGAGCATTGAGACATGTAACAAGGCTTTCTTCAGGGTCCCAGACTCCAGATAAGTATCTACACGAAGAGACTTTTCCCCCCCAAATGATCTGACCTCAGGCCTTTGCACTCCATAGCTGTATAGATCAAGACCAGAACCTTAAATTGAGTTCAGAGAAAGCCACTGTAGTTTGCTGAAGACAAATATTACATGATATTTGCAATGTACCTTAGACAACAGCTGGCCACCGCATTTTGAATTAACTGTAGCCTCCAAGCATTTTTTGAAGGGCAGACCCATGTACACCATGTTTACAGTAGTATAATATACTAGGAATGGAAGTACGTGGGGAAAGGTCACAATCATAATAGCATCAAAATTAATAATGAAAACCATATCTATAACTTTTATAAAGGTCTGCTGAATGTTGGTCTTAAAAATGCACCTGTATTTGGAAAGTGGGTGATACCCCTTAGGAGGGTAATATTTAGTTCTCTTGAGATTGTAAGAGTTACAGGATGTGGGAGTTGAGTCATGGCAACTGGATTTCTTTTCTTGTGGGATCAAAATGTTGCTCTGCTCCCTGAAGTAGCTATATTTATAGGTGTATTATTTATTATTATTTTATTTTGAATATTTCACCCCACCTTTCTCCTTGGTAAAGGACCCAAGGCAGCTTACAAATATAAATATAGGTGAACTATAAATTAAACTCTGAGGGAACATGGTAGTCTGAGGAGGTTGCTGGATGCAGTAATAATGACTGCTACTCAGTAAATCTCAGAGATTCTATCCTGCAACTCTGGTTCTGGACTTTAAAAATAGCTTTCTTGAGCTTTGGTTTCTGTAAAGACAGTGGTTCAAAAATTGACATCTTCAAATACCATTACAATTCTCCTTATTAGTCCCCTGGGCGGAGATGCATGTTAAGACTGGGATTATTGTTTGATGTGAGGAGACTTGACTGTCTGCTTGAATTCTTGTTTAAAAAAAATTAATCTGAGGCAGTATCATTTTCTAGGACTTCTTTCGTAATGGCTCTTTCCTGAGAGTGCGTATGTGTTTTCTATGACTTGTATATTTCCATACAGCTTAATTTATTTCCATTTGTTCTATTTCTTTATTTTTTTGATAGAAGAGAGGAAAGCGTGCATTTGCTGCTTATCCTCTAAGCTAAGCTATAGAAGGGTCAACATACTTTTAATACTGCATTTAACAATATAGCATTTATGATGATCCAGAATGTGGTCCTCAGTTGGATTGTATAATGTGTTGGATGGCAGGCCATTTGTTACATGCTTGTTGCTTTTACATATTAAGAAAACTGGTCTCAAAAGTCCCTATATTTGGCTGACAGTGAATGATCTAATATGTTGAATCAAACCATTGTTTCTGGTGCAAGGCATGTCCTATGAGTCCTTTATGCATATATGAGGTTCAGTTGTGTTAGAAAGGCTGAATAATTGAGAAATGTTGTCAAATGGCTACATTCATTGAGTATAAAAAGCATTTGTTTTTCATTTTATGCTAAAACAACATTTCATACCATTGGTAGAATCCTTTTCCTTTCGACAATTCATTAATACTGTACAGTGGTACCTTGTATAAAGGAATTAATTCGTTCCAAATGAAATTCTGTTAAGCAAATTTTCCTTTATACAAATTTCCCATAGGAATGCATTGAAAACAGAGTAATCCCTAATCATGACAATTTTATGTTGTACGGATTTGCCCCATAGGCGATTTTGTTAAGCAAATTTCCCCTATCTCCGTAATTTTTTATGTTGTACAGATTTTATGTTATACAAACTATTTGTTATACAAGGGTCCACTGTACAACTTAACTTGGCAAACCAGAAGCAGGAGTGGGAGGGGAGGGAGAAAGAAAAAAGAACAAGAACACTGAGCACCTTGAATCAGCATGACAGCATGACAGTTTAGGTACTTTTCTTTTCAAACAGAATACCATAAGCAAGGACATTTAAAATCAGCATGATGAAAGTTGCATTGTGTTGACCATGTTTGGTCAGCCTAACAAATCAGACTCATTTATTTTAAGCCTCCAGGAAGAATTGTTCAGTATTTCTCACAGGTTTAGGTATAATGTTAACATGGGTGAATCCTATATTCCTATATTTTACATAGCATGGGCCAATTATAAAATTCAGTTCAGTCATTTGCCTACCTGCTTGTTAAGTTCAACTGAGTGAGGAATGGCTAGATCCACCCACCCACCCCATGCATTCATGCTCTCTCCACATGGAAAGAGACATGTCTGAAGAGCAGAAACTCCTGCTCACACATTTGAGGAAGGACACTGACTTTCCAGGGTAGATAATCACCGAATAGGGTTTGTGCTATGGTCGTCTCATCTGAGTTCTAGTCATTTCACTTGGCAACAATTAATATTATACTTACATCTTCTCCTCAATTGATGGGATTTAAGTCAATCTGGATCATGATTCTTTGGACTAAGTGAGAGAAAGGATAACTAGGAAGAGCATGAGTCCTGCTGCCCCAACTCCAGGTGATTGAGGTGTCTCCCAGTAACAAAACAAAACACCCATCTAGGTTCTAGCTTGGTTTGATCACTCAAGGCTGCTTTTCTTAAAGGCACTGAGTCAGCTCCTACAGCTGCTTCCCTAGTATTCCCAGCGGGGTGAGTTTCTGGATGAGAGGCAGTGTGATTGATATCAAAGGACAGTGCTTACTCCATTTACTTTTTTAAAAAACAGGAAAGTGTGAGAGTTGTTTTTTTTTTAAAGAAACTTTAATGGCAGTTGATAGAGTCAAGCTCTTAGAGTTATAGCTGTAACTAGAAAACAGGTTTCTCCCCCAAACCCTCAGATAAGGTTTGGCCAAGTTGACCTCTTCTTCTTGTAAGTGTCACTGATTCTAATTTTTATAAGTGAAGACAAGGTTGTGAAATTCAAAAAACTTGCACAGCTTCACCACAGTGTTCTCATAGGCAGCGTTGTCCAGCCATAAAAAATTTAGAGTGCTCTGGTGCAGCCCAGAAATTGAAATACAGCATTGTGTTCTCTCTGCTGCAATCCAAACAATGAAGAGAAAAAAAATCCCTCTGCAATATTAAACTGTTGGTACATAAATTCCCCTCCCCCGGGGGGGGGGTTGTTGAGAACTGGCGTCTTCATGTGACCTCCTTCTGTGCCAAATGAAAATCAACCACAAATTTTCTTCCTTTCATTGACCATTGAGAAGGATTGTCTTCCCGGAGTGGTCTCCTTTGCAGTTAGAAACAGGGGTGAAATGATGCCCTGCCTTTTATGACTCTCCTTGTCCTACCCCTAGCAATATTTCCTTGTGTGATGCATGAACCCTTTCTTCTGTTTTCCAGAGTTCCAAAGTCCTTGCAAAGAAGGAGCTTTCATACATGCCTATCATTGGCTGGATGTGGTATTTCCTTGAGATGGTCTTCTGCAAGCGCAAATGGGAGGAAGACCGGAAGACGGTCATGCAAGGCTTGCTTAATCTCCGGGACTATCCTGAACATTTCTGGGTAAACACTGGCAGTCTTATAAAGTTGTGACGGCTGGAGAAATAATAAAAGTACAGAACTTGTTGAATTTGGAACATGGTGTTTCCTGTAAATGCCATGAGTCAAAATACAAAAGGGTAGATTAATGGCTTCTCTCTTCTTTTGCCAATTAAGGCCTGAATGGATAGGATTACCAAGTAGGCAGATTATACATTAGTCCTTTCACAATAAAGGTGGAGGAATTGCTTCAGAATATTTGTAATTCACAGATGATACACAATAGACCAAATATTTATATGTGTGTGTGTGTGTTGTGTTGTTACAGTTGTGACCCCATGTCCATGGAGTTTTCTTGGCAGGAAATAATACGGTGGTTTGCCAGTTCCTACTCCAGGCGCCTACAGCACCTGGTATTTCCTGGTGGTCTCCCATCCAAGTACTGTACTAACCAGGGCCAACCCTGCTTAGCTTCCGAAATCAGGCAAGACCGGATGTGCTTAGGGCATCTAGGCAGCTAAATATTTATATAGCTCTCAGCAAAAAAAGAAAAAGAAAGAAATGTTGTTGGTGCTAATTTCTGCTCCCATTTTGCTTATGTATTGCCTCCATTGCTCCATAGATTTTGCTCACTTGAGTCCCATGATTTGGAATTCTTTCTGGCCTCTGCAGGACACACAGTGCAATCCTATATGTGTCTAATCATATACTGTACATTCCAAGGAAAAGATACATTTAAGTGAGGCATGTCCAAATTTGGCCCTCCAGATGTTTTGGACCACAACTCCCACAGTCCTTTGGCATTGGCAAGCTAAGCTTAGAATTCTGGGAGTTGTGGTCCAAACATCTGGAGGGCCGAAGTTTGGACATGCCTGATTTAAGTTGTCCCATCTAGTTTAGTCCTAAATGCATTTGCAATCAATGGAACTACCCATCCCACAGCTACAGTAGATACAGTATACTATCACAAATATATGTTTTTTTTCTGTACAAGAAAGAAAGATGGTAAATAGAGCAGCCTCATGAAAAATGAGTGATAGTGCTAGCCTGGCATGGATAGAAATCTGTACTAGTCGTTCCATGGATTTTGGCAAACACCACATCCTTGTTTATTTCAAACCCACAAACACACTAAGGCAGAGATTCGCCCACCCAAAGGACCCGATACCAAAGGAGCAATATAGTATATGTGGTCCAATGCAGTGAGGAGTGTGCAGACCTCTACATTGGAGAAACTAAACAACCATTAAAAAGAAGGCTGGCCCAACATAGGAGGGGTAACAGCTCAGGACCAGAATCAGCAGTACACCCACTTGAAGGACAAAGGGCACTCATTCAAAGATGAGGATGTACACATATTAGACATAGAAGATGAGAGAGAGGTCAAGGAAGTCATTCATGTGAGCATTGAAAACCCCTCTCTCAACAGAGGTGGGGGCTCAGGCACAGTTTACATGCCACTTATCAGGCTGTGATTTCAACAATACCTAGACAAATCAATAATAATAATAAAATTTATTTACAGTCAAAGACCAAAAACCAAAAAATAAAATCGTAAAAATAAGAACAATCAAATATGCATTCCAATAGACAACACATTAATCTAGCCTTATTACATGATGTATCATAAATGCAATTTCAAATTAACTCTGGTCCGAAATAAAAGCAGTCATTAGCTACGATAAAAGCAGTCATCAGTTATGTTAAAATACTATGTTTCCTTATATCTATTTAAATTTTGTTTACGAACACTTATTGCTGCAGCACAGACTTTGGAACTTGCCTAGTTATCTGGTAAGTGTTATCAGAAAGGAGCATCTGTACATAGAATTCTATTGACCTCCCAGGAAATTTGCCTATAATTGGGGAGATAAATTCCTTGTGTAGATCTCGATAATAGATGCAGAATAGAAGCACGTGTTCCAGACTTTCCAATTGGTCATTGGCACATGGGCAATTTTGATCTGATAACGGTAAACCTTGAAACCTCCCCTCCAGTAGCTTGGAGGGAAGGACATTTAATCTAGCCAGAGTAAAGGCCCTCCTGGAAACAGGAGATATGAGCCTATCCAGATATGAGGAGACAATAAATTCAGATTTCTTAAGAAATTTCAATTTCCCCATCTGGGCAATTTGATTTTGTATTCTATATCTCTGCTTCGTAATTTTACCTCATTCATGGCTTTATAAAAACACAATGCTTGGACGGTACAAGGAGAATATCCTAAGTTATGTATCACTTTTACTATTTGTTTTTTTTTCCATTCAGCCTGAGAAGTATCTAACAAAAGCAAGGGAGTTAAGTCCTCTGTAAAGAAAATAAGTTTAAGCCAATACTTAATCATGAGAAATTTGGCTTGTGCTTCAATGGGAATAAGCCCAGCCTCTAGGCCAGCGGTGCCCAAACTTTTTGTAAGGAGGGCCAGATTTGGTGGCTGAGAATGTGTCAGGGGCCGATTGCTCCCCGATCCTGCCACCCCACTGCAAGCCCCACCCACTGACCCATAAGCCCCACCCCTTGACTCCTTGTAACCCCACCCGCAGGAAGGAAGGCAGGGACCAAGGGAGGGAGGGAGGGTGGAAACCAAGAGAGGAAGGAAGGAAGATGGGGAACAAGGAAGGGAGGGAGGGAGGGAGGTGAGGACCAAGGGAGGGAGGAAAGAAGGAAGGTGGGGACCAAAGGAAGCACAGGGAGCTGTGGCCACAGGTCGCCCCTTGAAAGAGGCGCTCTGTGCGACCTTGCACCCCCCCAAGCTCCCCAGAAGTGGCGACAGCTTGCCCGCCAGCCCACCCCAAAGCTCCTTGGCGGTGGCAGAGGCCCGCTGACTTGTAAAGTTGTGGGAACATGTTTTCCCCCAGTTAAATTGAAGAACCTGCTAATGGCTTTAATATTTCCTTGTGCTCTTGTTGCAGCACAATTTATATGCTTGGACCAAGCACCAGATGACTGGAATGTCATACTACCCAGTTACTTACACGGTTGGATGTTCAATTGGGTGACCATTATGGGACCATTTATGCTTAATTCTCCTCCTGCCCAAAAAAAAATGGTTTTAGTGTAATTGGTTTCTAAACATTCCTGAATACAGCATGAGGAGAAAGCTCTCAGGAGCTTTCTAAACCCAACACAAGGTTGACAAAAGCACAGCATCATCTGCATACAGAAGTATAGAAATTGGACAAGATGCCAGCTAGGGTGGGTGAAAATCTATGTTGGATAAACTCTCAAGAGTACTATTAATATATAGATTGAATAAGGTGGGGGCTAAGATACATCCTTGCCTCATGCCCTTACGTACAAGATCCAGGTTAGATAAGATCCCATCAGAAGACCATGACACTGATCAATTGTGGATTTTCATTGCCTAAAACCTGCCTGTTCTACAAAAATATTCTCCGCCCATAGCTAATTCTGTATTTTTTCCAACAGATGCCTTGCATATAATTTACTGATGGTACTTAACAAACTGATAGGACGATAATTGCCAGGATCAGTTCTATTTACTATTTTAAATATTGGAACCACAATAGCTAATTCCCAGTCCTTTGGTATACAAGCTGTATACAGGGTAGCTAGTATAGGAGCCCACCATTCAGCATGGATCAGATGGAATATAGTCTGGCCCGGGGGCTTTACCTGGTTTTAAACTATCAATCAACATGAGTATTTCCTGTTGGGTGACTGGAGGCCACTCTGGAAGGCCTTCTAGTTCAATTTGGAAGGTACAAGACGATTGAGCCACGTAGTGACTGCCAAAATATTCTTCCCATACTGTAGGCATTATATAGTAGTCTGATTTAGGAATAAAAGTTAACGTTCCCCTAGAGATTATCTTCCAGAATGGAGCCGAGTCTCTCTAATAGGCAGCAGTTAACAAGCATTGCCAGGCCTTCCTCTGGGCTTGTAGTTTCTTAGTTTTAATCAATGATTTATACCTCTTTTTGCATTGATATCAATTTTCTGGGATTCTTCCAGGATTCTGATTCTTATAGGCTCTATAAGTCTCCAGTAACTCATTCTCTAATGCTCTACATTCTGAATCAAACCTGTGCTTTGAACAAGTGGTATGAGGCAATAAGGTACCAGATTTATTACAGGTGAAATGAGGTTGCAAGGACTCTACCAAATTAGAATATGTCTTTAGGGTTTAATTTGCTGATCTCGATGTGGTAATAAGATTACTTAAATGCGTATAAGGGTCAGTGGCTAGTAGATTCTTTGTACGGGCCGACTGCTCGTCAGTCCACCTTATTCTTACCTTTCTTATATCAGCTGCTATAGATGCAACTGGACCACACTCTGATGCCACATTATATTGATTATAATTCAGCTTAATCATCAGGGGTAAATGATTGCTTTCACTCCGGTATTTTATCTCAAAATCCAAAATGGAATCAGTCAAATCCCTTCAAATCAGCACTTGTCCAGAGAAACTGTCATAAGTTAAAACAGTAGTTCAGTAAAAATAATAAATAATAATAAGACAGGATAAAATAAGTAGTTTATCACCACGAGCTCCTACAGGGAGCTGTAAGCTACGCTCTGCCAGAACCGGAAGCCCAAAAATACTTCATATCTTCACCACCAAGGCCATAGGTAATGACCCATACTTAATGGGTTGTAAGGCTATTGAGACTGTTGTCTACCTAACAAGCCTGTTCAGACCATTGTTCATTTTATGAGCCTATTTCAGACCAGGGTGTCAAGAGCTCAAAGTGAGCTATAAAATGGAGGACTCCCAACTAGCTTTTTTCAGACTGATGAAGCTGTTTGGATGAGCAGCGAAGCGTTTCAGTCCCTCAAGAAGAAAAGAAGTGCAGTTGCCATGACTCAACTTCCAGATAAACTCACCTGGATGACTGAGAATCTTCACATACTTAGTTGTTCCATGGAAACCCCATAAACCAAGATCCCAGAGTATGCCTCTACAGTATTACAGTGTGCCCTTTGCAGCCTAGTTTGCCTTCTTCATGGCAGTGGTATATAACTCTTAGTTATATTTTTATGGTATATATGTAGTGCTGAATGAGCAATGATCATTTGTTTTCATCTGTGTAAACCAAGCACCAGTATACACATTTTGTTGCAGTTCTTTTTGTCATTTGTTTTCATTATCAATCTTCTCCTCCTTTTAGTTTCTGATTCACTGTGAAGGTACAAGATTCACAGAGCAAAAGCATGAAATCAGCATGCAGGTGGCAGAAGCCAAAGGCTTGCCCAAGCTAAAATATCATCTTCTGCCACGGACAAAGGGATTTGCTGTCACCGCCCAGTGTTTGAGAAATGTAGGTAAGGAATGGCACACAGAACAAATTTTAAGACATTATTTTAAATCTCTTTTCGTAGTTGGTTGTGCACTTCATTAACCCTCAGTGCAAAGTACTGGATAGGATGATGGATTAGTACTCAAGAGACCTGGACTTGAATCCTGCTCAAATCCATGGAAGTATGGAGAGAGAGAGAGAGAGAGAGAGAGAGAGACCTGGGAACGGAAAGTTGCCATTGGCTCACACTAATTAGGAAGTGTTTCTACATATCTTAAGAAAGCTCTGTTTACCTGATGTATTGATTCTTTATAATCTCAAAACAGTGTTACTTTTCTTACTTCAAATCCCTTTTCTGACTCGATAAGTTCAGTGAGATGCATATATCTTGATTTAGTAAACTGAGATCTCTGTAAGTCTTTGATGAATGCACAGAACTAGATACAGTGGTATCTCGACTTACGAATTTAATCCGTTCCGAATGCATGCTCTTAAATCGAACTACTCTTAGGTCAGGGTACCTATCTAAAAAAATGAAACAATTAGTTAAAAATTTAAAAAATGGAAAAAATATTTGTAAGTCGAGCAGACCATATCTAAAATTTGTAAGGTGGCAGTTAAAATGCCAACAGTTTTCCACTCTTAAGTCAAATTGCTCTTAAGTCGAGCTGCTCTTACGTCAGGGTGCCACTGTACTTGGTAGTTAGCTGTTTTACTTCCATGTATTATCCTTTACACTAGATGAGGGGAAACATTTCTAGTTACTATTTTTGGAACTAATTAAATGTGTTAACTAGCTGTGTACACAAGCCTAAGCAATAATGAAATCTGTAACTTTCTGATGCTGTGTTTGTTTGTTGGTAGATTGTGAAGTTTAGGGTTTCACTTGTTTTCAAACCTGTCTCCTTTCAACCCGGCTTTGAACAGGACATTAAAAATGATTTAATTTTTTGTACTCTCTTATATAACTAGTAGCCTCTTTGGGTGAGCCTCACAATTGCAAAGCTGGCACATTCATAAATAGCCCCACTGTATTTTACTGTTCCCACCTGCATTGTTTCACAAATGGCTGGCTGGATTTTTCAAATATCCGTACTATATTCTCTAACATTGTCTGCTGTTCCCAAGGTTTTGGGAGGTCTTCCATAGTGGTGCATTATTTGTCTACAATTTTATATATATACTGCAATAGCTACCATATCTGCAGTCTTTCCTCTATCGAATCTGAATATTATCAGACTTCAGATCTGCTACTACCATGTTAATATTAACAAACTCCTTCTAATGTGCATATTGGGGCATTTTCACTTGAACGAAATATTCTTCAAAGTGAATAATTCACAACATTTATTCGTTTGATGGTTTCCAGAGAGAAAATGTCAGCAGTTTCTGTCATGAATGAAATGTTTGTTTAAACCAGTAACTAGGTAATCCATTAAATCTGTGTGGAAAAATAGCTTGTTGATGATCAGTAAGCCTCCTTACCGTAGCAGAATGGCGAGAATTAACAAGTTTAACTATGGATTGACTTAGCATCATTAGTCCTAGTTATTTGCTGCTGAACAAGCACAGCTGTTCTTTTGGGGGACTGTGATATCCGGTATACAGAGCACACTGTCCTCTTAGATCAGTAATTCAGTTTGTCAGTTCACCTTGCATTGCACTTTAGCTTAGCCCATCGCTATTGTAGCAATTACTGGATGCTTCCAGAAAGTGAAAGCACAAACTCCAGAGGCTATTTTCATTTTACTAGTAGTATGTTAGATCCAGTTTCTGTATTTGCCATCTTGTTACTTTTTTTTCTACTCAGGCTGTAGATTTAGAGTAAATCTGTAAACTACATTACTTTAAATAATCTTCCTTCCTTATTTTTTCTGTCATTCTCAAGTATCTGCAGAAGTGTCTTAAAAAGTAAAGTACTCCTTAAAACCAACACTGTTTGTATGAAAGGTTTGGTATATTAATGGATTTCTATAACCCAACATTTACTCTTTATCTAAATGGGTGTATTGGGCACATTTTAATGTTATTTTTTCATATTATTGTATTACTGATTTCTTTATTGTTCTGTTGTAAACCACCCTGAATTCCTTTTGGAAGACAGGCGGTCTATAAATAAATAAATAAATAAATAAATAAATAAATAAATAACAAAGCAAGGAAGTGTGCCCGGTGCCGTTCTAAGAGGCTGCGTAGAGCAGACAAATGGCTACCTCTGTGATGGATTAATGCCCTCCATCTTTCCACTTTGGCTAATTTAAGGAGTGCAAGACTATGGGGAGTGGGCAAGGTAGTAAAATGGAGGATCTCAGTGGATGTAATTCACTGTTTGTAATTCACTTCTCCAGCGTGTTGCCATTCCTCTCCTGGTGTATATAGAAGGTAAGTATCTGGAGGTCAAATTTAAAATTGTGGTTGCTGTGTTCGCTGAGACTTCAAGTGGATATGCCAGTCTTGGTGACTTGCACATTTGTTAGACCGATGCTCTTATCATCCCCAGTCAGTGCTGCTGCATTGTTCATGATCAGTTGCTTTGCCCGTTCTCCCCAGGGAGGATTTCCAAGGTCACAAAGTGACTTTAAAGAGCACGGGGGAGGGAATGGAGAGTCTGTGAAATTTAGAATTGTAACACCTTCAGACATCCATCTGCTGTTCTAAAAGTCACTACTGACTGTGTTGCGATTTATTTAAAACTGCCATGTGTGATGATTCCAGTGTCGTGGAGAGTTGGCTGTCCATTGGCTTCAGTCATATGGTGAACTAGGCCTCAGCATGTTTGTGAACTAGAACTTGAAATGATTGATAACTGTTGTGCCTAGGAGATTGAATGAATTTATGACAGAACATATACTCCAAGGTTCTTAAGTTTTGTTGTAAACTGCCCAGAGTAGCCTTTGGGCTAGGTGCGCAGTATTAAAAAAATCTAATCACCATTTAATATATAAATAACATTGTCTATTTTGAAAGTAAAACTAAAGAAATCAGCACTGTTGTTTTCAATTGTGTTAAAAGCCCTTCATAGAACTGAATGTTCTTTTTCTTAGCGTCTGTCCCACTTGGTGTAGGATTCACTATTCTTGTTTTGGCCTGCCACTTGGCACGGACATGGGCTAGGTCTGGGTGAACCAGGGACAACTTGGTGTTGTTGTCAAGGGTGTTCATCCAGCGCTGTTTTGGTTGTTCCTTTGGTTGGGATCTGCTGACCTCCAGGGTGAGACCCTTCATAGAATTGAATGGCCATATTTATTTACGACTTTTAAAAGTCTTGCTGTAGATCAGGGGTGCCCAAACTTTTTGAAAGGAGGGCCAGATTTGGTGGCTGAGAATGTGTCAGGGACCAGTTGTTCCTGGACCCTGCCACCCCACTGCAAGCCCCACCCACTGACCCATAAGCCCCACCCACTGACCCCTTGCAACCCCACCCGCAGGAAGGAAGGCGGGGACCAAGGGAGGGAAGGAGGGAGGTGGAAACCAAGAGAGGAAGGAAGGAAGGGAGGGAACAAGGGAGGGAGGGAGGGAGGTGGAAACCAAGAGAGGAAGGAAGGAAGGTGGGGACCAAAGGAAGCACAAGGAGCCTGTTTAAAAAAGCATGGGGTGAAGGAGGGGGAGGGAGGGGCAGGCCAGCCAGCCGAGGGCCACTCAGATTGGCCTGACGGGCCGGATTTGGCCCCCGTGCCGGGCTTTAGGCAGGCCTGCTGTAGATGTTTTTATATCTCAAACCTGGCATCCAAATGGGAGAGATTATGGGTTTTGCCCCCATATGAAACCATATAATTACAGTGCACACTACAACATTTTCGTTGTTGTCCGTCCCTCTGTCCATTGAGTCAATTTGGATTGAAAATCAATGCTTCCTATAGTGCTGGTGGGCATGTGCAGAAAGAGAGTAAATGTAACAGGCCAATCCATTCAGCTCGAGGGGACACTTTTGTCGCTTTCCCTCTTCTTAGGGTAAAATGAGTGATTAGTTCAAAAAGAATTGATTCCATTCGTATTAGCAGCTGTGAAACGTGAAGATGTGCCCTGGTGGAAAATTTAAAAGGCAGTGGATTGAATGTATAAGGTTTAACATTTGACACAAAAAGAACATGAGCTGAAACTAAGGAGAGCTATTTCTACAGTTCCTGATATCCATTTGATAATTTCATTACCAAGGTCTCAACTGATTTTGGTCCACTACCTTTCTTTACAAAACTCTGCATAGGTGTTTTTTTGACCCCTTTAGTCATCTTCTAAGGCAGTTGATATTATATTGGCATTGTGATTCCCTATATCATGTATTTCTAGATATTATTTGATTGAATGCAGTCTTTCCTTTCCTATTTACAATAAAATTAATGTTTTTAAAAATGTCCGCCTCTTTGCACTAAAAAGAAAACCTCTCCCTGCCCTTCACTATACAGTATATTTTGTGGATTTCAGTCCCTTCCTCTGGCTCAGGGGAGATGGAATGAGGCACCTTATTCTCCTTCTTGTCCTCATATAACAGTCCCCTGCCTCAGCACATGTGTCAAAATATTTTTTTTTTAAAGCAAGAAATACGGTACATTGTTAGTATCAGTTACGGCAGAAAGTTTTAGTGCAGATGGTTGACTCAGCCTTCCATCCTTCTGAGGTCAGTAAAATGAGTACCCAGCCTGCAGAGGGTGGGGGGGGGGCGATGTGTAGCCTGCATAATTGAATTGCAAACTGCCCAGAGAGTACTTGAAGTGTTATGGGGCAGTATATAAGCAGAACACTTTGCTTTGCTTTGCTTTTTAGTTATTTTCAGTCTGGTAGTTGCATTGAACTTTTAAGTAATGGTTTTATAATTGCAACAGTTGATTCGTGAGAGAGCAACCATTATGTTTCTCTTTATAGTTTCAGCTGTGTATGATTCAACGCTGAATTTTAGAAATAATGAAAATCCAACATTGCTGGGAGTTTTGAATGGAAAGAAGTACCATGCAGATTTATATGTAAGGCAAGTATTTCCTGCAGTTTCCTTTTTTTTTTTTTTTTTTTGAGTGGTTTGTTGTGGTAGTAATGAAAACAGGTAATCATGAAACTCAGATCAGCCAGTAAATTACCATTACTCTGGGCTCAGCTGTATAGTCGCCAGAATACATCTCTATGTTTACACACTGATAATTTCATTTTTATTGAGTTTATACAGTGTAGTCTGTGCTATATTGAAAGAAGTAGTCCCCCCTCCCTTCTTCACTCTGTTCTTTTACTATTTGTAGACGGATTCCATTAGAGGAAGTCCCAGAAGATGAGCAGGAATGTTCTAAATGGCTTCACAAACTCTATCAAGAAAAGGTTGGTTTATTCTTTATCAGATCTTTTAATGATTTAGACTTTACATAGAACTGTTTGGCCATGTTCTGCATCTTTCGAGAACATGGCCAAACAGCCCGAAAAACACACAACAGGTACTCTACATAGATTTTACCTACCTGGTATGGGGTGATTCCTCTTAGATGTTTGTGTTATTTTTCTTAATGTATTAAGAACACAGACTTTCATAATAAGGAAGAGGACAAACATAACTGGGAGAATAGAGTCTGCTGCTTCTCTCCTGTAGCTACAGCCCAAACCATATCTGCGACTGTGCTGTACATCATTTATGAAACATTATATAGAGCACCATTTCCCCACATTTCCAATAGTCTGATACCTTCAAATGGACTACAATTTATTAAGCAGGAATGCTACAAAAACAAGATATCTGTTCCCCTCCTCCATGTTCAGGCTGTACCATGTCTTATGCAGAACATTTCTGACATTTGAGAAAAAAGGCCTTGTGAATTCACATGGAAAATGAAATTGTTCTACCAAGCAGCTTTCTTTCTTTCTTTCTTTCTTTCTTTCTTTCTTTCTTTCTTTCTTTCTTTCTTTCTTTCTTTCTTTCTTTCTTTCTTTCTTTCTTTCTT